>JARLTB010000068.1:2297500-2757500 GCA_030141615.1 Unio pictorum
CCAAGGATTGGAAACACTTGTCCTGATAGTGTTATCAATGATATATCACGATTAGATGTTCTTGTAGGAGGGTTCCGAGCTGGAAATAATTCACCGGAAATAATTAATGAAGCAGCTGATATCTGTAGACGGTTATTTGCCGGCGGTATCATGGATATCAAAACATATCGAGATTTCATTGACGAGTTAGCAAATGGGTATCATAGTGATTAAATAACAATTGAAAACACTATTGTTTTTATAATAATGATCATACATTACAATCATGATAAACCAGCCCCCGTCTATGTAGTTAATTCACGGTTTCCAGTTTATAGAGCATACTACGGAGATGGTTTAGGCAATACCATTTTAGGATTCTTTTCAAGAATGGCCCCAAAAGTGATGCCGTTAGCTAAACAATTATCAATGAAAGCCATTGATGTTATTCGTGATAAGGGTATTGGTGCTGTTGGAGATCTTGCCGGAAAGGCATTTTCAACTGCGAAGAATAAAATAACATCATTAGTGAGGCGAAAAAAGAAACCGTTACCGCCCACAGAAGAAATGCCTGCAAGTGTTAGTAAAATTATAAATAACGCAGTAGATGAAAAACTAGCGTCGATGGCTTTAACTCCCGACCCAAATATGATAGCAGGAAGTGGCTTTAGAAAACGCTAGCGTTGAAAATCATTTACGATTTAGACTCTGATAAATAGAATAAAATGTTCAAAAAGTCACGTGATCCAGCATTTGATATAGACGCCCCAGTTGGCAAGGATGATTCTGTACGCGATTATCAATATTACGCCTATCATGCAATAGACCCAAAGAGTCGAGGAAGAATTGATCTTCAAGTCCATGATACCAGTAAATACTTTCTACCCTGTGAAGCGTTTATTGAAATCGAAGGAGAAATTGTACGAACAAATGATACAGAGTATCCAGCTCGTACTCAAGTCGGTTTTGTCAATAATGGTATCATGGCGTTATTTGAGAGTGCAAAATATCTCATTGATGGAAAAGAAATTGAGTCCATAGATCGTGATGTTGATGTGGCTACAACAATAATCGGGCTAGCGAGATATTCTGATGATTATACAAGATCAGCAGGACCTTCTATGATGTTTGCAAAAGATGTTAAAAATACCGCTGGAGGAAATCAATTTATTATAAGACGACCAAAGAATAATGCTGGCACCGCTAATATTGATGCCGAGGATATGATTATAAACAGCGATCCTAATTTAAATTTAGGAGCTGTAACACGTATTTCAATGTTGCAAGGAGCGCGTAATCATTTTCATGCGCAATTCCACTGCATCATATATTTGGATTCTGTAGAAACGTCAGAAAAGTTATCTACGGGGCGAAGCATACAGTATCACTTGTACGAAAGGGTGATGATAATGATGCAATTTGGAGGATTCCAGCAGACAATGCAGCCCCTAATGCTGATGCCGGTAAAGTCAATTTAACAAAAATATCATTGTGGATGCCAGTGTTGACTCCAGCAATCACCGCAGAAGAACGATTACTATCATTTATGGACCAAGGAGGAAAGTCGTTGTTGAGTTGGTTATCAGTGAGTACAGATGTTAAACAATCAGATATCAACGGGTTATTCACGTGGAATCTAGCATCAAAACAAGGTGTTGCTGCGCCACGTCATATATTCGTAGCGTTACAGGATAACACACGAGTTGGCAATCAACTCTTCAGCCATATGATATTTGATCAGTTAGGTGTTAGAGAGGTCTCACTGAGAATAAACGGCCAGCAGGAACCATCCGAGGATATACAACTTGATTACACAGAAAATCATATTGCACGAGTTTATCATAGATTGTTGTCATTTATGGCACGTGATCAAAATGTAGATACCGGTCTACAAATATCACAATTGGATTTCAAAAGCCTCTATCCGATTTATTACTTTTCTCTGGAACATCTTGATTTGATGAGACAATCTGTTGTTGATATACATTTTAGAGCCAGTGTAAACCCTGGTGGTATTGCTAGTTATAGAGCGGTTGCTGTCATTCTCAGTGATAAATCAATGCTACTTGAAGGTGTTGGAGGAAGAATGAGAGTGGTAGATGCTCCAGTAGAAAATCTTTGATTGGAAATCCGAAGGATTTTTCCATTAGAATCAATCTATTATGTATAATGTCATATAGTGTTATTAGTGTTGCGTTAACTTCTGGTCAAATCAAAAAATTGCAATCAGAATCGGCTAAAAAATGTGGAACCACAATCACGTTGAAACCTAATCAAATGACTGGTGGTGCAAATAAATTATCACTGACAACTCGTCAAATAAAACATTTCAATGATGCACTTGCAGCCAAAAAAGGTGTTCAGATTACTCTTTCTGCGGCTGCTATCAAAAATATAATTAAAACAGGTGGTATATTTCCATTGTTAGCTGCAATACCAGCATTGATTGCAGCAGCAGCCCCAGCGGTGGCTGAAGCAGCGGCGTTAGGAGCCGTTGGTACTGCAGCAGGAATGGCGTTGAAAAAAGCAACTGGACAGGGTTATAAAAAAAGTTGAAAGGGTCTAAGACTACCAGGAACCCCGTATTCATGGTACAGCGGAAAAGGTCTAAGACTACCAGGAACCCCGTATTCATGGTACAGCGGGAGATCCGTTCACGGATCAGGCCTGAGACTACCAGGAACGGTTTATTAATTGAGGAATCTATGATTCCCATGTCCAATTTTGATTTAATGGATGCTGCTAAAAACCTAGCGATTAAAAATTTCAGAGGTGTTTTTATGAAAGATCAATTACCACATCAACCAAACAAAACTGAAACAGGTATTATTAATCTCGATAACAGCACCGGACCTGGAACTCACTGGGTTGCATACGCTATTGATCCACGTGGGATTGTCTATTTTGATTCATATGGATTAGCCCCGCCAAAAGAGTTTTTGCGTTATATAAAAACCCTTCCAATGAAGACTTGGTATTCTACGCTACCAACACAACAAATCAATGACCCACCAATATGCGGCAGCGAAGTATTAAATGTCCTTAACGCTATTTCAGCATCTAGAAAACCACCACACATTGTCGTAAATGACTACACCAGCAATCGCTTTTTAGAGAGAGAAAGAGTTTTACAATAACATGATTGATATTTGGGGAAGACCTCTGAAACCCAAACCCGATGACACTGCAACCCCTGATTCTATCAAGGATATAACAAAAAAAATTAAAGATGAAATCGCTAAGACGTTGAATTCAGTAAATGTTGATCCTAATGAGATAGTTGTATTTCAAGACAAACAGGGTAAATTGAAATCTAGTAATATTTCTCTGGATGATATTTTAGTTAAACAACAAAACGCAATCGAGAACACCGTTGCGTTATTTTCCGATCAGAGTAAATTGAAAACCAGTGATGTGTCGTTGGATGATATTTTAGTTAAACAACAAAACGCAATCGAGGATACTATCGCGTTATTTTCCGATCAGGGTAAACTCAAACCGGGTGTACTTTTTTCGACGATTACAGATCGATTTAAAACTCTCAACGATGAGTTTAACAATTCTGTGTCTGTACTAAGAGCACTTGAATCTAAAACCGAAGAACACATAAAACAGTTTACTGCATTTCGTAGAAATATCATTGATAAATTTATTGGAACTACATTCGATAAAATTGAACTAAAACTCCCTGATATTAAAAAATCCATCGATGAGACGAAATCCTTCATCGAAGGCATCAAAGGTGATTTTTCGAGGATGATAACAGTCATTGAAAAAACAAAAATTCCTCATGAGAAAACCAACAACGTAGTATACACAATCAAACACGGATCATTTGAGTGGACACCTACAAACAACAAATTAGATATCACTGCAACCGTTAAGGGTATTTATCGATTAACACTAGTGACACCATTGACTCAATTTAATATTTCATCGTCCAGTTCATCCGGGGTCAATAATACGATTTCAACGATCATTGACAAGAATACAACTGAAAAGTTCACAATCACATCTACTGATAAAAATTTGGTTAGGGTCTCAACAACATGGTATGTGGAATTCGTAGCGGATTTAAGTAAATCGTAATTGAAAACGCTAGCGTTGTTAAAATAAAAAATGATTTCATCATCGCAATATCGTTATGATCAGGTCAGAGAATTTCAAACTAGACTCAAAACCCTGTCTGAGGAGTATGCAATGAAAATTGAAAAATATCGCAGGAGAATTACCGCAATTGATATTACTGTGTATTCAGTGAGTGGTGTAATCACCGGAGCTGGTATTATACTGTCTTCAGTAACAATGATGGCTCCGATAGCTGTTCCAATTTGCATTTCTGCGGCAACAACAATCGCTGGAATAATTTCAATAATCACAAAAAAAATATCATCATGCAGCCAACAGAAACTACAAGACTACATAATTCAATTTCATGTTGTGTCCACTGCATGCTCGCAATTATCCTCATTGATATCGTCATCTCTCGATGATACAATTATATCAGAGAGTGAGTTTTCAGCGATGGTAAATATATATGATTCTGCGATGTCAAAATTAGAAATACAAAAACATGAGTATAATAACAATGACAACACCGATGGAATCAGAAAAAACCAGAATGATCTCAATAACCTCAACGATATCAGATAGTGAGTTCTCAGTGATGATACGTGTCTATGATTCCGCAGTATCAAAATTAGAAATACATCATGAGTATAATAACGATGACAACACCGATGGAATTACTTCAACAAATAGTGGAGAACACGAACCCAGTACAAACCAGCATGATCTCAATAACCTCAACGAATCCAGAATTCAGTGTGAATTTCCCCTCTCCGGTCCCAGTGAAGGAGATAGCGCTAGCAAAATTACGAGTGTATCATAGCTGGCCTAATATTAGGTCAAAATCATTTGGTGGTCAACAACCCAATAATTCTTTAGTGTTTGCAAATAAGAATAAACCCGACGGTACCCCAGACTGGAACGTTGTTTCCATACCAGCAGGGTCATACCAAATTGAACAAATCAATAATGAATTCGCGCGTAGAATAAAATCGATTACTGGAAAAGAATCAAAAATAGCTATAACAGTTCATGAGCCAACACTGTCATCTGCCATTGAAATAAGCACAGAGGGTTATGTCGTAGATATCTATCAAAGCTCAATAAGAACAGTGTTAGGTTGGCCTGAATTACCACCTCGACAAGTTAACATACCACCTGAACCGAAAAAATCTGATTATGTCACTGACAGGATAAAATCTGATTATCCAATAAAAAGCTATAGAGATTACAATAAGTCGTATTTTTTCATTAGAGTAGAATATGAGAACGGCCAAATTGTTTATCATTCTACTAACTGGGATAAAATCACTGAAAATTTCACAGCTTTCAATAACGATATTTCACTGTTGTTAATATCCCTTAAATCCGGTACTCTCACCCGAGATGAATTTATCAGCGTCATAGAAACATGTAACAAAATCATCAATGACATGGAAACATTTCATTCACAAATTATTCAGGGTATATTAGATGACAATATCCCCCTATCGAGAACAGCATTTGCATCGAACTTAAATATCCCCGTCAAGGATATTCCAACAGTCAAACTTCCAGGATATAATATCTTAGAACTACAAAAATCTCTCAGTGATGCCATCGATGTTGGTTTTAAAATAATTCATGATACGTGGAAAAAAACATCATCACAACCACAAACAACTATCCTGACACACAATAATGACCCAGATGGTGGTGGCAGGCATATCGCTCCGTTCAATGTGAATATTTCATCGGTGATAGCGATCAATTTAGTATGTGATGTTATCGAAGGAAGCTATCAAATAAATTTAGAACGATCAAATCAAGCTCAGCAGGGATATATTTTGTATTCATTTGCACCAACAGCTCCTCCAGGATTTTTAATAATTGAGTCTCCGGTGAATCCAGTCTATATGCGGTGTCATAATAATTCATTAACCAGAATTAATTTCAAACTCACTGACCAGTCTAATAATCTGATTGATCTACAAGATGAGGTTTTACAAATTAGTCTGTTTGTGAAATCCTAAGGGGATTTTCTTCGTAGTGATTTTCGTCATAAGGACTGGATCAAATATTCGGTTGAAAATCAGTCATTCATTGATTTCATTGATTTCATTGAAAACGTTGTCCGGCTCACCCTTTGAAAAAAAGAGCAGCAGAGAGGGTGAGTGACATCCCTTTTCCAATAGTTGAAAAGTTTTTGATTTCATTGATTTTTTTTTTGGCCTAATCCATGAAAACGATATCAGATTCACACACACATTGGCCTGATTTCATTGGTTTAAGCCTGATTTCAGTGAAAACTTGGTTAAAAATGTTGTCTGATTCGCCCCCTCTGCTGCTCGACGCACTTCCTGTATGTGCCATCATATCCTGTATATGCTAAAATTGGCTTCTGGGCACCAGAGCAAATACAATGGCAGCGACACTAATCAGAATATCTGCACTTTCTTGGTGGAGAGAGGAAACTATACTTTTCGTATTGATTCTACATTCCACAAAAATCGGTACTGTTGAATTATTATAAGTAGCTTGGATAAAGACATATATTAAAAAAAAAGTATACATCACGGAACAGGTCATGTGTCATAACAGTATATAAGTAAGCGACAGAGAGGGTAAAAAATAACTTTTTTAAAGAATCAAAATGCCAACAAAAACCTTCCTAAGAGAAAAGATATGATCTCTTTGTTAGTGAATATTTTTGCTATGCATATATAGATGACTAACAGACCACTCTTTGGGAGAGTCCAAATGCCGAAATTAACCTTATTATAAAATATTAAATGGTGTAAATAACTTTAACAATCAAATTATTCTAACAACGATGATGCGTCTCTAATTGGGTTAGGTTATTGCGTCTTCCTCGAACTGAAACACCAGAGATAAGCGCAAATATATTACAAAATTTTACCAACTTGATGTCGCACCGTTCATGCTGGTATAATTAAACTAGTATCATATCAATAATACCACCAGCTAAAATATCTTACACAAGTAGTAATGTGGGGCACTATAGCGACAATGAGAATCCAGTCAAAAAAGGCTTGGGTGCGTATGGCGACAAGATTTATAGCGACAATGGGAAATCCGGTCAAAAAGGGCTTAGGTACGTATGACGACAAGACATGGTGGGTACGTATAGCGACAAGGGAAATTTAACACGGTGGGCCTGTATAGCGACAAGGGGAATTTAACATGGGAACTATTTGGGCCTATCTAGCGACAAGGGAAATTGAACATAATGGGTCTACATAGCGACAAGAGAAATTGAACAAGGGAAATATTATTTGTATTTGGGACTGTCTAGCGACAAGAGAAATAGAGGCAAAGAAAGCTAATATCTTTTCGAGGCATATGAGTGGCACTGAAAAGGGCCTTTGGATACTTCTTTTATTTTCTGCCGTTCTGCCCTTGTTCATCCACCTTTTAATTTTACCAATGATTCCCGGTTTCTTCTTATTTTCGTCCTCGGGAATCCAGTTATGATATCCCATAGCTCTAAACTTTTCCTGAACTTTGATCCATCTCTGATTTAGTTGATTAAAGTCCTCTTTCTTCTTTTCTTGTTTTGTTCCTTTCTCTCCTTAGTTCAGTTTTCTTTAATCTTGATCACCTCTTCTTCCATCACCTTTCTCATCATTGCTTCTGCTTTCTTTAGACTGTCTAGTCCCCACTTCACATAATCCCGCTCTATAAAATGTTGATGTTTCTTATAGAAAGCACCTGACTTTGATGACATTATCAAGTGCCTCCTTCAAGTGCTCTATTCTTATATATTTTGTTTTAATAAGTCTTCTTAATTTCGTGACTTCCTCCTCTATCATACCTTATATATTTTGTTTTAATAAGTCTTCTTAATTTCGTGACTTCCTCCTCTATCATACCTTCTAATAGATCTCTCGCTAATTTCAAATTGCTTACAAAGTCCAGGTTAAACTGAAATTCTTCCGCATGTCTTTCCACCACATATTCTGCATCATAGATCCCAAACCAGCTGTCTAGGAGCTGGATAGACACGTCGATGGCCATCTTGATGTGTTTAAAATTGAATGGCTCAAATGACGAACGAATGAGTGTATATATATATATATATATATATATATATATATATATATATATATATATATATATATATATATATATATATATACATCTTAAGCACGGATGTGATGGAAAACATCCCGTACACTCACTTTTCATATTATATACTATTCACAAACCATACAATGTACTATGCCCACAGAGGAAAGCAGCCAAACCAAATCATATAATTTACTATCCAATATCACACCATTTACCATCCACACATAGGGGGTAGCAGAATATTGGGTAGCCCTGAAAAGGGATGTTTTTTGGTGTGCATGAGGAGGGATGACAATCTTTTATCGTCTAAGATTGCGTCCTCGTCTGGCAACAGGATAGGGTTGCTTCTTCGGAAAGAGAACGAGAACCCTTTCGTGTCGACACGACAGACGACAAAACTTTTGTCTGGTTCCTGCTACTGTTGTTGTTGCTGTTGTTGCTGCTGTTCTCTCTGCTGCTTCTGAAGTCTATACTTTTCAGTCCATTCTACTTTATTTGTTTTAATTTCCTCTCTGAAGAGTTATTATATGAGATCTTCCGTTACTTTCAGCATTCTAACATTCTCTATCTCTTCAGGCTTTGGCATCAGATTGTGTCTGATACGATGCAGTGGATGGATAGAAAGAAGTCAAAGAGCATATATATTAATAAAAATGTAAAACAAACGACATACGCATTGGTTTCAAAACACAATTTTTTTTTTCAAATAACAAACAACTCACAAAACATAATTTTTATCAACTAACAGATATATTTTAATTCA
Source organism: Unio pictorum (assembly GCA_030141615.1). Lineage (NCBI taxonomy): Eukaryota > Metazoa > Mollusca > Bivalvia > Unionida > Unionidae > Unio > Unio pictorum. The sequence continues at coordinate 2,306,382 of JARLTB010000068.1, forward strand.
CAAATATTTCTTTTTTCAAATAACAAACATTTTTTTAAATAATGAACATTTTTTTCAAATAACAAACATGTTTTGCTTCAAATAACAAACATTTTTTATTATTCGATAACACCAATACATTATCTTTGACATGGTTGACAACGTTGTGAATTAATTGAGATTTCCACTGTTGGAAGACATTGGGCCATTGATGTACACTACGTTTCCTTGCTAAAGACAACATATAGCCATAATGGTCACAAAGCATCGATCTACTTTGTCATCGTTTCGAGACGAATGACGATCAAAAGAAGTCACTAAATGTTCTAAGGAATATCCAAGACTGCCATGATGCAGAAAATTGAGACAATATTGTCCACACACCTGTGCCTTGTAATTTCACATTATTGAATCGTGTCGTCTGGGCATTTCTTCTCATAAAGTCAATGATATCGTCTTCCAATGGAGGCAATCCATACGAATCAAAATATTCCACACAACCCTCTTGAGGAATGTAGACAGCTAACCACTGAGTTCATGGAAGATGACTGTCATCTGTGTTGATGACATAAGCTTGATTCTCTTGAGGAATGCGATGAGGTAGTTCATCATTAGCGCACACGACAGGATTCCATGAAGCAGTGGACGAACTACGGTTCAAAAGATAGTAATGTTCTCAGGTATCCATGTTTTTGTGACCTTGTTTTTTTTTCTTTCTTCACAGGTGATGATAAGTGATCAATTCAATACAGACATTTTGCTTGAAAAGGTCTGTCAAGTAACTGTTTGTTTGCTTCGTCTCCTTACTCTTGGCCAAGAGAGCTTCGATGCGATCAATTTCAAGAGCAAACAATGGAGGAGAGGAATGATCACGCAAGTCTTTATACCACTGATGTAACACGGCTTCTTCTGAGATGAGACTCCAAGCTTCGTTCAGATAATCGTCCAATTTTTCTTCTTGACTCATCATCATATATTTAACGTGTTCACGTTGACTGGGATGATCGATTTGAAATCCATAACAATCAAGTGTTTGGCAAAACAGGTGACTAAATGTTTTTCCTGTTCTGGCCATCTGGACTGCATTATCACTACTTCTTCCTTTTGGTCCTGGGGATCTGCTTTCTCTGTAACATCCCATTCGATTTCCATCGATTCTCCACTATTCAATGAGGGACATTCGTTTTCCATAGTGTTTAATAGTCTAGAATGACTTCTCCCAAACTGTTGATTTATATGGTATTATCGAATTCGGCGTACAGAATGACATTCACAGTTTCGGTAAGAGCTCCTGCAAACTAAAGTTCCACACGCAGTTGGCCAGATTGTATAGGGTGGAAATGTCCCTCGGCGCTGCTTTGGTCTGAAGTGAAATCAAAAGCCCACAAAGTGTAACCTCCTGCATAATCGTCGTATGAAATACCGTGACTGGTGTTGGTTCCTAACTGTCCTGTGGCTTCGTACAGCGACAAATACGATCTCAAGTAATGTTTTTGGGCAAAGTCGGGTTCGAAGTGTCTCCTACACAAAGTTTTGCCATCGCGACTGACTTCGATTTTTTATACTCCGCAGTGCTTAACCTGGAAAGGATTTTGATCGTGAGTACCGTTGAGGGCTGCATTGCTGACGACACCAATGAATAAACGTTTGGGTAACTGTCCTTGGAACAGATGATCTTCGATCTTAGATCGGAGTCCAGTGGCAATGATGAAAGTTTTAACATCCACGCGTCGTATCGGATACATGGCTGTCGTTATGCTCAAAGTGTGACTAATATCATTTCCCACTTTAGGTAACATTTCCACACGACGCACGTATTACCTGGCTTCTTGGATAATGGTTTTGTATTTTTTGGCATGAGCCATCAAATAGAAAGCAGTACTGCAACGATTCAGTCTCAAGTGAATATCCACCCCGTTCAGCAAATACTTCTCTTGAAACCACATGTACAAATGCAATCGATCGAACAGTTCTAAACTACGTCCTTGCAGAATTTTCTTTAGACGCTCGTTAAAACTCACTTATTATCACCTGCAGTATCAGGTTTCCATTCCACGCAAGCATCTAAATAAGTGTTTTTGGGTTTTTTCCGTACGTCAAGATATTTTCGAGGTACGCTCGGTAAGGGTAAGTATCCATGCTACTGTTTACCAGTGAGTTTTTCATGTACAAATCCACATTACTGAACAAGGAATGCATGAAATTGTTGACGGGAGCTACTCGGGCATCGGTTCCTGGAACGGAGTTGTCCGCTTTTATCACTTTCACTTTCAAATACAAGTAACTGCTGTTTAGATCAATATAATCTTCAGGTTGCTCTTTGATTTCAAACTCGATGGGAGCTGAATCCGTCAAAGAAGAGACGGGATGAAATTCGACACATTGGGCTTTTTGCATGGTCATCATCCTGCGTGGCATCGTGGGTGGCATGGCAAAGAGATCCAGTTCCAACTTGGAACAGGCACAAGATTCTTGGTGCATCATCTTTTTCTCTCAGTGCCTAAGTTTTATTTTAATAATCAAAAATGTCTAAATCTCGAGCGGTTCTTCTTTTCTTTGTCATTCGAACTTTAGAGGTACAGAGACTTTTGGAAGGGTGTCTTCGTCGACGCTTTCTGCCTTGTCCTTTCTGTGTCTTCAGGGAAGCAGGAATGCCGGACTCGGTACCGTTTAGGGCATTTATAGGACTTTCTCGTCGACCAAAAATATCTTTACCCGTTTGAAGCAAGACAGTTTTGCCTGCTCTCAAAAAAGCTTATTTGGTGTTTTGTTTGTCAATGAGGACATTGTGAAGAAAATCTTTGCCGTGAGTCAATGCGACATCTTTTAAGATCTTCATGTCACTCTCGGTTTCAAAACAGGGACCACGGAACGAAAGGCTTATTTAAACATATCTCCTAAATCATATTCTCATTGTCTAGCAACTCCTTGGTACACAGGATAATCACTTTTTCAGTTTTCAGTTGTTCGAGAATCGTTTTTGAAAATGGAGTTTCACTTTGACTTTCCCTTTAGTAAATGGAATATTTTGTCCCAGTTCTCCTTTTATAGTAATGTTGACACTGTCGAAATACGACTTACCGACGGGAAAATAATGAGAATGTACAAATTCGCGGTGAACGTGATAGGTATTTCCACCTTTCTCGTTAGCGGCTCCGGCAGAATCCACTTTGAAAGGAATGACACGCAGTAACGGTACAGAGGTGTGTCCTACCACGTTGTACTCCACCACGTTGTACTCCACCACATCGGAGTACACAAACATCGAGTTGAATACTTTTTTCATTTCTTCAATGAATCGAAAATATTAGTTAGTAGTTAGTAGTTATGGATGGTATTTTATTTTTCTTGACCACCATCCTTTTGATATTCGCCGATGTTTTTGATTTTTTTTGGGAGTATCATTTCCACTAAAGTCACTTTCCAATGAGCATCTTGATTCATATGAATGGTTTGAGGTAATTTAGCCGTGTAACAGCACAACGTGTTGTTAGGAAACACCTCCATGGAACTGTCACTGGGTAACGTTAAGTAAAATTGGTTAATAGTGTTGTTCATAATTCCAACGTTCTTCTGTCCAAGGAGTCATGCAAGCTTAAAGCAGTGTCTGAAAGAATTGTGATTGGAAGGGTGACTGTTAGGAGAATGACTAACGCTGCACGCAAGACTCCCAATATTGTTAGTATTGTTCCCGTTGTAAGATTATTTCAGGGAAGGATTGGGAAGAAGATAACCGATGCAACTGTTGAATAAAATGGTCCACAATTATTTGGCTCCTTGTTGCAAACTCAAATTAGCATTGGCTGCACCGATGACACAATACACCACGAAGATTTGACAGAAAAATACGATTTGCGTTTTAGGGACACGTTCTGCACACCACATCCACAAGGGGTGCTTTTGTAAATCTTGCAGAGAAGATCTGGGTGAAGGAATTGTCACTGTGGTTGCTGAAGCTGTATTAAAGGGCATCAAGGTCACTTCTTTTTATAGTCGATGACTTGCGAAGCGTCAATCCAAGAATCAAAACTCGAAGGATATCCTTTCCAACGTACTTTGACTTCTTTGACACGTTTTCCTACTGTAAGAGTTCTTCGTTCGAGAATGCTTTCAATGTTGTAACTCAGGCAAGTAAAACGTTCCTTTTAATACTTTTCCGTTCATGTCTTCCAATTTATAGACGGTAGGATGACGATCACGCACTTGTCCAGTAACACGAAAAAATTCGGTGGTCCAGTTGGGTAAGTAACCTTTGTCGAAAGTGCGTTTGGTTTTGCCAATGCGAACCCAATCTCCAGGGATTAACACTCCTCCACATTTCTTGGGGACAGCCATCGTCAGGGACGTACCAAACAGGCGCTCAAAAACAGTCACTTCGTTGTCAGGTGACACATTTTGTGGGGTGCGTCCAATGCTTCTATGGTAAGATTGATTGTATGCTTGGACTAAGTGAAGTAAGATGTCGATGTACCTGAGAGTGTGCTGATGCGTAAAATATTTCCACATGCGTAGTAGGTTGAAAACGTTCCACGATACTTTGGTTTCAGGATTTTCGGTGGTGAAAAAATGAATGTCACGTTTCTTTAATTCTCGTTGGTAAGCTTGATTCAGAAATTCGGTGCCTTTATCGGTTTGCCATCGAAGAGGGTGACGACCACTTTGTTTCAACACCAGTTGCAAAGCTCGTACTAACACTCCGCTCGATTTGGATGTCAATGGTACGACCCATGCAAATTTAGAAAAGACGTCGATGACACAAAGACGTCGATGACACAAAGACGTCGATGACACAAAGACGTCGATGACACAAAACAAATATTTGTAGCCACGATTGTAGGTGGCTAAACGATTGTAGGTGGCTAAATGAGAGATATCGGCTAAATCGGCTTGCATTTGATGATATATGCCTTTCACTTGAGTGCGACTTCTGTGAAATTTATTTTCGTCAAATGCGTTTGTGTAAAGTGTACATAGCTTATTCTTGTAACCATCGTTGTACTTCAGATAAAAGGAGCTTTTTCAGGCGAGTGTTTGCAGCACGATACAATTTCTGAATGCCTCCGTAACCTGCAGGGTGGGCTGGATCGTAGTAAATGTTGGCTAATACCTTTTCCATGGTTTTGTTAATAAGTCTGCCACTCTTCGATGATACTGCTATGGATGGGACGAAATGGGGGTTGTTTGGGAACAGTTTTATGCGTCCGTTGTGCCACAGGAGTTGACGTCGAGGGTACTGGTGTTGGCAGTGTTGGAGGTGGTAATGGGATACCTTTGGTCTTCTGTTCTTTTCTCACTTCTAGTTTCCTTTATTTCCTTTATTTCTTTTTCACATCTGTCGATGGAGGAGTGACCATCATCTTTTAACCCATGTTTTGAGCTCTTCTCGTTGGGATCCCATTTTAATGAGAGAACCACTACCTCCAGTGTTGAATATGAATTGCTTTCTGATTTGAGTGTCGATGCGAGGATCGGCCAGTTGCGTGAAGGCTACTTTGTTTTTGTCAAAAAAGCGTTTGGTTTGATGTGGAATGTGAATGATACCTTGCAGTATTTGACGAGCTGTCACTGTAAACCATTGTAAGATTTATTTGAGACTGGCTTCTAAGATGTGAGCACGTATTTGTGGATTTTTTTCGTGACTGATACCGTACAAGGCACGAATCAATATGATGGGAAGATGAGACTGAAGGGACGTCATGTTGACGATGTATGAGACAAGGTCAAAGTGACCGAGGTTTTAATAGATTTATTTAGTGGTTCATATTGTTATGTCGACGACGAGGACGTGTACACGAGAGGTACTCCGTCTTGACACCAGTCGTGAAACAAATCGGTACGAAATAGCAAATAATCGGGGGTGGTGGGTTTTAAATCCGCGAGTAAATAGATGTGTGGCGTTTGAGTGGCATCATCGTACTCATGAGTCAGCCAAGGCGTTCCTAACTGTTTGGCTAAGACTTGCACTTGTGATTTATCTCGAGGACTGTTAAACAAGACCACATAATGAGCATTGAGACTAATGGTATGATGGGCTTTACTGTGCTGAAACAAAATTTTGTGTAATGTAACTGAAACATGCATTACAATGATGCACTTTACGCGTAAACCACAGTTTAATTTCTTCTTCGTCTTCTCCTAACTTGTCGTCAAAAATTGGACTACGGTCAGACAGGATCCCATCGTCTTCTCTTGGAATGCCTTCCACAAACACAATGGAATCACCCTGACTTTCTTGCAAGAGGCTCTATGCCGATTGCCACTCTTTGTAACACCACACGATGCGTTGAGGTGAACGATTGATCAAATGATGTGTATGTTCGATCAAACGTTTGACAAATTCGGTTTTGCCTGAACCGCTCGGTCCAGCAATTAACATGTTAAAAGAATGACGAAGATACAAGGCCTCCCAACTAGCATGATCTATGTGTTCGTCAATAACTTTTAATGTTGAGGAGGAAGGAGTAAAAACAGACAAGACAAGAGGTTTTTATATTTTTTTCAAGACATGTTTATTTCAATGCAGGTTTAAATTGGAACAACACGAAAGACAAAAATGCACAAAATGCCAAATGGATAAGTACAGGAATAAAATACACATGGAAACGATCAAATTGACATATAAACAAGTCACTGTGCAACATTGTTTGGGTAACCAAGGTGTCCTAGTGGTAGTGTGTAATCTTCTTATAGTCTCTACATAGAGTACAGTCACATAGGTGTCCTCTCGGAAGGGTCTTTGTGGGGGGAATGTCCAGGACAGTCCTGTCTTGAGCAGACTGATTGTCCTCGGTGACAGATTATTTTTCTTCTTCTGGTACTGTCACTAACACAGGTTTAAAAATGACTTTTTTTCACTCAACGATGGATGAAGACAACGCTTGGGCATAATTTGATGCTTCGTTTGTCCAAGCCTCAAAATCCCAACTTTTCCAGTCACGTACATCTGACCAATGAGGGTGTAAATTACAAGCTACACACACATCCTCGTACACCGCTTCGGTACGTAAAAGGTGACGAATCTTATTTACCTGTAGAGGTCGAGACGCATCCAGATGAAAGCGTAAGGATTTTAACAGAATTAGTTTCTCGTGGACATTTAAAAGAGTCAACATACTGTCTTTTTGTAGATAGTGATCGTAAAGTGTCCACAAGGAATTGACAGGTAAACGAAATCCCAGAAAGCAAGTCACTAAAACACAGACTACACATCGACCCCAATTAATGGGACACAGTTCTTGTAATAAGTGTTCGTAAGCCTTCGCCGTGTGAATATTCTCATTGATATCCATCCACGGAACCTGTTTGATCACAAGGGATACAGTTTTCGACATGGTCGTTCTATTTTATACATTTTTATGTCGAAGACCATAAGTGTATATTCTGCACATAATGATTTGAAATCTTCTCCAAAAGCGAAAGTGATTAATTTAATGTGTAATTTCGTCACAATGCCATTCAGGGCAACGGTCAAGAATGATCAAAAAATCTTCAGACGTAAACGAACTAAATTCGAACCTGTGGAAGGTAGACTTGATCCAGAGAAATCTGACACGTTGGTTGATTTTTGTCACTTTCCTCTTGTGAATTTCACGACACAAAAGTTCTACAGTCACCCATTGAGATTTTTCTTCAGCAAGTCCCTGCCAAACGACCTTGTATATCTTCTCTTGCAATTCGTGTGGTAATCCTTGAATATTATGTTTTATAGAGAGTTTATATACTGGTCTAGGTTTGTCTCCAACTCAAACTGGTTTGTTAAAAGACATGGACCTGGATTGTCACTTTCAATCACTAGGTCCCACTTAAGGTAGGTATTGACAATTCTGAGACCATCGAGCATGTTCCAGGTAAGCGGAATCTTTCTGTTCCCACTCGTAAATTGACACACCACAACTGAAACACTTGACCTTATCCCCTTCGGACAAGTAGAAAAATCCGGCTCTGGCTAATTCTTCAGGAGTTGGTCCAGGCAGATATTTTGGCCATTAATTTTTGAAGGTTTGGAATCGACTTTTAAAGTGACAGTATTCAGGCAAGATTGTATGGAACGAATATTCGACTCTCCTCACTTCACTTCGATGCAGGTACTGTGAAATTCCTAGGAGTCCACGATAACGTATGGCACCGCTTTCCCATACCTCACGTTTAACACGCACAGCATCACTTTCCATGGTAGATATAGGGGTAGTAGTCATAGCAAAGTTCCCACGATGTCCTGCTGAATCGCTAAGGTCTCAGCGTCTGGCATCACTACAATCGCAAGGTTTAGCATCGCACTCCACTTGAGAATTCCCAAATTTTAATGATGCCTGCTTAACTGCAGTCATCTTCTTTCGCTTGGTCGTTGTAGTTACAAATGAACTATTGGTCTTGGACAATATCCATTTGTATATGCTGCTCAATCTCGACGTTACCATACGGTAGAGTGAAGTGATTGGGAAGTCGTACTCTTTTCTGGTACACGATTTGAAAGACTTTTTCCAAAGGTCGGACTTTTTCCAAAGGTCGGCTGACGATTTGGTGTGTGGTTAAACGGACAATCATTAGCGGTTCGTGGGTGGTCACTTTTAAAGTTTCATCCTGTCCAGACTGTAAGGCTTCTTGATGCACGTTAAAATTCACCACTCGACTGGTGCGATAATTGAGAGCCATTCCTCTCACTTTACATTCGTTGTGCATTTCTCCTTGTCGGTCTCGGTATTCGTAGCCGTAATTTTTAGGACCGCCAATTGGAAAACATAGAATCTTGTTGTCGGGATGTTCATCGGTCCAGACTCCTAAACGGTCTCCTTCGATGGCAAGGTTACACTTTTTCGGTCGGTCAATGTAGATGCAACTGTCCGTGTCAAAATAAAGGACACGATCTCCTAGGAGTTCTAACACTTTGTACAATTTTAAGCGAGCGTCGGCTGTCACGTAAGCCGCAATGATGACATTTGCAAATGTGTCGGCTTCTACAAAGTCTAGTTCTTCTTCGTAATTGACTAAGATCAAATCCTCACGAATGACGTCCACGTGTTTCATGTATTTGGTTTTGTCGCGAATCATCTGGAAGTATCGGGACAGTTCGGACAAATACTCCGTCTTGGGTAAAGACGGTCGTTGTGCCATTTTACCCCACAAGCAATTTAACATCACTTTGACAAACAATCACCTTCCTTAGTTTTTCTCGATGTGGTATAAATTGATGCCTTCCTACTTACGATATTTTTATTTGAATATATTTTGGTCTTCGGGAGTGTGGCACCAGGAAGGATAGCCGCTAACTTCTTGTTTAGTTTTAAAAAGGCACCCACGTAGTCTGCAAAAATACCTTTCTCTGTCTCGTTTCCATTGTGGTATTGTTGTGTCTTGGAAAAGTGGTAAATCTCGTACACTTCTAACAGTTGGTATCATAGTTCCAGAGCTTTAAACAATTCCACGCTAACCCATGTTCCTGTCTAGGCACGTTCTTCCTGGGTGTGATGACAATGTTGGTCTTGGTTGCACGTTTCGACACAAGGTCGACACAAAGGAAACATCAGTTTCCGTGGTGAGGTAAAACGGGATGGTACAAGTCTCTTGGATGCAAGACGTTGCACTTGATCAATCCTTCGTACTGTCGTATGTGGTCCAAGTCAATGTGTTCTGTTATCAATTATGGGTGCCCTACGGGAAAGTGACAATATTTGCAGACGTAAGGATACAGCGAACATACGTATTTGATTTTATCTCTCTTCTCCTCGTCTACTTCATACAGCAAACAGGTGGCATTCGTTCGTCCTCCATACAAACTATCCCGGGGGTTCAATGGGTCCACCAACTTGTAACTTTATACGATGCGCTTAAACTCGGATAGGTTTTCCAACGCTTATCGTACTCGTGTTCCCACATTTCCCCCACCTGGTATCCTTGCTGTTCTAACTTCAAACGTCGCTGACAAGTTGTCTGGTACAGGTCTTCCATGGTCCGTTGTAAAAACTGATTTTTGGTGTCGCGATGAGTGTAGCACATGGGACAACCCCGAAATAAGCATCGTCTTGTTCTTGGTGGCATACGTTTGTCCTACGACGATGGCACGGACTAAACACATTTGATCTTGAGAATTGTTAATTCGGACGAGGCTTTGCTTAATGTTGCGAAGGTTGTCGACCAATAACACTTGTTTGCGTCTTGTCCCTTGGGGAAGAGAAACATGGGTCATGAACAGTGTGGCTTTTCCATTGATGATGTGAAACGTGTCGTTGGATTGTTGCACATGTTGAATTTTGTCGATGATTTTGGAAGGTGTTAATTGTGATGGGCTACTAAACTCGATCCAAAGGGGAGACTTCAAATTATCGTGATGATTAGAAAGTCTCACGCGATCGTCTTCTTTGGCTTGACATTGCTGTTTCAGTGTAGTTAACACATAATCCCATACCTCGGTAATGAACCCTTCTGTATTCTCCAAAGGTACATTGTAGTTGAAATCTTTAAACTTTAATGTGTACGTGTAAGCCGTAGTTCGAAATTTTCGAGAGGAACGCTTTTCCGTCTCTCAAATGTGAAGTACTTTTCAGGGTTTACTAAGGGAGGTGATCTTTACTTGGACGTCGTTTGTCTGGGTGTGGATTCGGACTCACTCATGTCATCTTCAAAATCACTAGCATGAATTTGAGCCAAGACTTCAGCTACTGTGCTTGGCGATACATCACGTTTCTGTCTCTTACTGTTTTCTCCTTTCTAGACAATATGATTTCATCTTGTCTGCAAAAAGTCAAATGACTACATTTAAAGACCACGACCCCTGTCCGATCCGTGTATATATAAAAGGTCAGTGTCTAACCTTCAGTATTCATTTTATTCTCACATTAAGCAGAACGATGGAAGAACCTACACAATTTGAACTTCTCATCAGAGCTTTGCGTGGTGTCATACGAAAGTTTTCTTTAAACAAGCCTACGGACTAATCTCCCTCCTTTCGAGATAAAAGTCAGGATACTTGCTATATCAATAAGAAGAAAGGGCATTGTGCTACAGAATGTTCAAATCGTGACAAAAACAAAAAGGTGCCAGAAGAGACAAACGTCAAGATACCTGTTATAATTGTAAAGAGAAAGGACATTGGTCTCCAAACTGCCCTAAGCAGCAACAGGAGCAGGATGAGGAGGGAAAGAGGAATCTTGAACAGGAGGAAGAGGAGGAGGAAGAGGTACCCTCCCCTAAGGATTAAATCCGACACGTTTACAGAGACAAGAAAATATGATGAAACGAAAGTGATGAGGAAGAAGAAAAAGAAAAACCCGTGAGTGTAAAGAAATTGAAGAAACAGAAAGAGTGAACAGAAGACGCCTATGAACTTTTAAAAGTGGTATTGTGTTAGGTCATGTTGTGATATTGAACTGTAACATTTGTACCAGAATACATCAGATGGAAAAAACGCAAATGCCTCTTAGTTTTGATTTTATAGAATAAAAACCAACACTCACTCACTCCTACATTCACACGTACATCATGGGTTTAACAAAAATTAAAAAAGGACTTTTGAGTTTTCATTAAATAAGGCAATTTAAATAGTTTTTCTTTTCGAAAGATTTGAGTGGCCCTGAAAAGGACCGTTTTTGTTTTGTTTGTTTAAAAAGAATTAGAAACGTGACGTAAACATATTTAGCTGTCATAAGCCATTGCCACGGCCAAGGCCTACTTCTGGATTAGTAGTTAATATCAATGATTTGGTAGAAATCATTAAAGGTGGTATGGTAGATGTTGTCACAGATAGATTGGGTTGTTTAGCTCGAGAAGGTCTTTTACTCTCTGGTCGTGATAAAAACGTCTGATACATTTGTTTCAAACTCCTTAACTCTGCTGAAATATCTAAAAGTACCGTCGTGACCGTTTGATTTTCACTATTCTCTTTCTGTCCTTAATTTTATTTCTTCTCTGTTGCTGCTACTGTTTCTTCCTGGTGTTTACTTCTTGCTTTTTCTTCGTCCCGCTGTTGAATAAGAAAAGCTTGTTCTTCTACTTTATGTTGTTGTAAAAATTGCTCCAATTCTTATTTTTGCTTTTGCTTAAAACCATCGAATTGTACATAAGAAGAAGCAGATTGTAAATAAGGTTCCGGAACAAATTCTTGTGAAGTTAGAAAAGTCACAATATCCCAGTTAAAATCAACTTCTTCTGGATGTAGATTTGTATTGATTTTGGTAGTCACTGCTGTCCCATTACTTGCTTTCTCCACTACTGGCTCACCGCAATTCATCGTCTTCTTAGTGTCCGACATGATTGACAACTCTCTCGCATCTATTGACTGCGCACAGACGCTAGTACCTCTATATAAGGAAGGTAACGTCACAGACTGCTCTATTCCGATTGGATGACTGTGACTGACTTTTGTAACGCACGTTTGGATTGGTGAATACACTCAATCCGTTTCGATCCGCTCTTCCCCTATTAATAACCACAGTTCACGGCATTCGCTTCACCTATTTCTCATCACAAGATGTGGACCAACGTAGAATCTTCTACAATTCATTTCTACCATGCTATTTCGTACTGACGTACCCATGTATGTCAGATCATCGTGGACTATCACTCATATGCCTGATACCTCTCTCTTTTGGAAGAGAAGGATATATGTGGAGCGGCAAGGTTGTTTAAAGAGAGGTCTGCTCTATGGCATAGCAGTGAGGAGAAGTTTAAGGAAGAGAAGAATATCTGTGAGATGTCATCATTGTTAACAAGAAACTGTTAACATTACACTTAACGGCTCTTTTCAGGGCCATTCATATGCCTCGAAAAGATATTAGCTTTCTTTGCCTCTATTTCTCTTGTCGCTAGACAGTCCCAAATACAAATAATATTTCCCATGTTAAATTTCCCTTGTCGCTATATAGACAAACAATGTTCAATTTCCCTTGTCGCTAGATAGGCCCAAATATTTCCCATGTTAAATTCCCCTTGTCGCTATACAGACCCACCATGTTAAAGTTCCCTTGTCGCTATACGTACCCACCATGTCTAATCGCCATACGTACCCAAGCCCTTTTGACTGGATTTCCCACTGTCGCTATAGTGCCCCACATTACTACATACACTGCTAGATTACTTCGTGAGCGACTTGAAACAACTAATACCTTTATATCAGTCTGCGATTCAGTCAGACAAAAATTTGAAGCGCGTCAAGAATCTCTAGTTGAATTTGCAGAAGGTTAGGAAGTATTTTTTACACCTGTCACAAACGTTACTGATAGAGTTGCAGAAGCTACTGATGGTTTTCCTCCAACAGTGAAACAAACTGCTGAACAACAAACTCATATAGCGGAAGTAACTAAGAAAACAAAAAAGATTTTAAAAATAATTTTAAGTGATATGTTCACTGCACAATTAAAACAGGCGGTCGCATTCAAAACAGCCGGATGAAAATGAACCGAGAACAGTGACACTATCTGAACAAATTACTTATAAGGCGATTAATATGATCAAAAAATGATAATCTGGCTGATTTAGCTGGTTTTGCAATAATTGTGCAGGTTGTAATCATAGAAACAGATAATTTAAACCCTAATATGATTGATTTGTGGGCAGATATGTGCCGTTTAGATGGATATATCGCATAAAATATGACAAAGATCGAGTTTCAAAGACAGATCCAATATTTACTATCTGCACAAGAACAATAGAGGGATACAAAAGTGCCCATTTTCATCAATTTTCCAGGTCACAATTCCACCATCCTCCTCCACCGCAGCAAATATAATAACAAAAATCTCTGTCACAAATTGTTCACAACAGGCAAATCAGAATCGTCTAGAAAAGGAAAGGAAACATTTTACGATGCACCTGACTCTGATGCTACTAAAAGTGGCTTTATTACTCTGACTACATCAGGGGCAAGTGGTCTTATTTCTTGTTCTAACAACATTTTCAATGACGTACCTGTACTAGAAATCCTCATAGGAGGAAAACGTGCTGGAAATAATTCGCCTAAATCGGTAATGGAATATGTGACATTTGTCGAAGATTATTTACAGATGTTTTCATGTATATCGATGTGTCTCTTTCATGAAATTGTTGATGATTGTTATATCAATTAAGCTCGCTCCGATTAGATAAATGAATAACACATAAGATGATCATACACAGTGCATAACGTGGACGGATCATGGCCATGGTAGTAAATGCACGATTTTATTTAGAAAGATTGTCCAGGAAACAATACAGATTGCAAAACAATAATCAAGCCAGCAAGGAAAGTAAAATAATAAATCAAGCCGCAAAAAAACCTCCAACAAAATAGAAGAATTAGTTGCTGATGAATTTGTTCCCACAAAGTTAACTAATGCAATTGTACAAAAACAAATACAAGTCTTATTTAAGGAATTGGTCTTCGTGTTAGACGATAGCAGTTATATTAAAATGTTCAAATGTGTATCTGATATGGCGTTTGATGTAGACACACTGGTTCTCAAGGGTGAATATATACGTGATTATCAATTTTATTTTATGAAGCAAGACAACAATATCAGTGCGGTCTAATTGAATTACAGGTTAAAGATACAAGCCTATATGTGCTACCCTCTGATGCTTTTATTGAGGTAGAATGAGATCTTGTAACATATGTACCTCTTAAAGGAGCATTTGGAGTTGATGTCCTAGATGGGTTTGTTAAGAATGGTATCATGGCATTATTTGACAGTGCCGCTTACACGATTAATGGAAGAAATAATAAAACAATTCAAACAGACGTTGATGTTGCAGCAACTATAATAGGTATATCCAACAACTTCTACAACCACTGAGATGGGCTGGAGGTTGGGAGTTGAGTGAAGGCGAAAACTCTTTGTGTAATGTTTGATTTACGGACTTTATGACCTCTATACAGAAAGGCCATGATAAAGAAATCTTTATCCTTACAATTGTTGGTCTTTATGTTTTTAATATATCATTTAATGTAACAAACTATACATATCAACTAATGTACCATTTCAAGAGACCAAAACCTCAACTGTTTAATATCTATCACCTACGTACTTACTGTCGAAAACCCATTTTATACTAGCTTCATCATGCTGGAGTGGCCAACATCCAGTTGTATAGCATCCATTCTCGCGTAGCCCATTATTCTATTCTTAAATTATGTAGCGAACACTGACTGACTAGTATCCCACACTTACCATTCAATATGCTTACCGAAATAGCTGTTAATAACACACTAGCGGCTATCGAAGATAATAATGTTTGCTAGCTAACCAAAGTAGGTAGAACTAATGTAGTATTATGTTTCTTATGATCGTTCAGGCAGAACGGGAAATGTCACTACAAGTGAGTACAAAGTACAGATAAATATTATAATCGGACACAATAAGTACGAATCATGTGTATTAAAAGGTTTATTTTAAATACTCCATACTTTCATTCATGTAAACTGATGATACATTTTATATAACACTTTATGTTTATTCTTTGCCTTGCAATAATATCTTCTCAGATAGATGGCCAACACTAAATCAGATTTTGTATTATTTTGTGTACGAATTAAATAAAAAAGATAAGTTTAAACAAGATACAATAATTGCTTTGACATGTTTGTAGTTTCATGCTTTATCAATACGCCTCTCCATATTTTTTTCTCACACCCTCCCCCTGGTAATTAAAGGAATCATTTCTGCTATGATGCATGTTGTAGCAGCTAAACAGGGATTCACTCTATAAGGTGGTCAAGGGAAATAACTTGCTTCAATTAATTGTTGATGACAAATAATGACATTTGAAAAACATTTTTAGAGGAAATAATTAGGTAAACACTCTTCGAAAACGTTATTTCTGCTTAAGTGTCTAAATGCTTAATATGTACTTTTATCTAGACAATTAAAAGTACTATATAGTGAAATCTTTGCTGGTCGTTATTTTGTATTTTTGCAACAAAAAAGTTGAAACGCATTAGATTTAAATACGATATAATCACTATATGAAATTGGTAAAAACTATAATTATTAAAGATAAATCTAATGAAATAATGGCATACACTGTCATTGCAATTGACAATATGGTCATGAAGATACATCTCTTTGAGAGCAAATTAGCATATAGTACGTCACGCTCTTTAACACATTTATTACATTCTTTACAGGAAAACAGAGATAAGAAGGAAAGAGTAAGTATTAATATCTCGTTTTCAGAAAACGACTACCAATGTTTCAATGTATACATTTATTATAAGACTGCTTTCAGGCAATAAGTAAAACAGATGTATAGCACACATTTCATGTGTTCTTGCTTCCATGAATATGAGTTATAATGCTTGCTATGTTGGATTAATTTACTCAAAAATAACTGCTTTCAAATGAAACACATAATCTGCCAATAACAGAAAGGTCGCCTATTCATGCCTCATGCATGTTCTTTAATTTGTGTTTATTAATATTATTGTCTAAAAATGTCTAATTGATGGAAATAATTTTCTCTGATTTCATCATTGCCATATAAATTTCACCACCTAATCAAATAGTATTGTTAATTATTGTGTTACGTCTGTTTTGTATTTCGCATATACTGATTTTGTCCAAAATAGAAGCAAAATTATGTATATTGACAAAATGGCAATCCTTAGTTTATTAAAAACTTTAAAACAGACACTCGTATCGATGCATGAACTATGCTAATAGCATTGTATCCCTAATTGTTCATTATATTAACATAAAATCTGCATATTCAATAACGTCAAACGAATTGGAGAGATGTATATAAATGTATATTTGTCCTTTTTACCGTTATTGGGCTTAACTCAATGCATTATTTCCAGGCTTATGACATATTCCAATATCCAGCCTGATTAAACGCGAAACATCGGTATTTACGTAACCTTCTTGGATATCAGATTTATTATATTCTTTCAGGATAAAAGAATGAAAAAAGATAGAGTAAGCTTTAATCATATTGCGTCCAATAAAAAAATCACCAACAAATCACCCATGGCATTAAAGTGACGTACGATTGTTAAAATTCCTATAGTTGTAATGCGTGAAATACAGTTCATATTTTTTGAGTCGTGTAGGCTATCCTAATGAAGATCTGATTGTCCAGTCAAGACGGGATGATGACATGCATTGATTAATTTTGTATAGACATTTCCTCAAACAGCTTATTGAAATTGTGACTTACATCAAGCACTTGGAAGGAACCGACCCATCACTGACTAGATCAGTGTTGAATAGGTACAAGCATTTTAACATTTTAATAGAAAGGATCCTACTCCATATTGTTCGACATGGATAATATGTTTGTATTGGTTGTTACCTGTTATCTCTATGCCGGAACAAGGCGATGTTTACTGGGCTCAAGTGTTCTTTCATCTCTGTATGAAATAAGCCCAATAAACATCCATAGACAAGGAAATTATCCTGCAATCAACTGTTGATTCGATATACTTGTATGCTGAGGCTCATGTATTCTTCATGTTTGTTGGAAACGTACCCAATCATGATCAACTCGCAAACAAAAAAGGTTTGTTCTGAGGTGTGAACTTTTATTTCGTGCAGGCACCTAAAACACTTATAAGTGATGAAAACAACTTAGCTTTAATAAATGAATTATAACCACGTGATTGGTGGCTCCGATCCACACGATGGAAAGTAGGTTGATTCAGTAAACAGTTTCATATAATAAAACATGGATGTATCAAATAAATTGGATATCATTTTTGTAAGCTTAAGAAACAAATTCATTATAAATATATATGTTTGTTACTTGTATGGAGCTTAATAATGTCCATTATTGTCACACCCAGTAAACAATGGCATCTAATCAAACATGAAATGTGTCAAATAAATTGGTAATACATTTTGTAAGCTTAAAATTTAAATTCATTATAAATATATATGATTGTTTCTTGTATGGGGCTAACTAATGTCTTTTACGATCACACCCATTTTGACGGTACAAATTTTGGCAGCTCCTTATTATCTACTCTGGATAAAGAAAAAGCGAAACACGATAGGACGGAAATATTCACAGCCTTGTCAGTACCTTAGGTCAAATGCCACCTATTTTAAAATACTAAGGTAGTGTTGCTGCATACAGTACAATGACATTGTGTGCGTATGATGCTGTCCTAATTTTATAATATTAACTTTGTTTTCTTTCAGAAAGAAAAGCAGATAAAAGAATGGGTAAGAATTAATATATCAAGTGTCAGTTAAAACAAAAAGTTTGTATTTCATAAAAAACTAGTCAGATTATTAAGATGCGTATCCGAAAACCTGTAGTCATGGATCTAAGTTTAGTCACTATTTATAAAGTTGCGGTTCCATCGACATGCTCCTTTTTCTTTAGGATGCTTCATTATGATGCAATGTTGCAAATATGTTGGAGAGAACATCAACTTATTAACACTCTCTTATACTCTCTTCTATTTTGCTCTAATTATGTATTAAGAATTAATTAATAATGCATGTATATTCTTTAAAGAAATTAAAACGTAAACTATTATAAAACTATGAACGAAACAATATAATGTCCCTAGCATGTGTCAGTTTACAAGTCACTATATACATTGCACTTATCGGATCTATATTTTTATCAGGAGAGTGAATAGTATTTCCTGCGATTCGGAATATTGTCTTAATGACAAAAATACACTCATCACATGTCATGAATTCTACTCAACAATTAACTAACTATCTGCAATCGCAAATACATATTATAAATACTGGTAACACTATATACCACATATAGTTGTGGTCTAGTATTATGAGTATCTTTTCTGATATTTTAGTTACCAACGTGCCTTTAAACCAATCACTTCGAGTGGATGAGACACGTAAACCTTGTTTGGCAGCTCATCTAAGAGAAAGAAAACTCCGATTCTAAACTGCCGCTGCTTAGAGGCTATATCCACTCAAGAGAGAATCTAATGGAGTAGACCCCGACATAAAATCTGGAGACGGAGTCCATAAGGCGGTTTGACATTGACCACTACGTCATTCAGGCAACTCCTGCAATAATGTTGCTGCCAAGCTGTATCGGCATTCGTCGTGTCCTTGGGTCCACCATATGTGTGTTGAGGGGCGATAGGCTAAGTGGTCCACATCTGATTGTTCATTATACGCCAGGCGTTGTAGCATCATTACCATGGACACTACAGCATCTTCATAGGGCGTCGGTATAACACGAACTATAGCTGTTTACCGGTTCTAAATCAAAGCTCGATTGAAGTAGAGCTTGGACCCTGTGGTCGCTTACGGCGAATGAAGAACTCACCATCGTCCGCCTTAAGCAAAGAAACCTCCACTCATTAAGGTGCTGCTCGACGCGGACTGCCTGATTCACTGGTTGTGTGAAGCTTAGACGACAATCTCGATAATAGGGCTACAAATTCCGCACACGGCAAGGCAAATGGATAAAAAGACTCAAGCTCTTCATGTTTGCACGCTGGAACATCTGGAACATGTCGTAATGGATAAACCGCTTAAATGCAGCAGATCAATGGCTCACATAAAACTTCCGTCATTGACATATAACTCGTCTGAGTTAACTTCGACATTAAATTCCTCCAGGAGGACCCAACCGGCCGACAGAGGTAGCAAAATACACCTTTCTTTGGCACGAGAAGCACTCGGATGAACCAATGATGTGTGGTGTCGGTTCTGTGCAATGAACATGCTTGTCTCCTTAAGTGAACCGCCGTCATCAGGAACTGAGAGAATCCTTGACATCCTCAGGCGAATCCATATCCGTCAACATATACATCCGAACCCTCTGCTCCACGCACGAGGAGAAAGACACATTATATGAGGCTCTGGAATTGGTTATATCTATTAACACAAACATTGAATACCTCTACCTACTAGGAGATTTCTATCCAGGATTGGGAGCTAATACGAGGCATGCCTGTCTAGGCTCTAAATGCGGGGAAATATCAACGGGAAATATCAGTTATTGTTGACGTTGTGCTCCTCTCACATTGTATGTGTGACCAGCACCTTCATCAAATGTAAGAAGATCCACCAGGATGCAATGAGACGAACGCATGGTGCTAATGACATTCAGTAAGCTACAACGCTATGAACACGGGTCTCTCACGCATCTACACCAGCTGTAATGGCTTCCCAAATAAAGCACAGCAGTTCATAAGAAAACAACAATAAGCTCACACCAAAGCGACACGTGAATATAACATCGACTCGAAGTGATGGCATCTCCGTGATGCTCAACCATTGTAACCACCACTGCCTACTGGAAGAAGGAGAGCTACAATACAAACTGGTACGAAGCAAACTGGGAGGTGGTGAAGCCATGACAAAGGCGAAGAGAAAGGCCAATCTGGCATACAAGGCTGCGCCTAGCAATAGTATATTACAAGCCCTCAGGCATGCCAGGAAAAAGGTTCAGCACACCAACCAGCCCTGGGGTAACACCAGCACCATTATCTAGACACTAGGAATGCAAGCGTGATGTACGAGGGTAAGAAGCTAGCGACAGACTCCCATCTCACCTCCAGGACAACCATCTTCAAGTCGAAAACACACAACCCACACTTGAAAAGCTTAGAATAACGATCGATTGCCTCGCCTGTTGGAATACTACTTGAAGGAGAGGTATTTAGTCTGAAGTCTTCAAGAGAGGGAAATCAGCACTTCTGCAGCCATAACACCTACTCATCTACCTATGCTGGGAGCAGGAAAAGGTCACCCAAGTCCAATGTGACGTCATCATTGCAACTTTGCACAAGAAGAAGAAAGGAAACCGTAGCAACGGAACATCTATTGGGACATTTCCGTCAGCAGTATTGTCGGAAAGGCTCTCGCTCGGGCCGACTATCTCGCTTTTAGACCTTTGCTTAACGCGTCTAATCTGAGTCAGAGTGCGGCTTCATAGCCGGCAGGTACACTGCAGACAAGATCTTGGCATTACACCATTAGCATGAGACGCTTCGCGTGGAGCAGATGCACCGCTACCTTGCATTGACCTAGCGAAGGCGTTTTACCTGGCCAGTCAGAGCGGACTCTTTTTTGAGGCGTCTTTAGAAATACGCTGACCCCCACGACAGCTCGCATCGTCACATGTTTTCACGAGAACATGCACAGCACAGTGTTCTTCAATGGCGCAAAATCAGAGGCCTTTCCAGTTAGCAACGGAGTGAATTCGGTATGCATCCACACCAGGGGTGACAAGATGTTTTTCTACATCACCAGTCTCCGTGGAAAGACTAAAGTTCCTGAGGTAGCTATATGTGAATTGCTAATCGGCGGCGGTGCAGCCTTGATATCGCAGACGAAAGAATGACTGCATACTATGGTATGCCTCCCCTCCCACTAATTTAAGGAGATTGAACTGACCAACCTTTTGGAAAAATCAACCGTATTGATGCAGGACGCAGACTCCATCTTTCCGGTATGGATAACTTGGAAGTTGTTGGGATCGTCACGATCCCCGGATCCACAATCTCATGTTTGTTCTCCATGTATTCTGAGGTGAACGTCAGGATTGCAAAGGTAGCAGAAGTGATGGCCTAACTGAACTAGAAGGTATGGAACATTGACAACCTCACGGAAAAGACCACACTGCGCGTCTACCAGGCCTTCATGCTCAGCACACTGGTCTACAACAGTGTGACATGGATCACCTATACGAGAAAGCATCCACCTGAAACGCCTGCGTTGCATTCTGCACATCCAGGAACAGGATAAAGCATTAAACACAGAGTTTTTGTAACGCGCCAACATGAATGGTATGTTCTTAAGTCCCGGCGAGAGGGGCTTGTGATGGCATTGACACGACAAGAGTATGGACCCATCCAACATTCAACTTTCCCAATGACCTTCACTACTAGATGTTAGCAAAAGGTGCATGACTGACTGGACGGCCACGTGTGCGTTACAATGATTGTGGAAGAGGGTCATTAAAATGTCCAACATCAACGTCAACGACTAGCAGAGTTGTGTTAACAGTGATAATACCAGGCGCCTAGCTGTGAGACAGGGAGTTCAGAAAGCCGGGGAACATAACGCAAGATGAAATAAAAGCCAAGACGAATGTGAAACAACAACTTACTATGAAGCTACACCATCGTATCCCGTAGAGGCACGGATGCCATGAATTATCAGAGAGCTATCAAAATACAGTAACATCACAAGATATTTTGTAGAAACGAAAACAACAAATTTGTCGTCATTAACAGCATTATACTAATATCAGAAATCTTAAAATCGTTCCCTTAATAATCTTAATCGTAAAATTGTTCAGTAATATTAGGATCGAGATTTGTCAGTATGTTTATGTTATATTTCTTTAATCCCTAGCAATTGGTGGTAGTTTACAGTGTCTTTCATGTATGGTATCTCCTAACAAAATGTGTTCATTTTATGTCCATATATATTTTAATATTCATCAATATTTCAAAGCATGTACTCCCATTCAGGCATTAGGAAGATTTAAAACAGGAATATTTGGAATCTGAACGATTAACAAAACTTACATTCTTTTAATTTAAAAATCTATGTTTTTATGCTATTAGGTGTCCATACACATGCTTGTGTAAGCCCAATCCATATGCCAATTTAATTGGAAAATGTCTGCCATCAAATAACGCAATTAATAATCTTTGTCCAAGCAGTTTGCCAGTTGTGATCAGTAGAACAAAAAGCAAATATCTTGATATGCCATTGCATGATGAATTGGCAAATCATGGGGTATGTGTTTTGCAGTTGTAGCTGCCATTATAGTCTGTATATATGATAGGTGTACAAGATCCTTGATTTGTAGTTTGTAATATATTATCATGTTATTGCCATCATTAGTCACTAAACAATACAGAAGGACTTTTGAAATGTTATCTCACAAATGGACGGTGTTATTGGAAATCATCCATGTAAGCTAAATTTGTAGAAGTAGGTATTGTGTATAACAACCATGTTATGCATGATACTTTATAAATCAATTAATATACACTTGCTGTTATCAAACTTGTAAGACGTACAAAAGTAAATGTGTAGTTTTGGTGTAGCACTCTCAACGGATCAAAACTTACTGAGCGGATATTATACATGGAAGCAAACTTCTAAAATGTTATCGCAAACATGGACGCTTGCTAATGAAAGTAATTCATAGAAAATGACTGAATCGAGTATTTTGAATGGATTTACTAATCTATTATATTGCTAGTACCTGTTGTTTTTAGTCTCAGAAAATGGAAACAAGAGTGAAGGATCTCGAGGGAGAACTCTCCATTACAAGAAAACAATATGAGGAAGCTAAAGCGAACGTATGTTATTATTTTAAATGTTCCAGTTTTCCCAAATTTTAATTTCCTTGAACTTTTGGAATTCTTGTTTTATTTTATGCACCCTAGATATGTTCATTATGCAACCATATTTATCTAGGATTGATTGGCAGGAACATGCATGTTAAAATACAAATAGGATAAACAAATAGCATGCTGTGGAGTAACTGCTATTAGAAATGCAAATTGATCAATGTATTCATATGTCAGTAACCTTTAACACAGGGAACTAAAGAATAAACAATATTGTCCAAGATTATGTCCATCTTTGTAACATATAGATTATCAACTAAATCGTACCAATTATGTAAAAAATCCCGGGTAATAACAACTTTACTATTTTTAGACTCTGCCAGCATTAAATGACATACAAAGTTTAAACAGACACATAAATCCATGCAATAGCCAACATCACGTGTTTATTTGTAATAAATACGTGCTTTAACAA
The DNA here is from genome assembly GCA_030141615.1 of Unio pictorum. NCBI lineage: Eukaryota > Metazoa > Mollusca > Bivalvia > Unionida > Unionidae > Unio > Unio pictorum. The sequence continues at coordinate 2,330,051 of JARLTB010000068.1, forward strand.
TTATTTATAATTTACATATTAAAATGTTTATTGGAGCATACATCATTTATTTAAATTATTAGTTATCATAAATTGTAATTTTCAAACTGTATTTGGTTTTATGTTGAAGTTATACTTTATCTAATGCATATCTCTGTATATCAGCATAGTTCACATTATCTAACGAGTAATACATTGACAACATTGCTCTGTAGTTTGACACAAAGCTATGGTTGCAAAACAATATTAATCTTTGCCCATATCAAGTATAGGCCATTACAACAGGTGCGAAGCTGAATCAGGCAGAGAAGGAGATACAGGCCCTCCGTATTCAGCATGCTGATGCCGTTGCTGAGATAATACTACTCGTGACATGTGGTGCGTTGTCACTTTAATGGCGTATTGTAGCACATGCACAAAACTGTAGTCTCAGTAATACAATTTATGACAACTATGTTAATCAGACAACTTTGTGTTTGTCAAAAAAAGGGATTTATGTAACATTTGAGAACGTAGCTTTAACTGTGTTGAACGTGTAACTTTTACGTTTAATTTCAAAGGATTATTGCTGGTCTTTTGAATTTATTATTTTAATATGTGATGTTTGAGATTCAGCCAGATAGACAAACAAAATAGGCAGACGGACCTATTGCGGTCTTGTGTCAACTGTATCTGCGATCTTAAGTGAAATCGCTACATTTTTCGGTTGCATTGTTTCGGAAAATTTGATTTTATTTGTCTCTTTTAGGGTTTAATGCCATTTTTCAGCACACGATAAGGTATATATTGCGGCCAGTATTACTGCTGGAGGAAGAACCCGGAAAGAACCACTGACGCACAACAAGCTACTGGCAATCATTCTCACATAACTACACTAGCCGAATATTAGACTCGAACCCACGCAGACAGGTGAGACGGCAGTGATCCGTAACGGAAAATGCTTTAGATCTCTCGGCCATTCGGGGCCCCTAAATATGATTGTAAAAATGAACATTGTGTATATCATATATCACGGTCGTCCTAATTTTCATATATTCTATAATGGCTAGTTGGTGTAAATATTGAATGAAGTACAAAAGTAACTGTTGTGTAGTTTGGTGTAGCACTCTCAACGGATCAAAACTTATTGTGCCGATATTTTACATGGAAGCCATTTCTATGTTTCCACTGTGCCCACACAGGCAGGAACATTTTAATTATTTTCACTGAGAAATGCATGCTGATACTTTTACGAAGACAGAATTTAGCTTTTTAAATTAATAACTTGTTTAAATTTATAGCCATTATATGATAAGATGACGCCTGTTAAAGATATAGCAGAGTGTACACATTATAGTACTATATTTGGATATATAACATCTAGATGGTGTATATAATACACTACACAACATTCATGCTTAACGTAATCATAGGGGACCTGATACAGTGCTAAATTCAAGTGTAATACAAATCATAATTAAATAACAAGTCTAGGATGTCATACAGGTTATCGGGGTATATGCAATAGCTAATTCAATGTTTGTGGATAAAACAAGTGGTTTGTAAATTCAAGCGCATTCTCTGTTAGATGCGACGTTACGTGTCAAGAGCCAGACAACATCCTAGATGACGCAATATAATAATAATAATAATAATAATAATAATAATAATAATAATAATAATAATAATAATAATAATGAGGACTGTGTATAGCGCCTAATCTTACGAAGCTCTAAGCGCTTTACATCATCAATAATATGACTACACTACAGAACAACAAATTACAAAAACAATGAAATTGGAAAAGATAAAAACATGCTGAAAAAATATAAGATACAAAACATGATTAGGTTTCAAAGTTTGTCCCTGCATTTGAAACAGGTGAGTCTTAAGAGCACTCTTAAAAGGGAATACTGTGTCTTTGTGTCTAATTTTAAAGGGCAATTCGTTTAACGTCGCTGGGCCCTGGTGTGCAAACGAACGTTGTCCATATGACTTTGTTTTCACCTTGGGAACAATTAGTATACGATTATCAGAAGAAGAGTGTAAGGATCTAGCTGGTGTATACACGTGGGTGATGCTGGATAGGTATGATGGACTGGTTTGACTGTTATTCAAACAAAGTACAGAGGAACAATTTTTGTTTGATTCTGTATCGAATTGATAGCCAATGTAGGGTACAGAGCAGTGGTCAGGCGTGCTCTGATCGAGGTACTCTAAAGATGATCCGTGCAGCTGAGTTTTGAACTTTTTGAAGTTTCTAGAGTAAATATTGTGACGAACCAGACAAAATTGAGTTACAATAGTCTACTCTTGAAAGTACTAATGAACACATAAGTGTTTTAGTGGCATCAACTGAAAGATATTTACGAATGGAACTGATGCGTCTCAATTCAAGATATGCAGACTTGCATATGTTCATGACATGTTGGTGCAATGTGAGAGTACTGTCTAGAGTAACGCCTAGATTCCGAATGAAGTCTGAAACAAGGTCACCTTTATATAGAAAGTTTAAACTATTATTATATATTCATGTTGCTTATGTCTTAAATAAAATCTTTGAATTGTATACTGGAAAACTTTAGAGGAGCATGAAATATATTTAATCAAATATAAAACTAAAGAACAAACAATTAAAATATAAATACATATTAATTCAATCAGATATACGTAACACTTCCCCACCATAAAGAAAAAGAAAGATTTATATAATCAAGATTTTAAACTTAGATTATTTAAACATGCAGTATAAAAGAGTATAAGAAGTACTCTAATGAATTATGAACAGTGTACAGTAAATTATACATCTGATAATAATGTATCGTTTTCATTGATGTGCCTTGATGTAAATTTTATATTCATGTAACAACACTGTCCACCTTAGTAGTTTTTAATATTATTTTCATCACGAAAGTAAAGTGGTAGCAGTCACTAAACACACTAACCAAAGGAGCTGAACTAAAACAAACTTAAAAATGTTGTAAGGCCAATATCAAAATCAAACAGCGCGTCTCGATTGTTGAATGATTTATTTGATGCGTGCTTAATAATTTAGAAAAGTTAAACACTCGATGATCTATACCATTTTCCTCTTCTTGAATCAAAACTGCTCCAGCATGAACATCACTTGCATCAACATACAATTTAAAAGATTGGCTGATATTTGGAGTGATAAGATCTGACGCTCTTATAAGTATGGATTTTATCTTATCAATTTCCTTTTGCTATTTTCCAGTTCAAAGTCAACTTGGTTACCTTGTTCGGTCGGTTCACATCTAATACATGCATGTGAATTATACAAACCGGTATTCTGCATAGAAAGACATGTATCGATATTACGATTGAGATCGAGTAGCAGAAGGTGCAGTGTTTATTTCAAAATCACTCACACAAATAATGTTAAGTATTGGTGTTATAGTTTGGATTGATCTAACCATGTACAGATCTGTTATGTCATCTCTTCATAAAAATATCGCTTGCTAACCAAAGATTAATTAAAAATACTTATTGTGTACTTTTTCTGTTTCCATATATCACACAATTATTATGGTTTTCCGAAAAAAAGAAAATATTAAACTTGCTGTAAACTGGCGACCTGACACTGAATACATAACTGAGAAAAACACTGTTGTTTTAGATGTCATATTTATCACGATGTCTGGGTAGGGTGATATTTAACGGACTCAAGTATATTTTTATAAAATATTTCCAATCAACATCTAAATATATCAACTGTTTTCTAGGAATGAATTGTTACCTTGATGGTTAGACATTGAAGATTTGCATCAATAATGTTTTATTGTTATAGGGAAAGAGCCAAATCAAAATCTATCGACATATGAAAACATTGTTCAGAGGCATCAACTTTTGTATCATGCAGGCTAAGATTATACTAAGCAATCCTTCTACTTGATTGATAACCACGCGCAATGTTCATCATTCTTAATTTTCGGAGAAACTACATTGATTCCCCCCGGCTATTTGAAACGAGGTTATTTTAACAAATGACAAACACATATTCATCTTTTTTATGCCCCTGTGCGATTAATATAATTGATAATTGAGCAAAAGCGACCTTCAATCGCCCGTGAATGTACAGTATAAATTATTAAGTTATGATATAGAAAGAAAACATATATAAACTTATGTTTGTTTCTTCATATGTGTGGGCCTACTCATGTCCGTAGTACCTATACAATTACACTTTATGGATCGTTATGTGTATGTATTAAAGAAGAAAGTCAAAGAGAAACATTCCAAAACGGATATGTACACATGACACAACCTGTCGAGTATATTAGGTTAAACGTCAGCTCTAGTGGAATGTTCAGCGAAAGTAGCGGCACACGTTTTAATTGTATTTTGTACATTTGTTTGTTTTCCCTTCTTTAGACCCTGACAAGTGACGTTTGTTTCCCCGTCTTTGATATCACGTTTGTTATATTGTCTTTCCAGGAAATACTGCAGATACAAGCATATGTAAGTATTAATGTATCTTCTCCCAGTTATTAAAGTGTAAATTATGTATTGCATATTGTTCTTATATGATCATTAAAATATGTATTCGACGGATTTTATCCATTATATTATATTGAATATAAGGTTACAGTTTAGCTATCATGTCCATTTTTCTTATCTAAGATGAAATATGAGTAACATTATTCGATCACTTTCGGTTATCAAAATGCTTTCGATTCGCGCATAATGCATTTGTATTATGTTTGATTCAGACTATGTGTCTATAGTGAAAATAAGGCGTAATTGTAATTAACGCAGATATGAACAAAACAAAACATCTAGTTGAAGAAGCGATTGGCGTGTAGTCACTGTTGTCAGGTAATTGAGACCTATACCTTGGACATGTTGATGCTGCATATCCGACCCATTTAAATCTCAAAATCTGCAAATTAGGTTTGATTTTGTTTTCAGCTTCCTTGTAATTGCATAGTTTATTAACCAAAGTTACCTTATTGCAGTATGTTTACGTTCTCTTGGTATAAATACACCTGAAACTATATACTGTCAGAGTCAGCCAAGTTATTTTGTAAGAGTCTTCTACGGGTAGTAAACATTAACGTCCTTTTCTTTTGCCAGTAGACAATACGGGTTGGTATGTTATCGATTGTCTGTTCATCTATCATTTGATTATTTTATCCTAGTGCACTACAAGAGCCATTTTGAAAATAACGATATCGGTATTTACTTTTCAGTAGATGGACATATCAATATGGGGTATTTAAGATATGGGTATGACCATTTAAATAAATATATCACCACCACTCCTGCATGCAATGTATGATTATTCACCCCAAAATTATGCGCTACAACTTAAATAGGGAGGTACGTGTAAACTGAACAAAACATTTAAATACTTCATTCTGAGTTATATATATATATATATATATATATATATATATATATATATATATATATATATATATATATATATATATGCAACGTATATTTGATACAAAATGAAGATGCTATTCTAAAGCACCATAAAAATTGTAATGGAATGTATTCAAACGACACTAGTCACAGCAAACAAATTATAGTTTATAATAGTGTAGAACAAGTTTCAGCGACTTGGAATATTTTACATTTCAGAGACATGGTAAAGAAAATGCGAGAAGTTTATTGATCGTTTCGAATATGATGTTTTTGTTGTCTTTTTTTACGGGTAAGAATGGACATTATCATTCTCAAGAAAACAAGATCTGAAAAATGCATTTACTTTTACAAAAGTAATATTAAGTATGAATTTGATATGAATATGATCTCTAAGCACCTACATGCATTACAAAGTAAATATTGAAACCACCTACGAGAAGTATATTTCACCGTTTCTATTATTATGCTTATTATGTTCTTTCAGCGCTGGTGGAATCCTTTTGTAAGTACTGATTTGAACACAGATGCATTATATAAAATATTGTACTCGAAGTTAATTGTTACTGATGAGATGATTGCAAATTATTCAATTCATTTATTATTTAATTATTTATTTAATTCATTTTGAGAATAATATGTTAGTAAGACTATTTAAGAACACATTAGGATATCTATCTTTTTGTTTTTTTTATTTATCGTTTAACGATTTTTTTTCTGAAAAAGAAACGCATAATTTATAATCACTACAGTACCAATCAGGCTGTTCTCTCAGGAAATTCTTTTTTGTAATCTGAGACATGTAAGATGCTCATGATTCTGACTATTGCAGACACGTTTGTTTCATTCTTCCTATCCATTGTATTTGATATTCATCACTGATTAGATACACACATTGTTTATATTCTTACGAAGGAAACATGGAAATACTTTCTTTTCTGTCTATAACATCACCAAATAAATATATAAAGACACTTCATAATTCCATTGGATATTCCAACTAGATACAATATCCAGTAAGCAATGTCTAGTGGTCTAGTGATATCATTTTAATTAGTAAGCAGCAGAGGGAGCGAATCTGACAACTTTTATAGGCGTCGATTCGGCAAACCAAGGCTTGTTCGTAAATGCTTAAAGGTCACCTGCCACCTATTTTGTAAAAAACTGCAATATCATTATAGTCATAATAGAAATGCATCTGTTATATATGTACACCATACAAATGTTTAATTAGACTAAAAAATCTATTTTTTAAATGAAATATTTTACTCGGCAATCTCCGTAAACAATCGGTAATTTCCGTGTGCCAAAGACGGATATGACGTACATTTATCCCTTCGGTTCAACCTAGCCATTCATGCGTTGAATTTCCACGCGTATATGTCTATCATCTGTGTGATACATTTTAAAGATCGTGATTTTCTACAACAAATATGGTGCACTGTGTTGCTTACGGACGTAACCAAAAGAGCGATGATGGGACAAAAGGGTTCTTTCTTTTTCCGAAAGACCATGTTTACAGGAAAAAATGGTGCATATGAGAAGAGGGATAGAAAGAGGGTAAGTAAAATACATCAAATAAAGATTACAGTACAGCATTGTTATTGCAGATGTAAAATATTAATGTTTACAAAAATCATAATTTCTGAATGTGTAAATTGTTGATCTCGATGAAACTATTTAGCATTATTATACCGATTATGAATTCGAAATATAAGGTATTAGTGTATGACGTTTATCATTACAGTAGGTGTACAAATCTGTTGAATCAGTGTCTGGTTGAGTGTTTCTGCAGAAATCAAGGCTGTTATGGTTGTACATACGGCTTATGGACAATTCGGACCAAAGACAATTCGGCCCAAGACAATTCGGCCCAACTTTTACGGAAAATTGGACAATTCGGCCCAACTTTAAAGACAATTCGGCCCAACTCGAAAGACGATTCGGCCCAATTTTAAAATACAACTGACAAGTATTTATATTTTGACAATTCTTATATAATATGTTTTGAAATAAAAGTTGGAACATTTTGTGAACAAGATAAATGTTTTCCGAAGTTATAATTGTTAGGAAAAACTGGAGAAAGAAAGGAGTATAGAAGAGCTGTCCAAAACTTAATTATCAAGCAAAACCTGAGATATTCTCGTATTTGAACGTATTTTTTACAAATAAATTTATACAGATAAAATGTTTGAAAACTGCATAAATATTTTTGACATTTTAAACTTGAGGCGTAAGAGAAAGACAAAAAATATAAAATTTGAGCGACTAAGTAACAAACTATGACTGTTGCCAGAACCTAAGGAATTAATAATAATAACGGACTTTATAATGAGAACCCTTATAGAATGTGGACCACTAATGAATGTTAGGGAATAGTTTTAAACTTGAAATATATTAAAATTATTTTTTAAAAAAAAATGGTTCAATTAAATTATTAATTATTGTATGGTTACTTAATTATATAAATTATGTAAGGGGAAAGTACACATGAGGACGCCATTTCGCGCTAATATTTTGAATCGAAAAATGTTATATTTAGAATGGTATTAATTTGACAACTTAAAATGTTTCTGGTGTTTTGAATACTCATTATCAAATTAAATGAAATTTAAAATACAAGAAATTTTGGTAAAGATGCATCTTTCATTGTGCACATTTATCTGTCTTTTTCGTAACATATAACAGCAAAACGGAATAATGTTCTGAATTAAATTTGTCAAATTATCGCAAAATAACTAAGTATGCAGTTTCATCCATTTTATCTGTATAAATTTATTTGTAAAAAATACGTTCAAATACGAGAATATATCATGTTTTGCTTGAGAATTAAGTTTTTGAGACCAAGCGTACAGCTCTACTTTACTCCTTTCTTTCTCCGGTTTTTCCTAACCATTATAACTTCGGAAAACATTTATCTTGTTCACAAAATGTTTCAAATTTTATCATAAAACATATTATATAAGAATTGTCAAAATATATGTTACAAATAAATACTTGTCAGTTGTATTTTAAAATTGGGCCGAATTGTTTTTGGGTGGGCCGAATTGTCTTTCGAGTTGGGCCGAATTGTCCAATTTTCCGTAAAAGTTGGGCCGAATTGTCTTGGGCCGAATTGTCTTTGGTCCGAATTGTCCAATAGCCGTACATACAGTCCTGTCAACAATTATCACTCGAATTTAATAAATGAAACTTAATTCGTTTTCAACAACAAGAAGCGTGTACTTTCTCTTCTGGGGATAAATGTACGTCATTTCCGGTTGGCGTCCTCTATAGGTGGGAAATCTTACCTAAGGGGAGTTAACAGCGTGCGATGCTTATTTTTCGAGTAATTAAATTATTATATCATCTTTACACTTTATAATTTTTAAAATCTTTTTGTGCGAGTATGACTACTTTTACAAATGTAATGCAAATCTGATATAAATAAAAAAAATGTCATAGTATGGCAGGTGACCTTTAATAGAAGCGTCCTTTTGGCAAAACAAATCGAAAAAAGGACGCCAATGTCGTTGTCACTCAGTCCCTCTGCTGCTATGGGGGCGTTAACCATTTTTTTTAGGATGAAAATCTCTACGATTTCACAAATAGACTAATTTTTAAAACCTCATATCGTAAATCAATCAGATTATTGGACTGGTCAGTGATTTAAAAATTAATTCTCGTTAACGAATTATTATGACATCTCATATAGACCGGATTAGTTGGATCCTCAATGATTAGAAACCCTGGAGGAGCTGCTGGTGCAAATGAATATAAAACATATCCCTGCTGAGCTTAATTTGATCGCTCGAGATTTATTTGATAGCTTCCTTCGATGACATCACATACTAAATTTAATGCAATTACCGAGGATATATTCACGTTGAACGCGGCGATATGCCTACCACTGCCATCTGGGTCATTATTATGTTTGAGGATAGTTGGACCTTTGTTTTGTTGTCTCCATGCTGTGACTATTAAATTTTTCATTGATAAGATCATTAACGGATTTTTTTTTAGTTCGTGCGTGTTATACCCAACAAACTTGAAATTCGGTAGATCTGTTATATTGTATGCAGTTAGAAAATTTCGTTTAGAGTGATTAATATTGTCATCGTTATGATTAATTAGTACTTGAATTACTCGCTGGTTGATATATTCCATGTCGGATGCAAGTTGATTTAATATTTCAATTCTTTTAATGATTTCATTTCGATTAGACTCACTGAAAGCCTGTTGTAGTCGTTGTAGTTGTTGACTGTGTTCTTAATTGATCTTTCTAAAGTATTCGATAATTCTGTTATGATATATGTATATATGTAGTTGATTCCCGAGTCTGTCCAACCTTAAATCTCCAAAAGCGGAATCCCGATCAATAAAATTAAAATAACTGCCAGGCAGTGATGATTTTTTTTATATCACTGAGGTGTTCTCGATATGATGTAGTAATTTCATGGTATGATTGTTTATCCGTGACATGATCAGATTTTTGTGGTTCAGGTGGAGGTGTTATTTTAGGCCAACCCAGTATTGTTCGTATAGAATTCTGATAGATATCTACGACATATCTGGGTAAGTTTATCTCAATGGCATATGATAATATCGGCTCGTGAACTGTTATAGCGATTTTTGATTCCCTTCCAGTAATAGATTCTATTCTTCGCTGTAATTCAGCATTGATTTGTTCAATTTGGTATGACCCAGATGGTAGCGAAACAACGTTCCAGTCTGGAGATCCATTGGGTTTATTCTTATACGCAAACACCATAGAATTATTCGGTTGTTGACCGCCAAATGCTACCCACCTAATATATGGCCAACTGTGATACACTCGTAGTTTTGCTAGCGCTAATTCCTTAACGGGTATCGGAGTAGGGAAATTCACACTGAATTCAGGATTGGTTGAGGTTATTGATGTCATGCTGGTTTTCACCGGTGTGGTATTTTTCCTTATTTGTTGAATATGTTCGGTATTTTTTACTATTCGTTGAAGTAGTTCTTGCGGTGTCGCCATTGTTATTATTATTGTCCTGCTCTATTTTCGATATCGTGGAATCATACAATTAAACCATTTTCAAAAACTCATTATCTGATATTATTGTGTCATCGAGTTATGATGATACCATCGAGGATAATTGCGAGTATGCGGTTGATATAACATGAAATTTAACTACGTAATCTTGCAGTTTACGCTTTCTGCATGATGATATTTTTTGTTATTATCGAAATAATTCCCGCGGTTGTTGTCGCTGCTGATATACAAATTGGAACAGCTACCGGAGCAATCATTGTCACCGAGGAGAGTATTATACCAGCTCCGGTGATTACATCACTCACCGAGTACACAGTAACATCAACTGCGGTGATTCGTCGTCGGTATTTTTTATTTTTGTTTGGTACTCCTCAGTGAGTGTTTTGAGTTTATTTTGAAATTATCTGACCTTATCATAGCGATACTGATGTGATGACATTTTATTTAATACAATAGATTTCAATTTAGTTGTTTACTTAAATCCGCTACGAATTCCACATACCATGTTACTGAAACCCTAGCTAAATTATCATCAGTGGATATTATCGTGAATTGTTCAGTTGTATCCTTGTCGATGATCATTGATATCATATTGTTGACCCCAGATGAACTCGACGATGCTATATTAAATTGAGTCGGTGTCACTAGTGTTAATCGATTAATACCTTTGACGGTCGCGGTGATATGTAAAATATTATTTGTAGGTGTCCACGTAAATGATCCGTATTGAATCGTGTATACTACGTTGATGGTTTTCTCATGAGGAATTTTTTTTTTCAATGATTTCTATCGTCCTTTTTTGCATCATTTTTGATTGATTCGATGAAGTTTTTCATATCTTCGCGAACAACTTCTATTCGCTGATTAATTGCTGTTATTTCGATGAGTTTCGTGGTAATATTATCGAGATCCATTTTCATATCATCGGGTTTCACGTCTTTACCAAAAAATTCATCGACAGCGTCATCAGTCGTTTTAAAAATTTTACGTAGATTACCAAATTGAACTACATGAGCGTCATACTCGGATCGCAATTTGGCTATATTATCGATAGCAGTTTATACCTGTATGATATGCAACTCGGGATGCGAACGTGGAACCCCGAAGAAATTATTTATCGGGGCTTTGATGGTATCAATTATACTCTGTTGTAATCGACCAAAATTAATTATATGATCGTTGTAGTCTGATTGTAGTTTTTGTTGGGCATCCACAATAGTTGAAACAAGTACACATGGTTTGAGTTTACATCGCGTTGTTTAACTAAAATATCATTAAGGGAAATTTAGCTCGTTTTCAATTTTATCTTGAAATACAACTATTTCATTGGGATCAACACTTACTAAGTTCAACATCTCAGCTATTTCGTCTTCGATTATTTTTTTTATATCACCGGTTGCAGATATGTCCTCGGTTGGTTTCTTCAACGCTGATAAAGTTCTCCCCAAATATCAATCATGTCATTTTATATAATTTCTCTCTAAAATGTGATTATTCATTTACGACCCAATGAGGTGGTTTTCCCGATGATGAAATAGCGTCAAGGACATTTAATACTTCATTTCCGCATATTGGTGGGTCATTCATTTGTTGTGTTGGTAGCGTAGAATAGCAACGAGGGGTGTTTAAGCGGTTTATATATCTGTTAAATTCCTTCTGCGGCGCTAATCCATATGAATCGAAATAGACGATTGCACGCGGATCAATCGCGTATGCAACCCAGTGGGTTCCAGGTCCGGTGCTGTTATCGAGATTAATGATCCCGGTTTCAACGCTGTTTGGTTGTGCCGGCAACTGATCTTTCATAAAGACACCTCTGAAGTTTTATATCGCCAATGTTTTAGCGGCATCGAGTAAATCAAAATTTGACATTGGCAATATCGAAGATATCGGTATTAATAAATCGGTCCTAGTCTCAGGCCGCTTCCTTTGTACCATGAATACGGGGTTCCTGGTAGTCTTAGACCCTTTCCCTTTTTTATATCCCTTCCCGGTAGCTTTCTTTAGTGCCATCCCTGCCGCGATACCAACGGCTCCTAACGCTGCCACTTTAGCCACCGCTGGCGCCGCTGCCTCAATCAACGCTGGAATCGATGCTAACAACGGAAATATACCACCTGATTTTATCATATTTTTAATCGCGGCTGCAGATAGAGTGATCTGAACACCTATTTGTTATCGAAAGCATCCTTGAAGTGTTTTGCTTGACGAGACGTCAGCGATAACTTATTCGCCCCGCCGGTCATCTGATTGTGTTTTAGCGTTATTGTGGTCCCACATTTTTTAGCCGATTCCATTTGCAATTTCTTGATTTGACCAGGAGTCAACGTAACACTAACATGACTATATGACATTATATAATAACAGATTGATGTAATTGTTACATGATATCCACTGGCGCATCTATTACTCTCATTCTTTCACCAACACCTTCGAGTAGCATTGATTTATCGCTGAGAATCACATCAACCGCTCTATAATTTGGGATAAGGACAACACCCGCTGCATTAGTCGGACGGGCTAAACGAGCTCTAAAGTGTATATCAATGACGGATTGTCTTGTTAAATCAAGATGTTCCAGCGAAAAGTAATAAATCGGATAAAGAGCACTAAAATCTTGTGATATTTGTAGACCGATATCCACGTTTTGATCGCGCCCCAAGTATGACAACAGACAATGATACACTCGCGCAATATGGTTGTGATCGTAATCAAGTTGTATATCCTGGGATGGTTCCTGCTGGCCATTTTTTTTCAGCGAGATTTCCTTCAACCCAAGTTGATCAAATATGATATGGCTACGTATTTGATTGTCTAATTGCGTTATATCCTGTAACACAATAAATATATGACGCGGAGCTGAAATACCTTGTTTTGATGCCAGATTCCATGTGAATGTACCATCAACCCTATCCTGTTTAGTATCCGTTGTTACTGTTAGCCAACTCAGTATTGATTTTCCTCCTTGATCCATAAATGATAGTTATCGTTCTTCTGCGGTGATTGATGGAGTCATTACTGGCATCCACAATGATAGTTTTGTTAAAACGACCTTACCAGCATCATCATCTACATGTAATGGATCTGGATTTGCTGGAATCCTCCAAATTGCGTTATGGTCATTACCCTTTCGCACGAGTGCTACTCTATGTTTCGCTCCATAGATAACTTTTCGGACATTTCTGCAGAATCCAAATATATGATGTAGTGGAATCGCGCATGAAAACGATCTACGCGCTCCACGCAACATTGACATACATGTTGCAGCTCCTAGTTTGTAGCTGTGATCATGGTTTATAATCATACCCTCGACTTCAGCACGATTCTTTGGTTGTCTGAAAATAAACGGACATTTTCCAGTAGTATCCTTACCATCCTTTGCAAACATCATAGAAGGGAAAGCCTATCTTGTATAATCGTCGGAATATCTTGCTAGCCCTATTACTGCTGTGGCAACATCAACCTCGCGTTCTATCGATTCAATTTCTCTTCCATTAATGAGATATCTTGCACTTTCAAATAGCGCCATGATACCATTATTAACAAAACCGACTTGAGTACCAAGTGGATACGTTGTATCATCTGATCGTAAAAGCTCTCTTTCTACTTCGAAGAACACTTCACACGGTAGAAAGTATTTACTGGTATCATCGTCTTGAAGTTCAATTCTTGAATGAAGATCAGGTTGTACTGCGTGATAGGAATATTATTGATAATCGCGTACAGAATCATCTTTACGCACTGGGGCGTCCATATCAAAGGCTGGAATAGGTGACTGTTTGAACATTTATGATATATTTGTTGATCTAAATCGTGAAATCCGTAAGTTTTCCATCGTCGTCGCTGACGATCTCGTCGTGGTTTTAAGCCACTTCCCGCTATCATGTTTGCGATATCATCTTGGTTGTTGGTCACCAGTGACGGAGTCACCAATGATGCTAGTTTCTGATCTACTGCGTTATTTATTATTTTATCAACATTTGCAGGCATCACTTTTGTAGATGGTAGTGGTCCCAATGACGCTTGTGGTTTCCTTCGCCGTCGAACTAACGCTGTTAATTTATCCTTCGAGGCTGAAAACGCCTTCTCGGCAACATCTCCAACAGCGCTAATACACTTATCACGAATAACATCAATGGCTTTCATTGATAATTGTTTGGTTAGCCGCGCAACTTTTGGAGAAATTCTTGCAAATAACCCTGCGATGTTATCACCGAGACCATCACCATAGTCCGTTTTGTAAACTGGCAATCGTGAATTAACTACATAGACGCTGATTGGTTTATCATGGTTGTAGTGTATGATCATCTTATTGAATTACTATTTATCTAATGAAAAATCCTTTGAATTTTCAGTCACTGTGATAACTATGATGCTCGGCTAACTCGTCAGTGAAATCTCGATATGTCTCAATATCCATGATACCACCTTGAAATAACCGCCTACAGATATCAGCTGCTTTATTAATTATTTCCGGTGAGTTATTTCCAGCTCGTTTTTCTCCGATGAGAACCTCTATCGTGCTGTATCGCTAAGAATATTACCAGGACAACTAACTAAACCACTACCTGATACCCAACTTGGACCGCTCTGAGAAAGTCCCTTCCTTTGTTTTTTAGTGATACCAGTTGCACCTTTTTTAGAATCAGCTTCTGCCATTATTTCTATTTCATCGGGAGTTGGGTCTATATACGGTGGTGGTTGTGGAGCACTTTTTACCAGGGCTAGAAAGTTGTTATAACCAAGTTGTTGTTTTTCTGTGATTCTAGTTCCACCGTGTTTCGCCAAATATATTTTTGATGCCCAGGTTTCAATAGCGTTTATAGATTTTTCAAACCATTTTTTTAAAAAATCTCTCTTGTACCACTTGGAATTTTTTTAATAGCAAAATCAGCTAAGTCAGGATCTGTATTTAGTCTTCTAAGTCTATTCAATGTCGCGGATGTAAAAATATTTTCCGGTGAAAGTTTTGTTTCTTCCGCCTTGTCGTTCAAGTTCAGGTTGGGGGCTAGCATCAATATCACCTAGTCGTTCAACTTCCCGCTGAGTTAATATATCACCGTGGAGTTTTTGTACAGACTTTTGTGTTTGTTCAGTTTCCGCTGCTATTTTTTCCAGTACAGGAAGAAGAGGAGCTTCATTTCTTAGTCTCTCCTTGGGGGTATCTCCATATACTGCTCGCTCAGTGACTGATATTACTCCCTTTGTTGCTGTGGTTATTGGTTTATACAAATCTTTAGATCCCGCAAAAAATCGGTCTGAAGACTCTGTCTAGCTTGTAGTTTATTTCTGACAGAGTCGCTGATTGGTATAATCTTTTTAATCGCAACTAATTTTTAACGAGCCAATCTAGTCGTTAGTGATTCATTTACCATTATTGAAGTCGTAAACAATTTTCCAATTTGAATCTCGAAGAGATTTCAATTTAAATGCAGTGATTTTGTCAATCCAAAAATGACAAGCAATGACTAAAATCAATGAAAAAAATATTTACTATAACTTTCTTATAGTAAACGCGTTCATTGGTAGACAGCCAGTATAGGATTTCAACCGCTATTGTTGACTAAAACCGCCGTACTAAGTCTTTTCTAGTTGAGCGCACATACCTG
The DNA here is from genome assembly GCA_030141615.1 of Unio pictorum. Classification (NCBI taxonomy): domain Eukaryota; kingdom Metazoa; phylum Mollusca; class Bivalvia; order Unionida; family Unionidae; genus Unio; species Unio pictorum. The sequence goes on from JARLTB010000068.1 coordinate 2,346,020, forward strand.
TCCATTGTATTTATACATGTCTGTAGTAAGAATTTTACACACACAGTCAAATCGCAACCTATAAAATCGGGGCATCCGAAGGTGGTTTTTCATTTTGTTCAATTAGCAATCTTATATTTCTGATTTTCGAATTAACTAACCGTTTCATTTCGTATTCCTGTCCCAGTTCTTTTCCTATCCCTTCTACGATAGTAGAAAAAGGAACAAACACACTAACGTTGTTACAGAATGCAAGGGAGTCACGGATAGAATTCTGGATTCTTTTTATAAGGGCATATTTTTGGCAGGATATATTTGTTGTTCACAGCGCCGTATTCAATGTCCTGGAAGTCTGAAATGATTTGATCACAACTTAAATAATTTGATAATTGTAATTTTTGAGATTTCAAATTTGAAACTTCAGTTTTGATCTCATTGAAATTTTCAGAGTTCATATTATATAATTATATATATTTCTAATACAAAAATTAACAGCAACCCATGATGAGCGGTTATCATTCATTGGGTCCTTTATTAGGCCACTGTGTCTTTCATAGGGTTCCTTCTTTGAGAGTATTTATTTTGTTGGTTATATATCAGAAATGTTTTCCTCTGTTGGTTATAATCAGAGTATTTTTCTCTCTTTGAATCTCTCTTTGAGATTTGACCCTATGACCGTTTCTTTTAGCCGATAGTTCATTCTGAACTACCCTGTGAGGTTACCCAGTGTGACAGAGAGCTTATTGTATCCATGGTTACTGTTTATTTTGACGTAAATGGTCATACCACAAAGCATATTCCCTGATAAGATATCTAATTCGCCAAATAACGGATTAGAAAACTAAGAAGATATGCTTAGGGGAATGGGCGTCATATAGAGGACAGCACAAGACAATACAACACAACAATGGATTATAGAATGATATGAATGAATGGATGATATATTCAATGCATGAATGGATGATATATACAATGGTATATACAATGGAGACAGCACAAGACAATACAACACAACAATGGATTATAGAATGATAATGGTATGAATGACGGGCTACCCTACACTCAAGTAACATGAAAGCAAAATAAACCTACAAAATCAACCTGGTTTGAATGAAAAACATTTACACCACGTGTGACAGTGTGATTTATTTTGGTTTAGTAACTTGAGCTTCGCTTAAAAGCCCAATTATATAGAGAGAAAATTTGCTTATATAGTTAACACAAATTGCGGAAGTCAAACAGGAAGAGGTGTGAGCGTTATACATTTCATGAACTTGATAAAGATTATTGACAACACTGAAGCAGAGCCGAATACTTGAAAAACACTAAAAAGAAGAATACAATTGTTTGTAAATACCATGTATTTGATTCGTTTTCCTACAAAAAACAGATCATTGATTATATCCGCTGAGAATCATGATAGTTGAAATCAACCAATCAGAAATCAGGTGATACAGCGTTTCAAAAAATCTATTGAGATTACCTCTCTTTGCTACGCCGACATACCCGCACGAGTTATCCCCGCCGATATTATATACATATAGTGCAAAATATGATTAAATATATGAAAATCGAAGTTTTTGTCCATTTCTTTTTTAAATCGCAGATCGGGTTTTTCCCTCTGCTACTTTTCGTACTGAGGGTATACAAATATCAAAATATTTTCCGGCTTTTTCCATAGACTGAAATACTCTTTGCTCGTTATTTTCTGTATTAAATGATTTTATAGGTCTCGCTTTTCTCGAGTATTGCCCAGTCCATCCTCGTTTTAAATTCTCACTGTGTGTACCAGCTTCTAGATTATTCAATTTGTTATTCTTAGGACATCCATCAATATGATCAATAACAAAACCATCCCTGATCAATACATTGTGAAAATCATATATTATTCTGCGATTAAGACGTATTTTCCCTCCAGCAGTGAACACCAATTACCCCATACCATTGTCATCATCAACTGGTTTCTTTAGTCTGCGGTGTCTGACAATACCATCACTGGATGCCTCATAATTGCTGATCAGGGGGTGCTTTCGAAATTTTTGGTTCATTAATATACAATACTATTATTTGTCTAGTTTATTATTTGCTTGAAGTATTACTTTGGAATCTTTCAATGTAGTCTTGAGGAGTTCTTATGATCTTGTCATTGACAGAGTCAGGGTCATTGATGGAGTTTTTGATTCTCTTATCATAATAACGCTTCAACTCTCTATATCGCTTACTACCGCAACTGAGACACAACAGCGATTTACCACGCACCCCTACCCCACATTGTACACAAGGGATCGGGCCAAGACATCCCACACGGACACTTTGCATATAATATACACAGAATTCCTGTTTCTATGATTTGTTACATGGGGCTACTGATCCAATCATAAGCCATTTGCAATGATTCATTATATATAAATTTCTTATTGAAATACTTGTTTTAATTATAATATGGGGGAAATTATCGAAAATTAAACCCTGTAAAAATGCTAAATTCAATCTCGATAGAGTCTCTGGTACACCGAAGGTACTAATAAGTGAGAGAACCATACTGGGTAAAATCTGTGATTGTTTTAATGAATTCAAACGCGATGGAGCATCTCACTGTTGGTCAACATTTCGAATTGATGGTAGCGTTGATGCTATCATGAACGACGAAGGCGCAGCAGTGATAATCTCACACCTTGACAAGAAAAAGTATTTTTTTAGAGTGAAATTCATTATTCGTTCAGAAACACGAGATTGGATTATCAGAGATAAATTTGACCCCATCTTGAAGGATAGAAAAACTATCACCTTTAGTCGAGATTCCAAACCAGGAATTCTGACTGGAATTGACAAACCATACTACGAGAAATCTTATCCCGTAACAGCAGTTGTTTATGGGATATGTCCGTTAAATGATAAACCGAGTATTGAAAAACTAAAACCAATGAAATATTCGTCAAGAATGAATTGTGTAGCAGAACGAATAATAAAACACTTCACAAATGCCTTGCGTGGAAATAAATTGACCGATCTAAGACGCAAAAAAATGAATGGGGGCTAACAGTGACGGAGCGGGGGGCAACAATCCAGGATATAGCCAAATTGGAATCATCATTAGATTCCCAATAACCATAATGACGATAACAGGAGAAGTATTACACGAATCGAAATGTAAATCAAATAGAGCCCCAATCAAAATTATTGATCATGATGATCATGCATGGACACTCGCAGTAACAATATTTCCACGAGATAGAACAATAAAATATATACCCGCGGAGTTCTCCCCGGAATTCTCCCCGGAGGAGAATTATTTGATTTAATTTACCAGTTAGGTAAAAACGATCCTGCGTTAGTGTGGTTACCTCACAGTTTTGAGAACGAAGAGGGCAAATTTGATAAAATTGTAAGACCCAATGGCGAATTATACCGCATTGAGCCTGTCCATGAGGCGATGAAAAAACTAGCTAGTGGTTTTTCAAAAGAACACGACGAACAATTATTAACAAATTGTTTTACAATTCCGTTGGTTGCAGCTCATTTTGCGAGAAAGAAAAACACGTTGAAACCAACAAGAGCTGAATTTCTATCAGATATCAAATCAAGCTGCATTGAGAATAACCACGGTGGATTATGGAATACAAAATACACCTCTGAAAGTATTATTTCGGTTGATATTGTTGCGTGTTTTCCCGGAAGTTTTCTCGGGTACGGAGAATGCACTGAGTACTTCACGCAATTTGGACATCCCACACATGAGATGACCCGTGTTGAGATTAATGGACCACTACCCAATTTTGATTTAACCGGATTCGCTCGTGTGTTATCATTTGAATTGGCTACAGGACTTCATCCGTGTTGTTATGTTTTGATTGGTAGACACATCTCTGAAAACCACTGGATGCTAATAGTGGTATTACGGTATATGTTTGATTCTAAAATGCTGATATCGCTGATTGTCAGTGAAGCAATTATATCATATCGAACGCAGACTGAAGTCTGGTTACCACAACCTGATAGTTTAGATAGTATAATCAGTGAACATAGAAAACAAATTCCCGATCTCGACGAAGAATATATCATGAAATGGTTAAAACAAATTCTTTGAAGTTAGAAATAAAGACGCAAAAGAACGCGGTAGAAGAATAATTGGTAAGTTCACTCAGGGTGGCAAATACGACAATACAATATATTCTTCACGGTTGATTATAGATAGCGTCGAATACGATTTTATAATCGCGGATATAAAATCTAAAGGCATATATGTCGATCGTAAAGACGCTTTCTTGTCCGATGGAACCAACTTGGGTACAATTGTTACTTACAACGATGGATACATTATTCAGTATACACATTTAAGGGCGTCTATGCTGGCTTATGCTTCTATTAATCTATTTTCGATGATAAATAGATTTCCTGACACCGCAGTTAGAGTTGCCACTGATTTATTTTATACAGACGCGAAACATAGCGAAGCAGTAACTGAATTCACTAATTTTGATGAGAGTTGGGCCTCATGGAGAATTAAGCGTGAAATGCTGCGTGATTATTTCAAATCAGCAGATGTTACGATTAAAAACAATTATTTGAAAAATAATCAGATATCAGAACTATCTAATGCACCGCAGATACCTACCTGATCAAATATGTAGATATAAAACTGTTTATTTAAACCGCTGTGACGGGTCAGGAAAGAGGACTCGTGCGATTGAATTATTTCGTGGGAAATTAAACATGACTGTACTATCACCGACCCACAGACTTGCAAGAGAGATGAAACAACGAGGAATCAATGGAAGTACGTTCAATGGAAAGGTGACGAATGGACTCCTGATCGAATGGGTTAGAAATTTATTCCTGAAGTCATTTTTTGGGATGAGATATGCACATCCAACGCCGCTGTGTTATAGACCCAAGGATACACGAAAACAGTATATAGAAGTTGATATTCCTGGGCAAAGTGAAAAGCAGATTCTCGTGCTAAATGATATTGTGCTGGTTGATATCAATGTCGTCGAGGATGCATTACGCGCTGATAAATCCCCATGGACGCTAGGTTATGCAGTGACCATACATTCTTCACAAGGATTAACTATATCCGATATAGTTGTTTGGATCATAGATAATCACATCGAGTGGTCGAATTTAGTTTATCTTGCAGTGTCCAGCGTACGAAGAATAAATCAGCTTCGAAGAGTTGTTCTAGACTATAATAAGTGATATTGTCAGCAATGATATAATCAGAAAAAAACTCTCGTTATGAACAACAGGATAAAAAAAAATAACAGAGAATTTGACATTGATGCTAAATTAATAATTACACTGAAACAACAACAGAATAAGCACTGCGCGAGTTGCAATTGTATAATGAGTTGGTGTTGGTCGGATAAAGATCATCGACAATTTTCCGTAGACAGAAAAAATAGCAATATTGGTTATACCAGAGATAATGTGATGCTGACTTGTCTTGAGTGCAACTGACGAAGAGGTGCTAGTTAATACCACGCGGTGGTAACTGAGTATCATCGGGTATCACTTGCAGTTGTTTACGAGTTAATTCTCGCTGAGGAGCAGTTGAATCCAGTCTATAGATTGCTGGTCTACCCTTAGATTGTGTTATACTAGATATCTTATGCGCGGTGACACTCCAGAAAGGATCAGTGGCTCTTTTTTTGCCACCTTCGAGCTCTCCTGGTTCATATAAATATCCAAAAGTGACATTGCCGAGAATTGGTTGTTTTTAAAAATCATTTTGTGGTTTTACAGGTATATATTTGTTTTAATCGCGTTGATAGTCTTCGTGTTGATTGTTCGAGTAATCAAATTTTTCAGCGCGGTAATTACACCTGGTAATCTCTTGACCCATTCACGAGATCGTTTATCCTGAATAAATTCCATCGCGTATATATATCCAAATAACCGCTCAGCAAGTGTGGGATTAAATCGTTCAACGATTGTCTGATCGCGATGTTGTGCTGTATGTCCTCGTCGTAACGCATTATTATGATTCTTCATCGTTGATAGAACCGCAACCTGAAATTCCTTGTCAGGATCAACTTGTAATAGATTTGGCCAACGCAGAGGACCTCATCGATAAATCCTTTCAAACGCTAAAGCGACTTCAGTTGATGATTTTGTCTTTAGCGGTTCTGCTTGTGTATATCGACTCGCAGCATCAACTACGTTTAACGCGTACTTTTAAAATCCATCATGCGGAAGAAACAATATATCAGCCTGATGCACTTCATTAGGGACGGCCACGTCAAAATGCGAGTAGTTAATTTGTTTAGGCGGTGGTAGATAAATTTGCTATATCGCCTGTTTGGATAACCAATCTGATGCAGTGATATTTTTCACCTTTGCGGCGCTAGCGAGTTTACCAATTGCTGCTTTACCCCTCCAGTATCCTCTTGGAGAATAATAAATAGATTCCATGTTGTTATTAATAACCGGCACCCATCATTAATTTACCTTTTATTGCCGATTTTACTAACCATGAAGTCAAATTTTCTTTGAAGGATTTATCAGTGATAGACTTCAACGCATAAATAAATTTCATATCTGCGATATGTCTGTGTTGCAAGTTACTGCTTTTATAAGCAACATCATGAGCATGACACGCCTTATCAATAGCATTTATTGGGTCTTCACCACGTCGAGGTTGATTTTGATCATCAAGTCTGATATCGAGTCTGGTCCCAGGTCCACAATACCTATACCCTGGAAGTTGATTTTCTTCTGGATACCTCGCCCATGGTGTTCCTGGTAATTTTATTAACTTGGCTGCAATAACACCTCCTCGCTCTTTTAAAAAATTATCTGCAGATTTCATGGAAACAAATCTAATTTTTTTTGTACTACATTGTACACACCTACCAGAAAGTGCTGATCTGTTATTGCTAGTTGTAATCGTCAAGTCGTTTGTGCTAGTACGCGTATTACACTTCACACAATATAAATCCATAATATATTTAAGTTATATGGATATGAAAGTAATTGATTATTCATCAACACGACAACCAGAACCCGTAAAACATCATGTTATGTTACCAAACTCTATTCTAATGATTACCATTGGACCTTCAGGGAGAGGTAAAACACAGTTGTTAATTGATATGATAATAAGATGGATGAAATGAAATAAATTGTATTTAGTTGCACCGACCGTAGATGATCAACGATGTTACCGGGTGTTACAAGATTACAATGAAAAAGCCATAGAGACGGCCAGCGTGTTTATAACCGAGATCAAGAAAGCACAGATCGATGGAAATATTAACAACGACGATGATTAAAAAAGAGCTGTAGAGATTGTCAACGAGGGTGTTATTAAGTTTATAACCGATATCGAAGAAGCACCGAGCATTGATGATATCGATGGAAGTATTAACAACTTAGTCGTATACGATGATGTGATGTTAGACAATCAAAAGAACCCTGCCAGGATATTTTTCAAAAAGGTGTGAATCCGCTGCAGAATGATTGTCATCATTCTCAATCGTAGACAGACTCAGTTAGTTTAATTTAAGTCACTATATTCCAAAACATCCATGTATAGTTAGGTTTGAATTTGCTAACAAACATGATTCTCCAGAGATTGATACACGTGTTCTCATACACGTTTTACATTATTTCCTGCCAGAACGAGACTATAACTTGTTGCTTGATATGACTTGACTAAGGAGTATAGTGGTTGACACATCCTATTCGTTTGAGTCAAAGGCAGTTTTTCTAGCTTCTTCGGAATGAATGCGAATTAAGCACAAACGTTAAACATTCTACAATGTGGCTACGAAACATATTCCAATAAAATAAATAAAATATATATCCGTAACGGTTTGTCCATGTGAGCTGAACATTACCGAGTCTCAATATCCCTTACGTGTGACAACGTGTATCAAGTCGTGAAGCAAAATAGAGCAACATACATATGATCCACGACTTTACAATTGTTAACAAACAGCGTTCTTACCTAGTACTGAAATAGCATCATACGACAATGTTATACTATAGATAATATCGCTGACTGTATCATTACGTTATTTATAAACGATGTTTAGGTAAGATAGCTGTGGCACAATAGTCCTGACTTGGTAATACTACGAATTCATTGGTTCTCATGACGGTGTCGTGATAGTATATTATATATTCTGTGAAAATGATTCTCATTTGTATTCCAAATGCATTATTATATACCATTAAACCAGTACACATTGAGGGTAGTAATGTGATCATAGTTTATAATTACTAAGATACATATAATTTATCATAGTAACGACTAATAAATTACAAGTGAAAACACCGTGAAAGCCATGATGTTGGATGGAACTTTCTAGACACAAAGTTTTTATTTGTCTAGTAGTATGCAGTGCTGTCCAATGAAAGTAAGGTATAATTTTGATTACAGCATAACACATATGTTTTAATTATAGTTTGGATGAATGAATCAATACTAATTTATGATTTATTTCTTTTCAGAGTGAGGTAAGTGCCAATATTCATGATACCATACATCGTCTGGTAGCGTAAGTAAATGTACAGATACATTTAGGGAATTCAGCTTACATTGAAACAAACATAAAGATTGTGTTGACTAGTATGAAATAGATTTGCCGAGACACGTCTTGTCGGTTTAATCGCACTTAGTGAGTTATATATGCATATTTAAGTAAAGCAGTACCTTTTGCTCTTGACCAGATCATTTGACATGTGTTCATCATTTCATACACCACTGTGTGATAATCCTTTTCCCTTCCAACTTCAAATGAATGAATTCACAAATGAAAGTCTTCACATATATAACATCGTAGAGTGCAAAATTACGAAGTCAACATCATTTACTGTATAGGATTGGTAAGAAAGACTTGTGTTGTCTCAAACTTAAATTGTGTATACTTAAATGTAACAGATTGTACCTGTAGTACACAAACAAGATTTTAGTTAATATTTTTATCATTAGAAACAGGAGGTGGCTCCGAGTGGCTAAGTGGTCACCTCTGTCTGTGTGGGTTCGAGTCTAAGATTCGGCTAATGTAGTTATGTGAGAAAGCTTGCCAGCAGCTTATCCTGGGTCGGTGGTTCTTTCCGGGGATTTTCCTCGGGTTCTTCCCCCACCAATAATACTAACCGCCATGTATAGCCTATCGTGTGCTGAAAATGGGTTAAACCCTAAAACACAAGAAACGGGAGAGAGAGAGAGAGAGAGAGAGAGAGAGAGAAAGAGAGAGAGAGAGAGAGAGAGAGAGAGAGAGAGAGAGAGAGAGAGAGAGAGAGAGAGAGAGAGAGAAATACATACTAAAACAACGATTCATAATATACAGGGTGAAGATGCTATTGCGGAAAAGTTAAGACATGCAGAACTAAGGAATTACAAACATATGTTTTGACTTAAACAATGTACTTACTTCACATACATTTCTTCTTGCTGGTAATATATAGAATAACCCAAAACAATTGAATTCTGGTAAACCGCATTAAAGATGTATTAAGTTAACATGTACACTAACAGACAGGCACACAGAGATATATAGTTTATAATGGAACATGTTCCATTTAATCTGGGCCATGACAGGGTTACAACATGGCAATTATGGTAAAGTGAAACCCTTAAGTGTTAATTGTTTTTGTTGCACAGTGTGATAGTTAATATTGAAAAGGATAACGTGTAATAATTTCTTCTCTCTATCAACTATATTAATCACTGCTATATTCATTCGAAAATTTGCATTTTCCATACATGTTAATTGATAATAGTGTTAATACATTCCTTTTTCATATTAAAATATGGTACAATGAATATAATATAAGGATGGGTTGCAAGCCAGATTTGTAATAACGTATAAAACAATGCACATGATCGCTGGCTGTTGCTCATTAGATGCTGTTAAAGCCAATACGTTTGCGTATAAGATTACTTGAACTAAAAAACGTGTGCGCTTCACAACGCTAAACCAACATAAGACCAGTTTCATATTTGGAGTATAATATTGTCCTTTAAATCAATACTACATTAGTATGATCTAGTGTCTGAAATGAAAATTACAAGTGTTGTTTTGTGGTTTAACGGCATTTCGCAACGTAAGATAGGCTATATATGTCGGTCAGTAAAAGTAGTGGATAAACAAATTCCATTAAAAAACATCAAACACTCAGGAAGCTCCTGGCAACGTTCTGACATACAAAATACACTTGCCTAGGCCGAGATTCGACATAGGCGTAAATAAACAAATTGTCAGCGAACATTAAAGAGACCGCTTTTGACGACTCGGTCACCTGGTTCGAGAAAGTTGCAGACTAAATAATTTTACTTTACGACTTAAATGTTTCTGATTATGGCAAATATACAAAGAACTTCAAACCTCAGTCATTGATTGTTTTGGTTCATTCCTTTTTATTTCCTTTGATAAGTCACACTTTAGCTGATATTTTCGTCCGTTTTATATCATTGAGATGTACCTCATATAAGGTCATGTCAAATATGTGCGCTACATCAGTCGCTGCAGTTTTCTTCAAAGAACAATGGTAATTAGATAAGCAATATTACTTACTTACAATTTGGAAAAGGTTAAATGTATTGATTTATATATCATGGTAAGGTTAGCAAAGGTAATTCCATCTTCCATCTTGTTTCAAATAGTTTCCCTTATAATTGTCTCCTCTTAGCCGAATGTTTTAGTACACTCATATAGATTATTACTAAACAATCGTTTTTAATTTATATGTATATTACGCAAGGTTGCAGGCTGTGTTTTGTCTTTTAATTCTTTTTTAGTGGCATTATTCCATGCCTGATATGAATGAATTCGATTTAGAACCAATACTGTCTTGATTATCCATATAGTCCGTTACTCCAATGTTGTTTAGATTTATTAATATCATAGTGTATTAAGTCACTGAAACAATCGCGGCTATTGTTGTGCTATATTTATTATGAACGACAAGTATTTTACACGGACGTTTATTATCTAAGCTGAACGAATTCATAATTTCAGGTTATACATTAACATTGCTTGAAAAGTTTCAACATAACAGCAAAAAATGTTTTTGTTTCGCGATACGTAACGATGTTAAATTATTGAAAACTATGATCTACATCAGGGATCATTTCTTGCCGCTAGCATGAGATCATCAATCTATTTCTTTTCCATCTTTCCTTTCGTGACATATAATAATGATTAAATAAAGACACAACTATTTAAACAGCTCAAGCAATGTGACCGAAGATATAATCATACCCTAGTCCAAATAAATGAAATTATCAAATTGAAGGACTCGTTTTTTATACCACAAAAATGTTAGGTATGTCTAAACTTATCTTTAAAAGTAATAACCGTTATTAGTTCATGCGTATCCTCCACTTGGATTATTAGGTTCATGGCCTTTCTTGAATATCAAGTCTGTGAATATTGAATAACATATAAATAGGGAAATGTCGAAACAGTATACCAATTCATTGTTAGGTATACTTTTCAGGAGTGGTGATAAGGATTATGAGAATGTTGTCGAATTATGAGAATGTTGTCGAAACAGTATACCAATTCATTGTTAGGTATACGTCTCAATAATGTGAATATGGATGCAATGTTAGGAACAACACATTATTTCATGTAATTTATCATGATTTTCCAATGGTTATACAATTTGTTTGCAAACATGCAAACGTTTCACGCACAAACTTCCCATAGGGCCTAATGAGGGCATTTTGAATGGCCCATCGGCCACACTACCTCTGTTATCTCTCACCTTCTTACGTCAAACAGTTTGTGGACCACATAATACGGCTTGGCGGGCCGCATATTGGTCACGGTCAGCGTGTTTGAGACTTCTGCATTATAGCATATAACTTCATTAAGATAGCCTAGCATCATTGACACTTTCGTCCTGATTACAAACTTTGAAAGCGAGTGTCAAAACAAAATTATTGCATAATAATACTATTTAAAACTATATATATATATACAGAAAATTATCGATTGTTAATTTGGATATTAGATGAAATCGTTACATTGATCATGGTAAATACTTGAAAAATCCCATTCTGCTTTGTCCATAACTAAGGTACTCTATTATATTTATGTTATAAAATCGTCATCCTTATTATTGTTGACATGATGTATTTTACGTTTGTAAACATGGCGTTTAGAATCAACTCCAAAATTGTGTACCATATTCACTGTTTTAATAAGAACACGTTCAGGCGATGTCATGTGCGAGTTGTAAATAATTCACCATGTAAAAAGGTCCAATGAGAAAGAATCCTAGCATGTTTGATTTTAAGTCATAAATATCATAGGTGAGACGAGTTAGAATACATGTTTTAACCGTCATGCGTAAAGACTGCGTTGTTTATTTGTATAGTGACTATACATCATAATTATAGAGCCCAAAGAACGGATAATCAAATAGAGACTCATTGAAATTGGGAGAGAGCCGTGTCTGTCGATAACTCAGATATATAAATTAACCCTTATCAGCATGCGTGCATATTTGGAAAACAAAGCAAACTTGTTTTGGGGTAATGCAAGACAAAAGCATAACAGTTGTTTTTAATTAAAATACTAAAATACAAGGTTAAATTCTAGTTATCAATCCAATTGGTAGCAGCTAACCGCACATATTTTCATTATGACTAGCATATGCACCTATGGTTACTTTGGGCGGAACTTTTACATCCACGTCTGCCATTTTGATAAAATTTCGAACATACAGCTTAGTTCAGTCATATGCACACTCCATCAATTCTTCTTGAGCTTATATATAATGAAGTTCCACCCTAATCCATTTAAATGGCTGTTCATATAGCGAGGAACATTAAAATCAGTGAACAATAAAACTTTCAGGAAAGTACAAAATTATTTGAAATACCCAGACACCAAATTGATACAAAGTCTCTTAAACACTTTGTAACCGTTTTAAGAACGTTATTCCAACCGCATTATTCAGGTCGTTGAGTGATTTACCTTTCGTTGCACTTTAGATTAAAACGTCGTTCATCATATTCGGCGTACTCGGCAAATATCAACTGATGCAGTATTGAGACTAACACAATCATTTTTCTAGCCATGACGCGGCGCATACATATATGTTAAGATCATACTCTAGATCACTACGTTCAGTTAATTTGGGTTATGGATAATTTTCAGATTATTATCTCTCAATGCTAATATCAGGTCGTGACATATGCGGGATAATCCTAAAATTTACTTTATAGAGTGCAACATTCAACGGTCCTTTTGTACTTTACGCGATAGCATATGGTGTTCCAAATTATGTGATTTGGTTGAATAATGCCCCCTACTTACGTTTCCACGCGGATTTATTTCCATATGACAGGCTAACGATTAGAAAGACATACATTAGATCCGACATACAAACAGTTTATTAAGGTAGCCATGTTTGGCAATGTACACTGGTCTGCTGTGTGTATGCCTGCAAGCTCCCTCATACAAACTTTGAGCATATACTCTTCTTGTTAAAACAGTTATAGTTTTCTCAGGACCTTTCTCTAATACGAAACTAAAGTTGTTCATTTGTGACCAAATCAATTATATTTTGTTTAGGAATTGTTTTACAATAATGGCTGAGGGAATGGTAAATAATATTAATTAACAATTCAATTGTAGAGTATGCATTGTTTAACGTAGTACATTCGGTTCTGCCTAATTTATCCTAATGTTTGATGTTGAATGTAACAATACAGTAATTGTCGGAGATTATCTTTGAAGTGATATTAAACAGGTGTGCACATTTTTGAGAAAGTTTTTAAAGGCATAACAGAGCGGATTCTATACCGTAACATACATGTGGAAACATTAAATTATATCTACACTGGTTTGCATTGTGGGGGACTGAAATATCCCTCACATACATTTTGAACAGTTGCACCTCTTAAACGAAACTTTGTTCTTTCAGGACAATTGTATAATGATGGACGAAATTTGTTATTTAGTGAGGATATACATTAGTTATTGTTGAATTGATTTTACGTTTCTTGTTTATGTTGCTCACCGTTGTGGGATTAATGGCAATACATGATCCGATGTGCTTGACTATTTATCATTCAATTAACAGGCTGCTTTTCTTTGACTTGCGTGTTGATGATTCATGATATGATAAGCTATTGTCTATTTGACATTTTAATAGGCTCTCGCTTGTAATTGTTCCATGGCTCAGGCTGTCCTGACATGTCGACAAGATTTGTCATCGGTCTGCTTCATAGTGTCAGCATTTTGTCTGCTACATTCGTCAACTGTTTTAGGTATGCTCGTGAAGTCTGTCGGAACCGCAAGATATGATTTAATTGTTTGCTAATATGTATGTCTTGTCGGATAATGTCATGTTGATCATGATGCAAGCGTGGCGTCGGTCAATCACAAGTACTGTGGACTTACTGTATTTGGTCAGTTATTGTATGCATGGCATACATTTTCTGACTCGGTTCAACTTTTCAATAGACACATTCACATCAGACATATTCGTCAGACACTCATTCGTGTTAGGTCTGTGTGTGACCAAACCGAATAATTTGTCCTCCAAAGAACTGGTTCCAATAATCAATTCAGTCAAGAAGGATATATATATATAGGTCCCACGTGTCCTGGATACATTAGTCTGAAACCCATCCCACTATAAGTCAGCAGCACATCATGTACAATAAAGGTTTCTGAAGCAATACAGTTTATAATCGAGAAATATATACATCTACTGCTTCTCTATAACATGTGTTTATCGGTTATTATAATTTGTCACATTTACTTTTGTATTTTGGTGGCGACCTCTCGGAAACAATTTAATAAGATTGCCTTGCCAGTTTGACAGAAACATCTTTGCTGATTTTGTTGATTTTGCTGAATAAGGTACCTTCTAATATTACTCTTTGATGTGAATTTAACATGAAAGCCCGGAAGAGGTTATTTGTGTATTGAGGATGAGTAATCAGTCATGTTCTAATGTCAACATTTTGAACGTCACGTCCTTTTATGATTCATCTTGTAATCTTTGCATAACATTCCGTTCCCAGTCATTTTCAAATGTGGCAATGGTGACATAGGGATCTGCATATTTGTAGCCATCCACGAGCGCTGACAAATCCAAGCTCCCGATAAACGCAAAATGCGGACAGTCCGATTCGTATAATACTACTACCGATCACGTACGTCGACCATATATAGTTTCCGGCGCAGTCTCGGACCAAGCTCTGTGTACTGAATATACGTACATATGTAATTGCAGATGCGTGGGAAATCATTCATGTTTGCACCGACATCACTTAAACACAAACATATTAACCCCCTTAATATATTTTTACCAAATTGTAAATTCATAAGGAAACAGTCCTGACCACATAAGTACATTTATTCTCCTTGTTATGTTCTTTCATATTTAGATTAATTAAAGTTCGTCATATCGATAGTATCATAAGTCCTTAAGGCACTATATTCAACTTCATCAAGGTATCATTCTAGTAGTATTCAGGTACGTCAAGTGTACTACGTTGTCGTCAGCCAATCGAAGACATTTATATTTAAGAGACATGCAAAAGATTGTTCCTTCTAACGTCTCATTTTGAGGAGGTTCGCCAGGTCTCTTAATTTGTTTTGACAGTATTGTGATTCCCTCAAAATATGAAGGTTACCAATGGCATTGTGTTCAGTGAGAGGCGCATGTGGATACTATGAAGCACAAATATCACGGTATTCCGTTTAGAACTAATGAATGATTCAGTGTACATTAATTTCAAACAGATTTTGCACATCAACATTGAGACATCTCAATGAATGTGAGGAACAACCCCATGACAAAGAAAGTATGGGAAACGTATATTTAAAACTCTGATCAACACAATTGAGACAAATAGAGGGCAAAATGATGTATAGCAATGGTTATGTAATTGTAATGGAAATAAAGGTATTGTCCTCATTCTGGTTTTGAAACTGCTTCTTAATTTGTATGAAATGGTGTCTTCATTTTTTATATGATGTAGTGAGTATCATAATTATGTGTTCCTATCTTAAACATCTGAAATAGAGGCCGCAATCTAGTAGTATTTCATTATTTATTGAGAGGATTTATTTATTTCAATTAATAATTGGACGTAAAAAGTGCTCTTACTATTTACGACTTTGAATTCATTTAAAAACATTTTGGATGATATAAATGTGTACCATCAACACAATAAACACATTTTCACATTGAATAATACTGCTTACTGCTAAACATTATATTCCAAAGTTGGCACCATCATGAACACAGTATAACACATTTGAGATAGAATAGCTCTGAATATGTGATAAGCTATTATAGTATGAGTTTTATTGTATAATAATGTTTGTTGTTTTGCAGTGTTTGCTTGTAGTTTAGAAAATAGATTTTATCTTGAATTATGCAACACGTGTTGGTTTTCGTTCTTTTCAATTCCTTATTGTATGACAACATGTTCATATTTCTTAAAAACAAAATGATGTTGAGCGTCCGGGCGTATGAAACACTTATGTGTTAATTAGTACTTTCAAGACTGGACTACTGAACTCAATTATGTCTGTTTCGTTTCATTATCTACTCCGAAAACTTTACAAAGTTAAAAACACAGTTGTTCGTATCATCTTTGGAGTACCACGATCAGAGCAGACCTCATAACTGCTATGTATCTTACACTGGCTAGCCATTTGATCCATAAAAGAACACACAAGTTGTTATATGTGCTACGTTTTCACTGACGGACTCCAGTCCAACATACCAATATATCCTCACCCATGTGTACTCACCAGGAAAATACTTACGCTCCTCTTCTGACAATCGTATACTCATTGTCCCCACTATGTCAACAAATTCATTTGGACAACGTTCATTTGCCTACCAGAACAAAGCAATGTGGAATGAATTTCCCATTGAAATTATACACAAAGACACAAGGGTACCTTTGAAAAGTGCTCTTACAAACCACCTTTCTCCACTGCAGCAGCAAACTTAAAGATCGAATAATGTTTCCGACATTAAACATTTTAAGCATTAAACAGAAATTGCCTCTTTGTTGTCATGTCTTTGTTAGCTGCTATGGGTTTAACCGAATATTTTATGAAGTCCGATATGATATCTTGATCTAGGGTCATGCAAATTTATCGTTACAAATTCATGCGGGATTGATTGAGCGTGACTAAAGAAATTTCTGAAGAGATTATAATCCATATCTCCACTTCACCAGGTCTGGTGAATATTTCGTATCTTATGAGTGTCAACTCTATTAAATACAGCAAGATTATTACAGTTATCCCTGATCACTTTTGGTATTTGTGTATACCTCTGCGTAACATATATCACATCAGTATGTTTATGTCCACCTGTGGAATATATCCTGGCATGGTTTGCGTATTTATCTAACATCACATCATCATATACGACTAATTATTAATACTTCCATCAAAATAATCAACACTCGGCGCTTCTTCAATATCAGTGATAAATTCAATAACATCTTCGTCGGATATCGATTTTGCTCTCTCGATAAAATCCTTTAATACCTCGTAACACCGGAGAACTCCATAGATAGTTAGTTTATGGTTCTTACCCGTAGAAATATTGTTACTGCGTTAGACCACGCGTGTGCATTATGATCAACAATTTTGATTAGAGCCCCCCCCCCCCTTGATTTATAATTAGATTCGTATAATACTTCTCCAGTTATCGTCGCTACGGTTATTGGAAAGTTTAATATCTTTTCAAGCTCATCTACATTTTGAATTGTTGCCACATTATTCCTGACTGCTAGTGCCCATTTATGTATTTTTTTACGTCTTAGATCTTCCAATTTGTTTCCACGAAACAATTTTGTAAAATGCTATATTATTCGTTCGGATACACAATTTATCCTTTCTGACAAAGTCAGCGGCGACAGTTTCATACGTTTTAATTTCTCAACACTCGGTTTGTCATTTATCGGATAAATTCCATAAATAACCGCTGTCACATGATAAGCTCTCTCGTAATACGGTTTGTCAATTCCAGTCAACACTCCTGGTTTTGAATCCTGGCTCATAGTGACAGTCATTTTATTTTTCAATACAGGATCGAATTTACCACGAATAATCCAGTCTCCTGTTTCTGAATGGATAATAAATCTCACTGTAAATGAATACATTCTATGGTCACGATGCGATATTATTCCTGCTGATTTTTGGTCGTTCGTGGCAGTATCAACACCACCATGATTCCGAAATGTTGACCAGCAATGAAATGCTTCGTCGCGCTTAAATTCATTATACCCTTCATGGATTTTACCTAGCATGCTTATATCACCTATTAGACCTTTATTTGGTGCATCTACGGATTCTCTATCGAGATTGAATTTAACATTTTTCCAGGGTGTGATTTTTAGATAATCTATCAAACTCATTAATATTATCATTAAAAAAAGTATTTCAATAAATAATTTATAAATAATGAATCACTGTAAATGGTTTTTGATAGGATCCGTAACTGTTTGTAACAAATCGTGCAGAAACGAATTATGTGGATATCATTCACAGATTGTGCGACGAGGAAGCTTAGATCCAAAACCCTGCATACGATGTGGCGTTTGAATACGAGGTATTACACAGCTATGTCTAAGTTTAGGTGGTAAACGATACAGGGAGTTTAAGTGTTATTATGATAAACGAATCAAAAACTCTAGCCCTGACTCTGACAAAATCATAAAAATACCTCGAGACTGTATAACTAGATTCTCAACAATTAATAATTAGGCCAAATAGTTAATTAGACAAATAATATATGTGTATATAAATGAACCAAGTATTTCAACCACATCCCGTGATCATCAGCTATGAAGTGTCTCGTGCTGGTGTAGTCAGAAACCGCAGGCTGAAAAAGTCAGTCGGGTTTGTCAAGAATCAGGGATATTTGATATTTAGTGCTGGAGGGAAAAGTCATCTCTGCCATCGGATAATATTTTAATATTTCAATGGATTGATCAAAGATGGCTTTGTAATTGATTACATTGATTCAAATCCTAGGAATATATAATTATTTCATTAATTTACAAGCTATCACTTAGAGTCATATTGCTGCATTGGGGAGAACTGGTACTTCTAAAACAGTTGGAAAAAGACATGTCAGATCACTCAATATAGAAACTAACGAAGAAAGAACATTTTAATAATGAATAGCACCGGTAAGTATTTTGATATTTTTATGCCCTCGGTTCGATATGTTGCAGAAAATAGATATCAGTCAGCACTTTCCAAACGATTTGGGCAAAAAATTCAATTTACATACATCTGAATTCCATTTTTCTTACACTCGAGATAATTTTTTTAGTAACATGTGTATAACACCGAAGGGAATTAACTCATTTAGTAATGTATAACCCTAACACGGAAGGGAAGTAACTCATTTAGAAATGTCTGATAATCATGTAACAGAGATAACTCTTGTTCTTGTTACTGATATACCCTCTATGATCTCATGGGAATAATTACCTATTCTATTTTGATTCGTTCCCTGATATATTTTTTTTTATTTTGTAAGAAAACTAGTCAAACAAATAAGTATTTACAACAACATTATTTTTTTAAAATGCTTCTGTCAGGTATCTTGCTTTGTTTATATTCTGACAATAGTCACAATTAAGTAAAATAAAAAGTACAAATCACACACCTTTGTTGTTGATTTCCGTGTATTAGTCAGCTTATATGGTATATAGCCGGCTTTATTATTGGGGCTCCAAGCCTTCATGATCTAAGTTCAAAAGAAAACCACACTCCGTCACACTGTCGAACGGTGTGAATGTGTTTTTACATTCTCTCCGGACTATTTATATGAAGGAAAGTGTTTCCGTTGAATGTACTTTAACACGTGTTGGCATTTTAGGAGTTCACTTGGGGTCTTTCATATATATGTATATTTCTACCGTGATACGATGTCTATGGCACCTTAATGCGAATAGAGAGTGTAATGTCTCTTTATACCTTTATTAAGATTATATGTATATTTCTACCGAAATAAGATGTCAATGGCACCTTGAAGCTAATATAAATTGTGCCTTATTGTAAATAATATATATATATATATATATATATATATATATATATATATATATATACCTACATACATGCATAAGCTGTAAATAGACGCTTGAAAAGCAAACGGGTCAAAATTGACCCCATTTTTGGGATATAAATATATGAGATATATGAATATATTAAATATAAATATATCATATAATGAACTACAAAAGTATAAATTACTTAATAAATGAAATTGTCGATTTAAAAAATCAAGGAATAAAATGATCAAATAAATTAGATTGTGATCAAATTTTCTCTGTTTTTCAATATCTCGAAAATATAGCCCAAAATAGCATGAACGTACTGCCGCCACAGTATGGATTTATTTTTAAAAAATACAAGCCGTTAACGAATCATTAGCATATAACAGCGATGTAAATAAATTCATTCCGCTATTTAATACAGTAGAAAAAGTTAGATCTGACCTCAGTAGACATCATTAAGTTAAAACACAATAAATTCCAGAATAAAAATATTAAAAGAGCTCATTAAACACAATAATACACGTAAATGAAGTTGAAAATGAAATATAGTTACACGCTACCAGGAAGTTTCAAAATAAAACACAACAACACGTTACCAGGACGTTTGAATGTTTTCCAGGTAATGATAACGAAACTAGATGTGTTATTGATTTTTTTGTACCGCGCAACACGTAAGTAACATAACACTGGGAACTAGTTGAGGTAAAAATCTTTTCGGTGATAAAATATCTGTGAAAATAGTTTACAATTGAGATCTTCAGATGAAAATCCTTATTTGTTGCGAAATCTAAATTAACAGAAATTGCCTTATTTGTTATGGGTTTCTTAGCTGCTACAACTAACTCATATCATATAACACTAAGGGTATAATAATCGTTAACAACCGGACTAGCTCGAGAGCAATTAGAGGCAATAAAGAAATGTATCCCTGTGTGAGATTCTGTTAGAACTGAATTACTAGCTCGACAGGTATCTCATGTTGATTTTGCAACCGATACTGCACAATTATTCAAACCAGTAACTACAGCTACTGAGAAAGCTGCATTGGCTACTGAGAAAGCTATATTGGGAGATATTGTTGATGATGAAGATAGAAAAAAGGTATTCTTCCGTTGTTAAAATAATTGCTGGACCTAAACCACAATCTCAAGTTAATGTTGAACAACAAGGAAGCGCTGTTGGTAAGACTCAAAAAGGTGTTTCTTTTATTATAATGTTGATGACGAAAATATGATTATTAACAGTAATCCTAATTACAACCAAGGGTTTGCAACACACGTATTAATGTTGCAAGAACATCGTAGATTATTTTCATGTGCGATTCTACTATCTCATATTTTCGGATTTTGCAATGTTAAAAGGGTTTGGAGAGAAATATACAGTAGTACTCGTGCTAAAAGGTTATCATAATGATGAAATCTAGCATGGTGTTAGTGTTGCTGATGGTAAAGTAAATATAACAAAACTTTCATTGTGGATGCCAGTAATGACTCAATCAATCAGAGCAGAGGAAAAATTACTATCATTTATGGATACAGGTGGAAAATCTTTGCTATCATGGCTAACAACAACAAAAACAGATATTATGGAGACTATTGTTAACGATATATCTACATGGCACTTGGCATCACAACAGGGTGTTTCTGCGCCGTTGCATATATTTGTCGCGTTACAGGATAAGACGCGATTGAATTCACTAATAAAAAGCTATATGATATCTGATCAACTGGGCGTTACTGAAGTCTCGTTGAGGATACACGGCCAACAAAGACCATCCGAGGATATTTTACTTAACTACGGACAAAACCAAATAGCACGCGCGTATCATCGTTTGCTGACATTTATGGGACGTGATAATAATGTAGATACCGGTCGACAAATAGCACAATTAGATTTTAGAAATCAATATCCGATTTATTACTTTTCGTTGAAACATCTTAAACCAGACAGTCAGTCGTTGACATACATTTTCAAGCTCGTGTAAACGCTGCCCCTGCTGTTGGTAACTACAGAGCAATTGCTGTCATTCTCAGTGACAAATCAATGCTACTCGAATTTGTTGGTGGACGAATGAGGGTAGATGATGCGCCAGTAGAAAACATGTAGTGGTCCATAAACACATAGATACTTAGATCAATATCGTATTAAATAACATGTCATATAGTCATGTTAATGTTACTATGACTCCTGGTCAGATTAAAACGTTGCAATCGGATTCAGCTAAAAAATGTGTAACTACAATGTCGTTGAAACACAATAAGATGTCTGGTGGTCAGAATAAACTATCACTGACAGCTCGGAGATTAAGCATTTCAATGATGCTAGCAAATATATAAAAAGGTGTTCAGGTCACTCGCTCTGCGGCCGCGATCAAAGACATGATAAAATCAGGTGCTATATTTCCACTTCTCGCTGCGTTACCAGCGCTAATTTGCGCTGCTTCTGCCTCTGCCGCCCCCGGTGATGATGGTACCGCCGCTTGGATGGCACTAAAGAAGGCGACTGAGCGCGGATACCAAAAGCAAAAGAGACGATCAGTAAAAGGAAAGGGTCTAAGACTACCATGAACTCCGTATTCATGGCACAGCGGAAACGGCCTGAGACTACCAGGGAGAATTTAACTCCGCTGTCAAATTTTGATTTACTCGATGCTGCTAAAACAATTAGCGATAAAAAAACATTAGAGGTGTTTTTATGCAAGATCAATTACCATAACACTGAAACAGGCAGCACTAATCTCGATAACAGAACCGGACCTGGAACTCACTGGGTTGCATACGCAATTGACCCGCGTGTAATTGTATATTTTGATTCATATGGGTTAGCGCCACCTAAAGAAGTTATGCGTTATATACATCAATTAAAAATTCCGATCTGGAACTCCACGCTATCAACACAGAAAATGACCGACTCACCAATATGCGGCCAACATGTATTAAATGTAGTTAACGGTTTATCATCATCAACTAAACCACCCCATAAAAACGTACACGAATATACGATTGCACGCTTCTTAGAGTGTTCTTAAAATATAATTGTTGATCGCACAATGATTTTGTGAATGATATTCCTGTTAAAAAATGTAGATATGTTAGACAGTAAACTCTCTGACATTAAAACAATTATCGATACGATTAAACAAGCACATGACGATATCGTCAGTTATTTTTCTGCTATCGTTACGCGGCTTGATAAAATCAAGATACCACATGAATAAAATATCAACACAGTGTACTCGACATATCAAGGATCTTTCGTATGGACACCTAACAATAACATTATTAATATTACCGCTCAAGTCAGAGGTATCTATAAATTGAGCCTGCTTTCTGGAGTACGGTTTAATGTGTCATACGGTTTAATGATACATCTACGGGAATTAATACTGCCAGTGCAATAATAGATAAGAGTGTCATGGGAACATTTAAAATAACCTCTGTCAGTGGTAATTTAGCATCAGCGTCAATGCCATAGTACGTAGAATTTGTAAATGGTTTAAGTAAATAGTATAATGAATGTCCAACAGTATCGGTATGATCAAGTCCGTGAATTTCAAACTAAACTCAAAACAATTATTGATGAATATACCGCGAAGATAAAAAATACCGCAGGCTAATTACCAGAGTTGACATTATTGTGTATTCGGTTTCAAGTGTAATTGCTGGACCGGGTATATTGTTATCAGCGATAACAGCACTGACACCTGTAGTTGTCACAATGTGTTTGTCATCGGCTACAACAATTACATGGATTCTTAGAATCATAGCAAAATAAATATCCACATGCAGTCAGTTAACTACACGAGTATATAATTCAGTTACATATTGCATCAGCCGCGTATTCCCAATATTCGTCGTTGATATCATCAAGTCTCGATGACGCAACAATATCACAATTCCCGCGATGAAGAACATGTACCACAGCGCAACATCAAAATTAGAAAAACAGCACAATAATAACAATCGCTATGACATCAACATCAACAACGGAATTATCTCAAGGAATAGCCACGAACAAAACGTCGCAAAAGACAATCATGATCTCAATAACCTCAACCAACCTTGAATTCAGTGTGAATTTTCGCACTGCAATTCCGGTTAAGGAGATACCGCTAACAAACTTACGAGTATGCCACAGTTGGCCGAATATTACATCAAAATCATTTGCTGGTCAGCAACCGAATAATTCCTTTGTGTTTGCGAGTAAAAATAAACCAAACGGGGCTCCAAATTGGAATATAGTTTCCTTACGATCTGGGTATTACCAAATGGAACAGATCAAGAATGAATTACAGCGTAGAATAAAATCCATTACGGGAAGAGAAATCGCTATAACAGTTCATGAACCAACATTACCTTCCACAATTGAGGTAAACTCACCAGGATATGCTGTATAAATCTATCAGAGTTATATAAGAACTGTACTAAGATGGCCTGGAATCCCACCTTGGACATCTGTACAAATACCTGAACACAAAAAAATCTGATTTTACTTCAGATAAAAAATCGTACAATGGAATTACTCCAGGGGACGAGACTAATCCGCTATGGCAAGAAATAAAATCTAAACCGGATAATAATGTAACCTACGGTTTTCATGATGGGAGGATAGAGTGGCATTACTGAATATTTACAAGACATTTGTCGAGCAGGATATCAAAATTACCTTTAAAAATTATAGTCGCGAATTTGAACTGCACCAAAGGAAATTAAGTCTATCATTCACCGAAAATCTGTTGGATGATGTAACAAATGAAATTATTAAACAAATAGAACTGTTAAATCCGATTATGTAAACTATTCATCAACATATCATATACACAGTAACAATAAGTCCGAGCAAACAACAAGTTTTAGATTTTTACAGAAAAAAAAACAGAAGCTACGCTGCCGAATTGTAAGTTTCCCATGTATAATGCAGACGAACTAAAACAAATCAACCAATGATCTCCTCGATGAGTACTTCCCACAAATACTCGCAGCATGAAAAAATAACAGAACCACAAACACCCATCCTCAAACATAATAATAACACAGACAATGGCGGTAGGCATATTTCCTATGGAGCAGAATCCAAAAAACTATAAAAGAGAAAGAAAGAAAAAAAGGAGATATAATCGTATTATAATAACGGGTTTGTCAGTGTATACTTGGATAATGTCCACCGTTCTGTTCCACATGTATGGTATCATACAATTATATATATATATATATATATATATATATATATATATATATATATATATATCAGAAATTGGGGAATACATTTCTCATAAAAATATAAATGGGTGAAATGAACAGGCGAAACAAATGACCTGGAGATATTCACAATTCCATGGCATTAAACAGTAGCTAACCCATCCAGAGTGCATTATCTACTTTAATATCGAGCAGTAACAAGAGTTGACATGAAGCATGTGAGTGATGAGAGAGAGAGAGAGAGAGAGAGAGAGAGAGAGAGAGAGAAGTGAGAGAGAGAGAGAGAAGAGAGAGAAAATAAAGAGAAGAGACGATAATGTAGTCTTCTGTCATGAAAAGCTATGCTTTGGGGAAATGCGTGTCTGCATAAATTTCCGTAACGAGCAAACACATACTATTGCATGATCTCAACCTTTTGTAAACTTACTAATATTTGTCTTTAGCGAAAAGGTCAATGTTAATGTTTTTTCCATATGTAGTTACAAGAACATGTACTGAGACTGATGAAGGCTTTATATAACAGGTGTTACAATTACCCAATATATTCGATAACTGAGTGTGGGAGAAGCAACGGTAAGAGAGAGAGAGAGAGAGAGAGAGAGAGAGAGAGAGAGAGAGAGAGAGAGAGAGAGAGAGAGAGACAGACAGACAGACAGACAGACAGACAGACAGACAGAGAACAAGGACCACATACGATAGCATATTCTCGCAGGATCTAAATCTGCCATGAGAAACCTCACTGTTGTTGTCCTAAATAGTATGCAAATATAATGCCAAGAAATATTAGTCAAATATTAAGTATGTACCAACCACAGCTAACCACAAAACCAGAACAAATATTGAATAATTAACATATGAATATAATAATTAAATTATACACGTACTACACGACCACACAAACATGATAGTTCACATTTATTTAAAACTAACAGGGATTGAACGAAAATACTTAGGAGAGAAAGATCGTAAGAAATAGTGATAAAGAGAGTTTGTTTAGCGCCATATAATTAATTGTGCATTGTAAAATAAAAATAAAATATTTGTGATACTGATTAATCTAACATATAATATCAAGATGTATGCCCAATAAAAGTGTGATGCTTTTGACAGAGTCTCAGAACATTATAGTATAACATTAAGGAGCTAGTACGTTACTTAACGAGGATTATTTTCTTCGGCCTTTCATCAAGTTTCAGTTGCCATATAAAATAATTTTGTATGATCGCAGATCAAAACTATGATTAAAAGTCCAGTATAATTGCTAATTTGTGTTATCTTGTGTTATGTGTGTTCCTACACGTTTTACTTACTGCAGAATGATTTCATTTTAAAATGGGTCTGATGTGACCAGATAATTCTTACCCATGCATATTTCCAGCAGAGGTATCTCTCTTAAATGCAATATAGTGCCTGATTTTGTCCTAATGTAGTATTGTTCTATGTGACCGTATGTGACATGCATGCTGAAGGGGGATATAACGTACATTTATTTCGCAAAACATTAGCTCTGAGGTCTATGTTAAACAAAAGAATTGGCTACTGAGATACCTGAAATCCAGTTACATATTC
Organism: Unio pictorum; assembly: GCA_030141615.1. Taxonomy (NCBI): domain Eukaryota; kingdom Metazoa; phylum Mollusca; class Bivalvia; order Unionida; family Unionidae; genus Unio; species Unio pictorum. Next base: position 2,372,789 of record JARLTB010000068.1, read on the forward strand.
CACTTTCGAGAAAGGATACCGGTGAATGTCCGTGAGAATCTCCTGCTCAACCATGGTGTTTAACAGGAACGCAATCCCTAACCGTACTGCCTACTCGAAATAATAAATGGGATAGAAGTTGTACACGCGCATGACAGTATAATAGCACTACTAGGAAACGTCGGTGGATTTCCCTCACCTTGAACGTATCTCGGTGCAAATGTAATCTGTGGCAAACAGTTTTTGACGTCCAAAACGTGGATCAAGCCACATGAGCAAATGTTTCGGTGTAGATCCTTCCCCGTGGCATTGACAAAAGAAGGCATCGATTGGTGGCAATTTTGAGTCACTAAACCTTTTTAAAAAAAATATTCATGTACTGGTAAGAATATATTATGCAAGCTGAAATGCTTAGATGCAGGGACGCGGAATTGATGAGATATTGTAAAACCATTGACTCCATTGGAAACTACGATAGACGCAATGTTTCGAATTCGTTTATTTGGTTTCTTTCATGTTTGAAATTGTAATTATTCGTTCGTTCGATGACGTTGCAACCATTTATGATCAGCTGACCATCGATCACTCACACGATATGAAGCACAACCGGACTTATTGACTATAGTACATTCGCATATACATATTGTATACAAATTGTACGGGGCTCTTCTATATGGAGCACTTATTGAATATATCTATCACGGTAACTTCCAACGATGTAAGCAACATGACTCCATAGTCTTGCCTTAATACAATATTGGATAATGTCTCAATCGGTCTGCCAATGTTGTAGGAAACCACCGTATGAGGCTTGTTTTCGGAAAACGTGTTATATTGGACGTAATGATAGGGAACTGACATTAACTTTAAGCTCTTCATAGTTAACGTAAATACGTTTATGACTCAAGATCTTACATTATGTAATAGAACGAAAGTAAAAAGCAACAATATTTGTAAATTCAACAACCTATTTGTGTACCTAAAATACAAGGTGCAAATTCAATATTATATAATTACAACATCGTGAAATAAAATGCAATCCTAATGTCCTTTTACAAGTTGAACATTATATGATGTTTAAAACGTATTCCAATCATAATCAATGTCCCTATATAAATACGATGAGAATGGCATTGCATGTGTTCACAAAATAAAATGTATGGTCCTGAATTCAGAAGAATATTTAGTAATTTTAATTAATATTATTAAAAAATAATTTCTCTCGAATTTATCTAATGACAACAACACATCCGCAAACTGTGGTAATGAATTTCGCAAATTATGTTAATGGATTCAACTCAGTTATAGAACCGGAATGTATTATTTGTTTCTCAATTCCATGCTTATACACATATTTACCCGACCTAGGTGCGACCCATTCCAGTGGCGACTTCGCGTCTAATCTGAGTATAAATTAAGTCTGGAATACTTAGAACGCAGTTATGGTAAATATTATATTTAGAACTTAAAGTAATGTGCAATGATGATATATGTAAAGATTTATGTAAAAAATGTCTAAAGTACAATATGCAAAAGTGGTAAAAACTGTCTGACATGACTCTACGCAGTTTGTTTTCTTACTGATCCCCTAACACACACAAACATTCATAACCATGACAGATCTGTGATAAATGTATTCGAACTCATTGTAACGGATATCATTTCGTCATCTGCTTTTTGTACTGAACAAATAAGGCAGGAAATAGTTATATTCTCGCGCAATGATGCTGAGAATCTTGTCCACAAATGTATCTCAGCAATAACATACAAACATACGTCCGCCCAAATGAATGTTTGCTTTGTTCACGTTGGGATAGTTCTTATCATTAATTTGGTAGTTCCACACTAATACATTAACGGTGATACATTTTTTGAGATCTACCAATAGTTGTATTTTGAAATTTATACAGTACATATTGTTTACCTAAGTCACGTTTCACCCACGTGTTCTTTGTATTTTTAATGATTAATATTATCGAGTTCGAAATACCACGTGGACATGCTCGCCTTTTAGAACCATTTCTTGTCGCAGATTTTCACGTTTATATCATACCGATGACGTTGTACATAATGATATGAATTCCAAAGTTAATGTATCTGGTTCAGTCCATTAACAATCTGCATATGTTTTGTTTAGAAGACCGATGCACACACGTTGTCAATGTCGACGACGAGAGTACATTCACGTTTCTACATTATATAGAGACCACTGCTAAATAGCAGCCACTACAGACACTGAGAACAATTACAATTGTAACTCTGAAGGTGCTCACGTTCTCCAATTTTGGTACCACCTCCGGACGTATTTTAAAGGGTCGTGGGAAAGGTCTTGTAATTGTATGAACTGAATGAATATTAATTTTCATAATCACCACCACGCAAGTGCAATTTAAATTATGGTGACGAAAACACAGCACAAATACAGACACACATATAAACACGCTCACAGACACAAACACACACACACATATCTATATGCCAGATTTGAATGCAGACCACCATGTAATTCCATTTTTGTCGGAATAAAAGAACGGCATGTGTTGTTAAGTCGTCAATCCTTCTTTAAGTTGTCCATAAGCGTCTTCTTCCTTCATTAAACGATATATGTTTGAATATACTCAACTCTTACCTATGGCTCAGCAGCCACATCCTTGACAACAGCCTCAACTGGCCGGTTAAACAAGTTGTAGCTAGCCGACAGGTTTTAAACCCTGCAGAGACGATGCGGAAAATACCCAGATGAGAACTGTTCTAATTGGATAGGAACTCGCCAGATACAACGTAGACTTTGCTCCCGTGAGCGAGGCACGGCATGCAGGAGAAGGTGAACCCTGTGAATGGTGCTTCTGAAACACTTTTTTCTAGAGAGGTCAAAATTAAGTGAATACCGCAGTATTGGCAAATTGGCTAGATCTCCCAAGGGAGTAAACGACATACTCGTGACCTTGAACCTCTGCCTCATGTCTGGAAGATAGCACCTTACAGTCATCAATTCCTATGCTTCAACCATGATAAATCCATGTAAAGTTCTATGAGGATCTTCACTGCTTGATTGAGGAAGTTACCTTGGCATATACTTATTCTCGGCAATTTCAACGCAAACGCAGGATGTGATCACGTTGCTTAGGATGGACTGCTTGAAAAGCACGGAATGCAACACTTTAAAGGCAACGGTCTCAGTTTGTATTGCAGATCACCAACACAGTCTTCCACCTACCTATCTGTAACCGGACGACATGGATGCAACCAGGCTCAAAGACATTGCAAATAACATGTCATTATCAGAAAGAGGGACAAGCAGGATATAAAGCCTGAAAGACGAGGGTGGTCGCCTTATATGCAGGCTAGTTTCAAAGTTTGACATTTTAAGTCGATCGCCTAATGATGCTACATGATTCATATGATAAGTGCTATCGTGAAGTCATGCAAAAATTGTTTCTATCTTGACTGGTCAGATAATGAATGAAAAATATGTTACCGTTCTTGATTTATATTTGGCAGATTTCAATCCACTAGTAAATGCAGCCATACCTATTAGTTAGGCCACTGGTTGTCCCTATATTTTGTAATCGAACCTCCATTTTAGTAATCTCTCAGTTAAGTATTTAACCTTCAGCTAATCATTAATCATTAAACTCTGTCGTACCATACACATAAATGCACGCTAGCTAATTTAAGTTTAAATATTAAAATAATTTACATTATACAAATATAATTACGGTAAAAAATGTAATTACGACACAAACATTTTGGTATCTAGAGTAGAAATACATGTATGATATTAACTATAGAACAAGAGGCTCCGTAGGGGTCTGTTGCGCGCACGCATAGGATGGGTAAATAACAAGAAGGTACCAGTATTCGAGTCAGCATGAACAATTGTAAATACTTTAATTTGTGGGATTTCTTAGACATGTGATTTATAAGTAAACGGCAGCCATAATGTATCTTCACCTGTTGTTTAGTTGTTTGTAAAGGAAAGTATGTTGTTAGCTGTATAGTGCTGTACAGTAACTACAGGTATGCATATAATGTGGAAAATGGCTCAAGGACAATGGGTTTGTTTTGTTACACAATGCCAATGATTTTTCTAATACATACCGACTCTCAGATATATTGTTTAATGAAATAAGGTAGTGGAAATGGTTTATACTCAAAGTTATAACTGTCATAATACTTGCAAAATGTCAAAGCTGCTTCCAATCATATTTTGGTGCACTGAATCACGTTACCGGTAGTTGAAACAAAATGCAAAAAATAACAATAAACCAAAACAAAACTTGATAACTATTTATCCAATAGAAGTTAAAAACCATTCATCCAGTTTGAACATTTATTTGGTATCACAAGCAACTTGTCTATGCTGATAAAAAAAAAAAAAACATTTGTTCTCTGGTGTCTGAGAATATAAAAATATATCACACGTTTAGAGCTGTAACCTTGGTTCAACATATAAAACAAGTTCCTTGCTGTCTAAACTATAAATACTAAAACTTCAAGCTCTACGTTTGACCAGTTTGCCACACTATATAAATAAAATGTCTCACTCCCCCTTATGGGTTGCCGTATGTGTTTGCGTATACATTAATACTATGAATCAATACTGATTTTGAAGTATATGCAACTGAAAAGAAATGTTATAGAGGTGCGATTCTGACATATATTTGAATTTTCAATCTCCTCAATATATTGTTGGAACGAAATACAAATGTGTGCTAGGGAATGTAGTTTATTGATGTGACAAAAATGGTAAGACTAATCAGCCTGCGTTAATGCAAAACATATTGTGTTGGTTTGAAGACTGTTGTGATTTTCACGGTACTTTCATTATACAATTGGTTATTATTCCAGGACACCGATGGAAGCGTAGCAAGATGTGTCTCTCCGTCAACATTATGTAGGAATAACGTTGACTTGATAACTAGTCATAAACTTGTTCCAACATTGTTTTTTCGAAAATGTTTTAACTAGAAGCGGCCTAACATTCTAAGAACTTAGGAAATATGTTCACTACATAGGATGGACATTATACATATGAAGCATGAAATTACATTAGAATAAAATATTATGGGCTAAACCATTAAACAAGAAATATGTAGTGAAGAGGGACCCAGTAGGAAATGGATGTAAGAGTTCACCGGTGTCAACTTTAAGCAATGTGTATTACAGTTACTAAGTTACAGAGGGCTAGATGGGTTACAAATGATTTAATTATGGACACGATATAGAATTTCAAAACATTTTGATAAAACCTTTGCGATATGTTAGTGGAAATGGTTTCTGCTCAAACTTATAACTGTTACAATGCTCGAAAAATGTAAACGCTGAATTAATCGTATTTATGTGCACTGAAAGAAGCTACGGCTAGTTTCACAACCTCAAACCCCCCTCACCACCCCCACCACCAAACAATAAACAATGATAAATATTTATCCAAAACAAGTTGATAACCAACTACCTAGTTCGAAAAAATATTTGTTATTATATGGAATGTGTAGATGCTGATATAAAAACATTTGTTTCTTTGGTATCTGAGAATAAAGAAGTATATTGCACCTTTACAGCTGAAAACATGGGGCATGATATAAAACCAAAGTTCATTGTTGTCTTTCGCATGTAGACTGACACTTCAAGACCTACTTGTTTTGAGCACTTTCCTACACAATATAGATTAAATATCTCACTCCTACTTGCGTGCTTGTGTGTATGTGTGAGTATATATACATCAATACTGCTCCTCAAATATCTGGAAATAACATGAAACGTTATAGATATGCGATTCGGGTATAACGTTTAACAATCCCCTCATTATATTGATAAAAAATACAAAATACAAAATTGTGTGCTACGGACTATGTATGTATGTATGTATGTATGTATGTATGTATGTATGTATGTATGTATGTATGTATGTATGTATGTATGTATGTATGTATGTGTGTGTGTGTGTGTGTGTGTGTGTGTGTGTGTGTGTGTGTGTGTGTGTGTGTGTATGTATGTATGTATGTATGTGTGTGTGTGTGTGTGTGTGTATGTATGTATGTATGTATGTATGTATATGTATATATGTATGTATGTATATGTATGTATGTATGTATGTATGTATGTATGTATGTATGTGTATGTATGTATGTATGTATGTATATGTATGTATGTATGTATGTATGTATGTATGTATGTATGTATGTATGTATGTATGTATGTATGTATGTATGTATGTATGTATGTATGTATGTATGTATGTATGTATGTGTATGTATGTATGTATGTATGTATGTATGTATGTATGTATGTATGTATGTATGTATGTGTATGTATGTATGTATGTATGTATGTATGTATGTATGTATGTATGTATGTATGTGTGCGTGCGTGCGTGCGTGCGTGCGTGCGTGCGTGCATGCATGCATGCATGCATGCATGCATGCATGCATGCATGCATGTATGTATGTATGTATGTATGTATGTATGTATGTATGTATGTATGTATGTATGTATATGTATGCATGTATGCATGTATGTATGTATATGTATGTATGTATGTATGTATGTATGTATGTATGTATGTATGTATGTATGTATGTATGTATGTATGTATGTATGTATGTGTGTGTATGTATGTATGTATGTATGTATGTATGTATGTATGTATGTATGTATGTATTTATGTATGTATGTATGTATGTATGTATGCATGTATGTATGTATGTATGTATGTATGTATGTATGTATGTATGTATGTATGTATGTATGTATGTATGTATGTATGTATATATGCATGTGTGTGTGCGCGCGCGTGCTCGTGCGTATACAAGAAACTATAGTTTGCGCATGACCTTTGTTTTTTATTGATTTATGACAACAGTTTGATTTTTTATTATGGTGAAATTATATCTTGTTCATAACATGAATGGATTAGTTCAGGTGTCGGCAACCTTTTGATAATAGTGTGCTAAAGTAGTATTTGTAATTCATTCAGCGTGCTAACAACCTATATTCCTATAAATCTACCTGCTCTACCATAAATGTGATCTTAAATTTATAATATTAATGTTTAATTACAAAACAATGAAATAAACACTTCCATTGAATGTAGTTCATTTGTATCAATCAATGTGTCCCTTGTCGTTGCATGAATGCTTCAAGGACGGACTTCCAGTGGTTGAGAATAGCAGCTGAGTTTTTAAGCAGTTTCATTCCACTGAAGTTTGAAATTCGGCAAATTTTAATATCCATAATTCTGATGTCTTAAATTCAACATGCTGCATTTCAAAATCGTCAATATCCATCCACCTAAAAAGATCAAGATCTAATTGAGTAGTAGTCGGGTCAAGAAAGTCAGGCTTGTTGAGGTATGAAAATATGGGTACGCGAAGTTGAAAGTCGTGTCTTCGTTTAGCAAACTCCACTTTGAGTGATTCAATGTATTTCTGAAGCTTATCTATATTCAATGTAAATGGATCTGAATGAGCCTTCACATTTGGTAAGTACTTGAATGTTTTGGCCTTAATGTCACGAGACAATATGTCCAGCTTCAACGCAAATCCTTTCCAGGAGCCAAAACGTTCAAGTACTGTTTGACTCTGTCCTTGTCCTTGCCAGTCATATCATTCATTTCCGGAAAATATTGTTTTTCTTTAGTCATCAAGAAATACCTTAATTGCTTCCAGACAAAAAACGAATCTATTCAAGACTTTACCTGGACTAAGTCAACGAACATTCCGGTACAAGATGAAATCTCTTCTTGCGGCCATCACATAGTGCAAGTCCAATGATGAGATCTTAACAACAACTCTCCTGGAGTATAATGGAATGGAAGTTTAATAGTCAACGTATAACCTGATTCCAAAATATTTTAACAAATACTTTCTTTTTGCCAACCATTGCAGCAGCACCATCAGTTGTCACACATGATAATTTATTCAACTCGATGTTCTGATTTTTGAAATAGCCTACGAATGCTGCTAGAATCTACTCTGCTTTAGTTGTATAATGAAGAACTCACAAGCAACACAACTCTTCATAAATACGATTATTTTCACACTATCGTGCGACAGCAGCTAGGCGTGATAAGTCATTGAATTAAAACATTTTAATCAAAAGCGACACTAAACACAATAGCTTGAGTGAATCCAGTCGTTGGTTTATCTGTTAAATTTTCAGGCAAATTAGTTATGACCCTCTCAACTGATCTTCCATACCCTGGTATTTCTCAAGTCCGAGACAGGATAGTTTCTTTATTTGATAACTCGTTGAACATAATTTCAGCACTGCCCAAAAACGTTTTTGTATGTACTCTCCATCTGTAAAACAATTGCCTATCGATGCCGCACACTTATCAGTTTTGTAGCTACATTCATTACCTGTATTCTTCATTCCTTCGGCTTGATTAAAACTACCAGTTTGTTTTTTGAAACCAGAAATAACCATTTTGATGGCTTCACTATTTTCTTCTGAGTTTTTAAAACTTGAATTGATGTTTAGTTTCATAGTGTTTTTGTACACTAGACGTAAGACACACAACACTATCACAACATAGAGCACACACAGCACGATCCGTTTGTTGTATTAAGCCATATTTGTTTGTCAAATTTTCTTGAAATGTGCGTTGATCAAGGTTTTACATTTTTCGGCCATTTTAGTGGCACTGTATTAACTATATTATCATTTGGACAATATCACGGTTTGTGCACCTGTAATATGTTGTAAAAAAATACAAATAAGTTGCAATTATAATAAATTTAAGCAAATCGTCAGTTTATCTATTTTTAAAAAAAAATTAAAACGATGTTCCTTTCCAGAACATAATAATTATCAATAAAACTATAAACGTTTGACACGTTGGCCGCATCCCTCACCAGCGGCAACATGCACTGAATGGTGTAGCGCCTTACGCGCCACACTAACATCGCCTGATATTGGCCAGTGAAAGGGGACATATGGCGATACCTAGATAATGCACGCATATGGCATTATGTTGACGTACGTTGTTTGGATTTGTATTGAAAAAATATTTTTTCCACCGATTAACATTTTAGGGGGTATTCCGTGTGCCATTGAAAATAGGTATGCTTGCCAAGTCTGGCATGAGTGTCATAGTTTGCCGACCCAAGGGTTCCTTGCAGCTTAGATTTATTTGAAAGAGCATTGGTTACTCTTCGCAAGTTTGATCAAATGAAAGCTGCATATTCATAAACTACAGACATGGTCAATTAATGCCGGTCGGCTAGACTCTACTTACTATAATTCAATCAACTTACCAGCAAATATGAGATGCAATGTCAAAAGAGAAACATCCTATATATCTACATATCTATCCCTTAGTCTTGCCGACCGTTGAGGAACCACGACGACCTGACAACCAGCTTCCTACATTCCAATATGTTCTATGATAATCTCACTGTGTCACTGAGTTTCAGTCGTGTCCACTTTGAGATGTTATCCTCCTATCTTTTCCTCTGTCTTTCTCTCCTTCGCCCTCCCTGGACAGTACCTTTTCATTAATGTCTTAGCAAGCCCTGTTGATCATGCGACATGTCCATACCACTTCATTTTACGTTTCTTCGCACTGGTCAATAGCTCTTCATAGGTCCCAATGGCATGCTTAATTATGTTTCCCACTTCCTCATTCGTGACATGATCTCTATATAAAATGCCAAGCATCCTTCGAAAGCATCTCATTTAAATAGCATGTGTCGTCCTTTCGAAATCCGCGGTGAGGGTACACGACTCACAGGGATATAGGAATACAGATACAACCAAGGAGCGCATCAGTCTGATTTTTGAGCTGACTGAGGTGTTTCTGTCTTTCAAAACTGTCTTCAGCCTTGCCATTGCTGTTATTGTCAGCGCAATCATGGACACAATTTTTGGTTTTGATCCCTAGTCTTCCACAATGGCTCCTAAGTACTTGAATTTATTAAATGTTTCCAGTTTTTGGCCACTAATCATGATGTGGCTGATGCCACTGGTGTTTTTGGTTATCAATTTGGTCTTCTCTGCACTGATTTGATCGTCCATGTTTGCCAAGGATCTCATTGGCTGTTTGGGTCACTGCGATGTTAAATGTGTCACTCAATGTGTCTTTGACTGTGTTCTCTGCACCAAGAAATAACAGTGGTGCACATTTTCCTCCTATCGTTGCTTGGAAGGCTTCCGATACCTCTGGGTCTTTTAGCTTGCCAAGGATGAATTTGATTTTTGTGGGGTTTTGTTTATCGACTTTCTTTAGACGTAGTCGTAGGGTCATCATCACTAAATCATGGTCACTTCCAATGTCTTCTACTGGGCAACTTCATGTCTTGGTAATGTTTACACTGGTGTGGAAACGTATCTTCGTCATGATATAATCAATCTGGTTATGGTGTTCTCCATTCGGGCTGTGCCAGTTCCACCTTCCGGATGCTTTGTGTTGACCAAATGTGTTCATCTGTTGACCTAACGTGTTCATCAGAGAAACATTAACGAAAAACAAAACAATGACGAGGAGATAAAAAAGTGAAAGTAAATGAATACCTTAGAGGCATTAGCATCATTGTGCCTTCCCTTCATTTTCATGATTTTGTTTTAGAATTTGGAAGAACTAGCATGAACTGAGTTTTTAGAGTGCATTTGCTCCAGTGATATATATGCCCTGACAATGATTACAGTTCTGGTGTTCATACTTGTTGTTATGTCACTTCGCTTACCCAAATTGAATGAACACATAAATACATGGTTAAAAGAGTAGAAGAAACACACGAATTGGATATATCCGGAGATATCCAGAATTACCACACTATTCTTCTGCAATTAACTCCACAATTGTGTAGAATCTTAACACATCAGGAATATTACATATTAAAATCAAACATTAACAGCTGGAAGTAGAAAGAAGTAGTCAGTTTAACCACGCAATTTACACCTATGAGACACTCCACTTAGAAACATGTATGCCTTCATCGTAGGCAGATGTATATACTCGACTGCGAAATACAGCGTGGACATGATCAGCCATTAAAAATAAAGGATGTTGTAGCTTTTCTCGTTTATCATTAACCAATATGGAACATAATTTGGTGAAGGTATTTAACTTGAATTTTTCTCGACACTATAACGTTAGTGTAGATGATTATTAATCTGCATACATTTTCGCAGAAGATCGATCACAAGACGTCGTCAGTGTCATCAACGGAATTAGTGGATTCATGGTGGTTCAAAATGCCATAGAGTTCGTTATTTAGCTGCAGGGTTGCGATTTCTAACATATAATAAACTATTCATATTGACAACCGTATCCAACTTTACTATGGAAGTAGCCACATTATCTAACGTTGGTACAATTCATACATTGACATTTGCATGCATGGTTGTGTCTGTGTGTATGTATGTCTTTGGTGTACACTGAATTTTGATTGCACAAGTTGGGCCATATGCATAACTGATATAGGTAGAACCCACTAAAACCACGTTATTACCCATTTAGCGACTGTGCGTTACTGGCACCATTTATTACATATTCACTTTGGCGGAACCCACGGTAAACATTTTACTGGTAAACATTTATATAGTGTACAAACTCTGAGGAGACATGTCAAAGACAACAACAACAAAAATAGAACAAGAAGCTGCATTGCTTGGCGCTGAACATAAGGAGGTTAGTTTCAGGGGAATGTGTATTTTAGGTTAATCCATAATACATGCTGAGAATAGTTCCATAATGCGTTCACTTGCGTCCAGTTAGGTTATAACATCAAATAACTGCTCGGTTTCAGCTGTGTATTATTAGCTGAGTAAAAATACAATGGTAATCAATGACATTAAAAAGCAAAATCAACTTTCAAATTCAAATACTAAATGTACTGTTTAGCTCTGAATGGGGTTTACTAATTGATTACATGAAATACTAACGGCGAGTATTCGATAGCTAACATGAGAAAACTGAGACCAGTATAACAAGAAGAACAACAAAAAGCAAATTAAAAAAGCCCCATGTAATCGTTTTCACTAGAGATTGAGATTGCTTTCGGCATTACGTCCCTTACAGTTTATGTTTTCACAAGTTTAAGATTATATTGGAAAACCAAACATATTAGACTAGTTTTAACTTTCACGGCCTAGTAATATTTACATAAATGAATACACACAAAATAATTTTGGTAAGTGGTTAAATGTTTATCATTAAATTAAATAGTTTAAAAATATCAGCACATAAAGACAATGTAATGGATAATCATACTACCCATATTGAAAATAAGAAAATAGATGTATCGTTTGTGTGAAATTATAAAGGAAAAAAACATTTTAGTTGCCTATACGAAACGAATAAGATATATAAACCTTCCAAAACCAAGATGATACGGTGTTTATGTTATTCATTTAATTTCGTTTTTATCATTGTGCGAGCATGTCATGGATTAACTTTAAAGCATGTTTGATACATTTGCAAACTGTATTGTTTCTCAAAATAGTTAAGTCCTTACTTTTAGATAAAAGGAATATCGTGTTGTTTACATATCCTAATGTATTTGATAGCCTCAACTGTCAGAATATTCGGTACATTGGTAATTACTACAGAATTGTCCATTTTACTTAAAATCAATATAAATAAATTAGCACATTTGTACATTTAATGTATAATTGCTAGTATTTTTAAGTAATATTAGTGTGTTGGGTGTAACACGATCTCTAATCGCAACACTAGTCTACACATGGCGATCAGGTTAACTGGTAAGGCAAGAATCTGAGTACAACCTTGTTAAGGAACACCAACCAACAGGAAGCATCTAGCAGCTCTCTAATATACCCGCCTTCCTCGAGTCCAATATTCGAATATGCTGGATGCGAGATAAATGTGATAGGAAATGGCGATTTCTTTAGACTACTCAGTCATTAGGGGTCCATTGACGTAACTGTAAGTATTTACTTAGTAATTTTTTGCAACAAGTTAAAACCTATATATTTGGAACTGCTATAAAACATATTATCTAAGAATTATATTGCTTAGAAATATATTATTATTAGGTATAAATGTTACTCATTAAAACTTTTATTTAGCACTAATTTTACCTTTATTTAGTTAACCACGAACTGAGTAAAGTTGAGTAAACATATACAATGTTCATGTGAATAAGCTAACCTAGCAAGTAGTAAATAATTACCAGTTTAAGAAAATAAAAACAGTTCGCTTTTCGAAGTATAATTAGAAGTGTACATTCAATTGATCTTGTTCTTTCCACAAATGCAATATATATCAAGTGCAACAATATATATGTAAACAATTAATAATACCACATTGAAAAGAGAAAAGTCGATGGCAGTGAAGTTTAGCATGAAGCTGTAGCACAGCATTGTAAAGCATCATAATCGTACTCCAGTGGTTTCTCTTTCGATAACCGATGATGCCAACCAGAGGTGGCTACAGATTATTGGTGCATCATGTATGTGTCACTACGTTTATGTATACAAGTCCATATACTTTCGAAGTATAATTAAAAGTGTATATTCAATTGATCTTGTTCTTTCCACAAATGCAATATATATATATATATATATATATATATATATATATATATATATATATATATATATATATATATATATATATATATATATATATATATATATATATAGATATATATATATATATATATATATATAGATATATATATATATATATATATATATATATATATATATATATATATATATATATATATATATATATATATCAAGTGCAACAAAATATATGTGAACAATTAATAATACCACTTTGAAAAGAGAACAGTCGATGGCAGCGAAGTTTGGAGCAGTAGCAAAGCATTGTTAATCATTATAATCGTACTCCAGTGGTTTCTGTTTCGATACCCGACGATGCCAACCAGAGATGGCTACAGATTATTGGTGCATTATGTATGTGTCACTACTTTAATGTATACAAGTCCTTATACTTCGTACATTTATATTGCAAGGCTTGTATTACATTGTAAATTTAAACCTTTTTCGATTAATTATTGCACTATGTGACACTTACATCATTTATTGAAATAAGGATTGTTGAATGTTAAGAACAAGTATTAATTTGGGCAACTGCTCGAGTTCAATTCATAAACTGATTCATGCATGGATGGAAGGATGGATGGATTTGATGGATGGATGGATGTAGCAAACTTTTGCACAGGTCATCCAGATGACGTAGTCTTCTAAACCATACAGCATTGACTTTATACCATAGTCATTGGCGATTCTTTGTGTCAGACGTACTGACGCACTATTTCCATCAATAGAATCAACACTTGGTGCTTCTTCAATATCAGTGATAAACTCAATAACATATTTTTCGGATATCGAGTTTGCTCTCTCGTTAAAATCCTTTAACACCTAGTAGCATCCCTGATCATCTACAGATGGTGCTACCGAATACAGTTTGTTCCATTTTAACCACCTCATTTTTAGATTAAGTAACAACCGCGTCTTGTCACTTCCAGATGGTTCAATTATAATCATGCGAATACAATTTGGTAGCGCTGCATGATGCTTAACGGGTTCTCCTGTTTTGTCGCCGAAACATCAATTACATTCATGTTCATGTTATTATAAATAAGTATGGGTATATATTGTGTGAAATGCAAGACGCGTACTAGCACAAACGCCTTGACAACAATTACAACAAGCATTCATAGATCAGCGCTTGCTGGTAAGTGTATACAATGTGGTACAAAAAAATTTAGTTTTGTTTCCATGAAATCGGTTAATGATTTAAAATAAACAAAAACAAAGAGGTGATATTGTAGAAAATTTGACAAAACTACCAGGAACTCAAAATATCCAGGTGAACAACAGGTGAAAACGACCTTCCAGGATATAGTTACTGTGGTGCGTGAACTCGATTAGATATCCGACTCGATGATCAAGATCAACCACGACCCGGCGAATATCCAATAAAAGCTATTGATAAGGCGTGTCATGCTCATGATGTTGCTTATAAAAAAACAATCTGCTACAAATACATATCGGAGATGTGAAATTGATTCATGCATTAAATTATATCACTGACAAATCCTTCAAAGACAAATTAGCATCCTGGTTCATAAGATCAGTGATGAAAAGTACATTAATACTGGGTGCTGGTAATTAATAACACTATGGAATCTATGTATTATTCCCCAAGAGGATACTGGCGAGGTAATCAGCAATCGATAAACCCGATAACGCCGCAAAAGTAAAAAATACCACCGCCGCGGATTGGTTATCCATACAGGCTATATTGCAGATTTATCTACCACAGCCTAAACAAATTAACTTCGCACATTTTGATGTCAGCGACCCTAATGAAGTTCACCAGGCTGATATATTATTTATGCCGCATGATGCTGTTAATAAACACATACAAATACGTGATAACCGTAGTTGTTGTTGCGTGTAGATACAAAGAAGCTGAGCCATTGTTGACCAAGTCATCAACTGAAGTAGCTTCTGCATTTGAAATACTATATCGACGAGGACCTTTGCAGTGGCCAAATCTATTACAAGTTTATCCTGGCACGGAATTTCAGGGTGCTGTGTTATCACTGATATAGAATCATAATACCACGTTACGACGAGGACATACTGCAATACACAGCGATCAGGCAATTGTTGAGCGATTTAATCGAACACTTGTTGAGAGGTTATTAGGATATCAATACGTTAAAGAAGTTATCCTGGATAAACGATCTCGTGAATGGTACAAGAGATTACCAGGTGTGATAGCTGCGCTAAATAGTGAAATTACTCGCACAATCAATATGAAATCTGTAATCGCGATCAAAAGAACGTACATACCCGTACAAACGCGAATATATTTGTCAAAACAACGAATACTCGGCAATGTCACTGTGAGATATTTGTACGAGCCGGATGAATTTGAAGGTGGTAAAACAAGAGCTACGCATCCTATCTGGAGTGGTGTTACAACACACAAAATATCTAATATAGTAAGATCCACGGGTAGACCTGAAATATATAGATTAGATTCAACTGATCCTTAGCGTGGATTTACACGTGAACAGTTACAGGTGATACTCGAGGATACTCAGTTACCGCCCCGTGGTATTAACTAGCACATCTGGATCTGTAACACTCATGACAGGTCAGCATCACATTATCTCTGGTATGACCAAGACTGCTATTTTTTTCTGTCTGCTGTATGTTGATGATGATCTTTGTCCGAATACTGCCAACGCATTATACAATTACAGCTCGCGCAGTATTTATTATGTTGTTGTTTCAGCATAATAATAAATTCAACATCAATATCAAATTCTGCATTATTTTTCTTATCCTATTGCTTATAACCAGCGAGTTGTTTTCTGATTATATCATCGCTGACAATATCACTGATTGTGGTGTCATTAGCATCTGGACACTGCGAGATAAACTAAATTCGACCACTCGTTGCAATCATCTACGATCCAAACAATCGTATCAGATAAATCGTAAGAAATAATAAGAGAGTTAGTTTAGCACCATATAATTAATTGAGTATTGTAAAATGTTTTTGATACTGATTATTGTTTCATATAATATCAATATTTATGCCCATTAAAGGTAAGATGCTTTTGACATAGAGTGTTGAAATTTATGCAGGTTACAGTAAATATGCCTTTGACAACGATTTAGTACATATAATACCAAATTTAATATTAAATGTTGCGACGCTTTTCACACTGAGCAATGTTCGATAGAACTTAAAATTTCAAAATAGTATAGTATAATATTAAGGAGCTATTACGTTACTGAACGATGATTATTTTCTTTTGCGTAAAACAAAGTTTCAGTTGCCATGTAAAATAATTTTGTATGATCGCAGATCAAAACTATTATTTAAAATCCAGTCTAATGAAACATTTGTGCTATCTTATGTTATGTGTGTTCCTACACGTTTTACTTACTGCAGAATGATTTCATTTTAAACTGGGTCTGATGTGACTGAATAATTATTACCCATGTATTATTTCCAGCAAAGTTATCTCTCTTAAATGCAATATAGTACCTGGTTTTGTCTTAATCCAATATTGTTCTATGAATGTGTGTGACATGTATGCTGAAGTAGTAAAGAAAGTATATTTATTTCACAAAACATTAGCTCTGAGGTGTATGTAAAAAACAATTGGCTACTGTCATACTTGAAATCAAGTTAAATATTCCACTTCCGACAAACATATACCAACGAATGTCCTTGATAATCTCCTGCTCAACCATGGTGTTTTACAGCAACGCAACCCCTAGAAGTCCTGACAACTCGAAATAATGAATGGGATCAAAGTTGTACACGCGCATGGCAGTATAATAGCACTACCAGGAAACGTCGATGGATTATCCTCACGTAGAATGTATCTCGGTGCAAATATAATCTGTGGTAGTCAAACATTTTTTTTGTCGTTCAAAACGTGGATCAAACCACATGAGCAAACGTTTCGGTGTAGATCCTTTCCCGTGTCATTGACAAAAAGAAGGCATCGATTGGTGGCTATTTTGAGTCACAAAACATTTCTTAAAAATAAATTACTAATATACTAGTAGGAATATATTATGCAAGCTAAAATGTTTAGATGCAGGTCCGTGGTATTGATGAGATATTGTAAAACCATTGAATCCATGGGAGACTACGATAGACGCAATGTTTCGAATTAGTCTGACGAGATTGCCCAAAGCGTTTATTTAATTGGTTTCTTTCATGTTTGGAATTGTAATTATTCGTTCCTTCGATGACGTTCCAACCATTCAAGATCTGACGACCATCGATCACTCACACCATATGAATCACAACCGGAATTCTTCACTCTAGTAAATTCGCATGTACATAGTGTATACAAATTGTATGTGGCTCTTCTAAATCTGGCAGCCATATCGCAATGATAGCGAACTTGGGATATTTAATGTAAGGGGAATTTGCCAGCTACCTTCGGTTTCAAGTGAACATAACATATCCAATAATGAGTAACTGCGCGCAAGGCAAGCACTTATTGAATGTATCTATCACGGTAACCTCGAACGATGTAAGCAACATGACACCATATTCTTGCCGCAATACAATATTAGCGAATGTTTCGATCGGTCTTGCCATGGGGTTGGAAACCACCGTATGCAGCTTGTTTCCATAAATGTTGTTATATTAGAAGTATTCATATCAGCGCAAATACGTGCATGACTCGAGATATTACATTATGTAACAGAACGAAAGTAAAAGCAACAAGTTTTGTAAATTCAACAACCTATTTACGTACCTAAAATACAATGTGCAATTTCAATATTATATAATTACAATATTGTGAATTAAAATGCAATTTTACCCAAATGTCATATCACAAGTTGAGCATTATATCACGTTTTAAACGTACGGCTATCATTAATAATGTCCCTATACAAATACGATAATAAATGTCAAGTATGGCATTGCATGTGTTCACAAAATAAAATGTTTTGTCCTGACGTCAGAAGAATGTTTAGTAAGTTTAATTAATATTATAAATAAATAGTTTATCTCGAATTATATCTAATGACCACAACACATCCGCAAACTCTGGTAATGGATTTAATTCATTTATTTAAGCGGAATGAATTAGCTGTTTCTCAAACTCCTATTTATACACATATTTACCCGACTAAGGTGCGACCAATTCCTAATGCGACTTGGTGTCTAATCTGAGTATAAACTGGTTATGGAATACTCAGAACGCGGGTGCTGTAAACATTATATTTACCACTTAAAGTAATGTGCAAAGATGACATATGTACAGATTTATGTTTAAAATGTCAAAATTACAATATGCAAAAGTGTTAAAAATGTAAACAACAATTATGTATGGAATCCAAACCAATGCGGGAGATCGATCTCAGTTGCACCGATGTACATTTATAAATATTCTTGTCAGGTTCTGACATCAGTGTACACAGTTGGTATTCTTTTAGATCCCCAAACACACAACAAAAGTCATAACCATGATACATCTGTTGCGTGATCAAATTAGCGAGATTCATTTTGAAATGGATATCGTTGCGTCATCTGCTTCTTGTGCGGGGAAATAAGGCAGGAAAGAGTTATATCCTCGAGCAATGATACTGAGTGTCTTGTCTATCAATGTAGCTCAGCAATAACATACAAACATAAGTCCGCCCAAATGAATGTTTACTCTGTTCACGTTAAGATAGTTACACACCTATATATAAAATAGACTAAATACAAGAGTAAATGGTAGTAGAAACTAATGTCGCTGTTTACTGCAATTCTAGTTTGATATATTATTGATATGCAAGTATTCACCATATCAACTGTTTTATTACAAACACTCTTGTTATTTCCTTTCTGGTGACTATTGTCACAAGATCAATATTTTATAATGTGAAACTCGTAACTTTTCTCGCATCACCTGTTGATAGATCTATAATGCAAATCGCACTGCCGTACACAAAAACCTCGTTATGTTATATGTTGTTTGTCTATATTATGTAATTTTTTCTCTAGCTAAATGTTAGCATTATTTCCTTCAATGTTTGGAGTAGATAATTTGTTCAATGTAAATATTTGTTTATCGCCATTTAGAAGAGTAAATTATTCACCTTTAGTTTTACATCAGTTACATGGATAAGCCTCAGGCCCAAGCTCAAAGGGTCACAGGTTCGATACATTTTCAAGGCCTCCCAATACTGCTTCATTACTGTTTTGGTTTTTATAATTACAGTTAACTCTAATTTGCCCCGGCTTAATATTACGTATAAAATGTGGATAGAGGATATCCGTGCCATTATAAAATAAGGCTTAATTGAGACTATTGTGTGTTGCATTTTCCAATAATATGAATCAGGTGGCCACATGGCATTTAGCAAATTTGTGTATCTAGAAGTATCTACGAAGACTTGCTTTATTTCTTAAGACACTGAAGCGTGTTATATCTGTATCAAACGCTTTCTGAAAGGCAAACACGAAAACGTCGACCCAACGAGGACCATATTTAGTAGAATACTCTTTTTTTCTGAGAAAGCTACTGCGATTAAATTTAAAGTTAATTATATAGAATCATCAACATAGGAATGAATTGCAAAATAAACATTCGTACTAGTTTTCAACATATGCGCACCTGCCGGTGTAAGAGACAATAAGCGATAAGAACCGTTAACAAAACTAAGCAGGGAAGGTGTTTCTGTAGTTCTAAGTAAATCTTAATGTATCCTGATATAAAACATGTGACTGACCTTCAAAATAAAACAAAGTCGAAGAGGGAAGGAACAGTAAAACTAGCAAAATATAAGCGCATCAGTAACTTAGTGAATGTTACTTGTTTACTTGCTACAGCGACCACCTATAATTATAACGACATTAACTGTTGTAGTCATGATAGTCGCAATTGCTTTTCGGGACATGTAAATAGTAATTCGTTATTCTGTCGGCTCTGGTAAAATAGTTTAAGTATATGCTACATGGGCGAATACTGTATATATTTTGAGACTAATGTTGTTTTAATGATCTTACAATTATCGTATAGGATTGTTTATACATTATCGTAAAATCATACAACTATGTTATGATTCATCTGTCTTCAGTTTGTTAACTGTTGTGAAATGACATATAAAGGTTCAGTTTAACTGATTGTTTTAGCAATTAATATGATTTTCACAATGTTCTGTGCAGTTTGCCAGTGATTATAAGAGCGTGATTTAGATTTTAGCGTGACATAATGGTCTTTTTTTATTGGGGTTGAGCACGTTCACCTTTATTTGTATTGGCTAATAAACAGTTGCAGAATAATACCTCCATGATCTATTGAACATGTTTGGAAATAATTTATTAACATATATCTCATATACATTCAATATATCGCTTTCATATTAAATTCCCTAGCTAACAATATCAGGATCTTGAAATGAGAATTTTTGTGTATAGTGTTCCATTTCTTGACTAGGAAGAAATATTTGTTTCAGTTTTGATTTAGAAAGATAAAAGATGTAAACTCTTATACATTTTTATATATTATATATAAAATCGAAAGCTTTATACTATCGAATTTGAATGTTCAGCCCTTTCTAATTAACATTTTATTGATAGGCATATTGTATAAAAACTACCACAGTTCCAATGCAATATATGTACCATGATCCTTATGACTCGGAACCTGAATATTTCAAGAACAAAATATGTCTACTAAATGTATTTTGATAAATAAATATGTCTGAACATGTACAGAGATGCAAATGAGTACCCCAATAACAGAAGTTGCAATTAAACAGAACAGGATTTATCTTAAACTGATATAATGTCAGAAATATTTCATATTGCTGCGAGATAAGTAACAACACTATTCTTAAATTCTAGTTATAGTTAAACATGGCCGACTTGATTTAACCGTGTTTAAGATTATTTAATGTATATAATTTTAATTTGGAACATCTATCATGATGATATAATGTTATTTCACTCTTATCATCACATTGTTAACTATCCCATTTCCAGATTTCACATATAATTTGTGACAACTGAGATTAATGAAAAAACTTGTATTAAGGCCTATTTTGTGTTTAATATTCATTAATTTATCATGGAAATATTGTCTAAATGTATGATAATCATTATCCTATTAGCTTGTGGTTACTCTTGAAGGCACATTGGTATTTCAAGGAGTCAGTATGGAAATAACTGCATACCTGACACGTAGATTGATCACATCATTATGGATAGAAACCAGTCTGTTTTAACAGGTCTCTCCGCCCTGAAGGTCTGCAGCTAGCTGTATTTGGTTGTTAGGGGCTCAAGCAGATACAAGCCACTGGGCGTTTGCAAGGGAAGTGGTATCTCCCACATACACCAGGGCGATAAAAAGACTTAGAAGCCTTTTTAAATGTACTGGAGGAGACACATTCGCGTTTCTGGCATCTCAAAACCAGACGTTCCGGGCAGATTGGACATGGTAACCTGAAGAGGTTGCCCATACAGGAGAAGGTAACTCTGACCTAAAACCTTCGCCGCCTTTCGATTATACTCTCTCATTTGAAAGAATAAGGGAGTAAACCCTAGCAGAAGGTCCGGAGACGGAGTCTCTAAGGTGACTTGGCATTGTTTTCATTGTCATATCGTCAACTACTACGACTCCGATGTCACCTTGACGTGTAGATGAAGAATCAGCGGCATGGGCAACAAATGATTATCCATATCACCCTGCCTAGGTTGTTGCCCTGGAGAGGACACACAGCTTCAATACAACTCTGGAAGGAGAAGTTCACCGGTTTTAGGTCATCGCTCGATTGACATTGAATCAGACGCCAGAGGTTGCTTTCGACTGTAAGAGATCAACATGTCTCACTGGACAGCTACGGCTTGGTATACCCCAGGCAGTAAGGACCCGTCCCATCACAGTTCGTTTGCCTTACTGGGCGCTTAGGGCCTAAGGTACGCGATTAACTGACAAAGCGGACTGCAATTACTGCACCGAAACATAACAAACGAACCCATCATGTAAGCTTCCAATCATCAAGCCAGCTACCTGTAATATGCGTAATATGCTAATTGGAATATCAAATGATCGCCATGTAAGGGAATCGAACTTGGTAGTACTGTGGGTCATCATCTATTTTAATCTTCCTGTTTCGGTTAGTTTGGCATATGAAAAATGAATGTGAACAGGCAACAACTCCTAGAGATGAACTAGCAACACGACCTGAGCATCACCAATTCATTTTTTCAGACAAATCCAGAGCATAGAGTGTCTTGTTAGCGTCCCCGATCCAAACACTTGCACCAACTTGACTTTAACGTTACGAGACGGTGAGACCAAAAAGGTGTACGTAATACCCGTACCTTCCACATCGCTCTCTGAGACACTGACCACTCACTTGTTTGCTGTAAAATGAATCTTCGAAGTAGATACACAATTCTAGGCAAGAAGTTAACCATGTCTTAACGTGGCAATACGTCATATCCATACAAGGCTGAGGAATTCACTTCTGATCCCACCAAGCCGTTTAATTGAGACCCGCCATAGAGAGATGGGATAACATCAAAGAGACTGTGAAAAGCACAGCCACACGGAGCTTTCGTGACAATCAGTCAATGATCAACGACTGGTTTGAGGCGAACTCCACCGGTCTAGTACTAGTCATAAAAGAGGGTCGAAGTGCTCACCTGGAAAAAAAAACAGTCCCCTTGACAGAGGACTCTACTGGTATACATATATGCCAGTGGATGTATTGATAGTCAATGGAACTATTTGCAACGAGTGACGTACATGTCATTCACATTAACAGCATTTTTTCATGACGAGTACCTACTACTAATATCTTATGTATTTATTACATTACAAATGCATAAACATATATTTCTTACTTTATATAAGTTGTATATATATACTGTTAGTATCGACTGAGCAGCATATACAGAAAGATAAAAAGCGAAAGAACATTTGTCTGAGGCAGGTACAATGAATGCAAATATGACTATTATATTTACATTTCTAATACAGATTTATATGTTCTAATTCATTATATTCTTTTTGCGTTTCTTTATGTTTATATACTCATTACCTCCTTCATTATGGGGAATATTCTTAGTGTCAATATAAGCTACGATATCACGATTCAGTTTAAGATTTGGATTTGACGAAGCATGATTTACTTTAAATATAATATCTTAGACAAGCATTATTAGGTCCTAACACGTCGTGGATAATGTTTGCTTTGTACCGTGACAGTGCTTAACAGAGGCAATTACACTTGCTTCATAGGTGGAGATTTAACGTATTATCATGTACATAAATGCGTACAGATTAGGGACAAACAATGCATACAAAGAGAACATGATACTTGATAATAATCTATTTCTTTGTTTTCTGCGAAGAATAATGAGAGAATTGCCGGCTGATGCTTGTTACATAGACCCATCCAAAAACCTCTTCTAATTATAAAGCAGTTGTCTATGTTACACTTTATTATATTCATTTTACGCGACTTGAAGTTTATCGGCCCATAACAACCTAGTTTTTGGAGAATTGTATCATTGTCGAAATCAGCAACATAACTGACGTATAAATAATTGATTTTGACCAAAATAATAATGATTTGACTTTAATATATATATATATATATATATATATATATATATATATATATATATATATATATATATATATATATATTCGACTGTTAATGTTAATTTCTAAAATTCATTAGAATATTGTGTATAGTATGATGTCAGTAAGACACTTATTTCTGTGTAGACAGACATACTAAAGATTTTTTTATCATACAATATGTGTATTGCCACAAGAAAACGCCACAAGTAGACCACAGTGCTTTTGAAATATACATGTACAACCCTTTGGATTCATCGTCAGATATTCTATCAAAAATGTTTCACGTTTATATTACACCAAACTATTCAAGTTTATCACAGTTTTCAATGTGTGGTGTGCTAGGAAGATTTTCATTGACAAACCATTTTTTAAAATTTCGAACGCTCAGTATTCTGCCATCATACATATTAATATTCCTCGTGTCTTTAAATGCATGGCTATAAACATAGACGAGATTGACAAATATTGAGTTATTGTGGAAAGCAGACTTTGGTTTCATTTTTATAGCCCTCATCGGTTTTCTTTATTAACACATACAAAACGTCATATTGGTTATTATCATGCACGCCATTTATATATTTGTCCGCTTACTATTGCATGATTTGATTTCCCATAAACGGGCTTTGATCAATATTGAAGTAAAACCCCCGATTATGTGTTTTGTTTATTGAGAAATAATATCCATTTCATACGGAGATTTGTTTAATAAATGCATTTGAGATTTAATTAAAAGAAGATGTCATACAGTTTGAAAGAGTAATCAAAGATAAGTATATAATCAGGTAATTGACTTGGGTCAGTTGTAGCACGTAAGCAAAATTCTATAGACCAGAATCAAAGCTACTCAGCAGCAGTAGTACATGCAATGTCTAAATTGAAACGTCAGCTAGATTTCGAGAACAACGAGTGATATAAGACTTGGAACAATGTTTAACTTGGCTATAGTGTAATTTGAGTCTACATACATGGTGAAAAGATATATGCAACATCAGCATGATAGCCATGCAAATATGAACTCAAATTTAAAATAGGATTTAAGTTCTTTGTGAGCGTATGTGTGAGCGAGATATTAAAATAGAAAAACAAACACAAAATGTTGATATAATCGGATCAACGTAACGGGTGTGTCAGGAAATAATTGGGTAATGTCCACCTTTCTATTGCACATGTATTGTTCCTTATGATTACGATTATCCGCATTTAGGTAATACATTTCGCATGAAACGAACGTAACAGGGTGACGAAAAACAAAAAAAAAAACACATGAATTGGAGATATCACCGACTTCAATGGCATTCAACAATTATTGATCCATCCAAAGTGCACTATCTGCTTTACAATAGTGTGTGTGTGTCTGTGTGTGTGTGTCTGTGTGTGTATTTGTGTGTGTTGTGTGTGTATGTGTGAGGGTTTGTGTGTGTCTGTGAGAGAGAGTGAGACAGGTGAGAGAGAAAGAAACTATCAAACAGACATAGAGACAGAGAGAGTGACAGAGAGAAAAGATAATCCATTTAGTTTTCTGTCTTCAAAAGCTCTCTTCTGGTGCAATATACGCCTGGGTAATCATTTATATAACGAACTTACGCTCACAACAAGGAGCTACTGCATGATGTCAGCTAATTGTCCACATAACAAAATGTTTCGATAAGGTGACTGCTAATTTGCGATAAGGTGACTGCTAATGTTTTTTTTTCCATAGATAGATACATGATCATTCGTTCACTGAGATTGTTGAAGGCTTTATATATCAGACGTTCCGATTATCCAATGTATGTTATAACTGAGAGTAAGAGAAGCAACGGTGGGCAAACGAGAGAGAGAGAGAGAGAGAGAGAGAGAGAGAGAGAGAGAGAGAGAGAGAGAGAGAGAGAGAGAAAACAAACATATAATAGCATTTGCTCGTAGAATCCTACTCGGCTTAACCAATATCAATATTGTTATCCTGAATTGTATTCAAATATAAAAAGATCACAAACGAAACAAATTGCAATTCCGAATAAGTAGAGATAAATGGAGAGCTAATCTAAATATGTTAAGTTTATTTCATCATACAGTGCGTAAGTCCTGATATGCTGTATATTTATATCGATGTATCTGTATATCGTGTTTACAAAATGGCAGCTACTATTGTAAAGAAGACATATTAGTCAACTATAATGTATGTACCAACCACAGCTAACCATGCAACCAGAGCATTAATCGAATAACACACACAGTATAGTTCTTATTTATTGAAACATATATGGTATTGAACAAAATATTACTTAGAAGAGAAAATTGGTAATAGTGAAAAATATCAAATTAATATCCATTAAAAGTGTTATTTTTTAACACTGATTGGATAGCGTTGTAATTTAGGAAGATTACAGTACAGATGCTTTTGACAAGGAGTTAATGCACAGAATATCAAAATTTAAAATTATCAGTTACGACGTTTATGACACTGAACAATATTAGATATAATATATAATTTCAGAACATTACAGAAAACATTAAGGAGCTATTATGTTACTCACCGAAGATTATTTTCTTATGCGGAAAGTACAGTTTCAATTGCCATGTAAAAATATATGTATAATCGCAGATCAATACATTCAACTCTTATTATTTAAAATCCAGTCCAATGGATAGTTTGTGCTTTCTTATTTTATGTCTGTTCCTAAATGTTTTATATACTGTAGAATGATCGTATTTTAAAACTCAAACGTTATAGCATGGAATAAAGTTCACTCATCATATTATGTAAGATATCCGCAATAAAACAATGAGAAAAAGTACGCAGATACATGCTGGATCAGGGGGCCATCACGTAATAACAACTGTATTATGTGTTAGAAGAATGGAAGATGAAAAACAAATACGCAATACATTAACGACGACGCAGGATACATAAACAGTTTGTTTAAAATAATTGAGTATATGAGATTTCATTATATACATAGCGTGTACATAATTTATCACCGGTGATAGAACGAACATATGCTTAAGGAACACAATAGTTTTTTGAGATTACTTTTCCTTTTATATTTAAAATATCAAAACAACAAACTTCTGTACTCTAGAAGGAACACATACTACTTGTTATAATTTAATTATCAAGGTTAAAGATTGTAACAAATATTAAAGGATGATATGGATAAATGTTTACCTCGTGCAATTTACGAGGTTTTCAAAACGTCTTTGTTGCAACAAAGAAACTGCCCATGACGAGAACCAGACACCTCAAAACTATCATTGTCTGATTGTCCGAAATATCGTTACTGTAAACTGTGTAATATCACCATTATACAACAAACCATTATACATCGCTTTTTGTTATGGCAGAAATAACTTTTATATGGTCGACTAAATCAAGATCTTACAGATATGCCTGTCAAAATAATGATCATCATGTTCATGCTGTTCATATACACTGATTTTGATAGACATGGTTTTACGTCCATCACGAATGTTTTATACCAAAATCTCTCATTTTAAATTGTATCAGTAGTCGTGTTCCAATATATAGCATTGGTGATTAAACCTGTCAAACCGCCACATCAAAAAGAAATTTTTTTACTCAATGTCGCTTGTATAAATTCCAATTCCTTGCGATGTTATTCCTGCAATGATATAAAACAGGTGGTTACATTTGTAACTTCGTAGTCTCACTAAACACACGCTATACTCATGAAACATGGTTTCCAAAATGTTGCTGGCATAAAAGAGGAAAACTAGGTTTGAAACATTACCTGTGATAGCAAAAATGTCTTCAAGTAGGTTGCTAAACTTGCAATAGGTTCTAAGAGCAGATACATCATTTGGATAGCATATATATATATACATATATACATAAATACACACATATATATATATATATATATATATATATATATATATATATATATATATATATATATATATATATGTGTGTGTGTACGTATGTATGTCTGTATTTATGTATGTATGTATGTATGTATGTATGTATGTATGTATGTATGTATGTATGTATGTATGTATGTATGTATGTATGTATGTATGTATGTATGTATGTATGTATGCATGCATGCATGCATGCATGCATGCATGCATGCATGCTTGTATGTATGTATGTATGTATGTATGTATGTATGTATGTATGTATGTATGTATGTATGTATGTATGTATGTATGTATGTATGTATGAATGTATGCATGTATGCATGTATGTATGTATGTATGTATGTATGTATGTATGTATGTATGTATGACCATATTACATTTTGCAATGTCTGATGCTGGCGTTACGAATGCCGACCTGGAGGATATTCCAGTATTGTGGGAATAAATGTCGGCCAGTGTTCTTAAGTCATTAATCACACTTGAAGTTGTCCATAATCTCCGTCTTCCTCCATTAAACGATATATGTTTTATTATAGTAGTCCGCTGACTGAGTTGAGTAACTGCTCAGAACTTCGAAAAAGACAAAGGCTTCCTGAAGCAATTGTAATAAATTAGAAAGTATGTATGTATGTATGTATGTATGTATGTATGTATGTATGTATGTATGTGCTCGTATGCTTTGTGTACATCTAACTATTTCCTGATAAATAGTTGGAACATATTGTTTTTTTCTTAGAAAATTCATCGTTTTCCGTTGACATTTTTATCATGAGAAGCTACAATAATAATGTTATTTATTGACATAATTAATGTCAGTTACTTTAAATTATTGTCGATTTCTTGTTTACTTATTATGTATTGAAAAACTGTGAAGAAATCATTGATTTACGAGCTAGAGCGTTACTCGGTTGAACTTGTCGCAATCTAGTATTTCTTTTGAAATTATCATTGAAATATAATGTAAACAAATGAGATCTGTCCATTCCATAATGGTAATAGTGTTACAACAAATTAGATGATTTTATGGCAAAATGAGTCATACTATTTGCCTGCTTGTCATGCTGTAAAGCTAATAACAACTAATTTCCAATCGAAATACCACGTTGATGTTTGCTGGAAAAGTGTTACATTCCAATGTTTGTAGATTCACATTTAACGCATTTCCTATTTCATTTTATCAATAACTTTCTGATATTAAAATTTCACGTGTTCTCCGACCTCACTATCATTCCTGATCAGCCTGTACTTTACATGATTTCTCATGTTCACTATCATTCCTGATCAGCCTTTACTTTACATGATTTCTCATGTTCACTATCATTCCTGATCAGCCTTTACTTTACATGATTTCTCAAGTTCATAATTGGTGCATGTACCTTATAAAAATATTATACAGGAGTCATACAAATTGTCTAATCAGTTTCAATGTAAAACATCGCATGGTTGTATAGTTATTCCATGTTTATTTGTATCGACAATGTATTGTCTTCATAGGATCCTTCATGACAACAATTGCAGTTGATGATAAAGAATTTGAATTATAGTGCTGTATCACCCACCAGGGGCATGTAGCTCTGTTTTAGGTTCCAGCAAATATGGATTTTTAATTTCTCCTGCGGGTGAGGAATGGTACCGCATCTCCCAGGCATTTATGCACTCAATAATTACAATTTAGTTTGGCCGTCAGGTAGCGGTTGCTATTAAGTGACCATCGAATTGAATTGAGGACCCTGGGTGGGTGGTAATAGACCCAACATACACCCAAACCTAACAACCTATTATGTGTGCTAATGGTATGCAATGGCACAAGTGGAGGTATTGGAAATTAGTTTCTCATCTTTGACATTTTGGAGCAATGCCAGTTGTGGCAATCCAAGAGAAGTACCATTACGTCCAAGGATGTCGTACAGCCTGCAGCATCGTGATTCCTTGCTTAATTTAATCTCGTACATTTATTACTAATGGACAAGAAAATAGCAATAATGTGTGAGCCACCTATGTAATTAAATCAAATCAATGAAGTCGTAAAATTTGTATAACTATGTTAACTTTCCAATCTTTCTAATACAAAGTTTACATGTATTAAGTCCCTAACAGGATTGAATAATAAGATCTTTATGCGAAATAGTACAGTCACTGTTTGGCAAAAATAGCTTGTTAATTGTGAACGGTGTGCAAAAAAAATGATCAAGTCAGGTTTCGTGAAATAGATTGTTCGAAAAGGGATATCGTACCAGATGAGGACCCTGTTAACCAGGCAATGAAAGCAATCGGATTATTTTCTGTGTTGCTTTTTCTAGTCTGTTTGAGTAGCCTCTAATGTCAGGCTGCCATCTTGTTTTCATGGTGTCCCAGCATATGGTTATTCCCTCGGACCAGCCATCAATTTTCCTTTGTCCCGGGTTCTTTGAAGTTGTTTCTCTCCTGATGTTTTTCCGGTTTTGGTCCAGCGGTGATGTCCATTTATCCAAATCCCCTTCCTCCCATAAATTGGATGAACTCTGTGCTGCTTTGAGTTGATATAATGTACAGCCCAATAAGCCCCTTCACCTATAGCTGAGTGTATATGTGGAGTAAATCCTCTGGGGTGTTACAATTGTAACAATTTATGTTAGTTGGGAAGGGTGCTATGTATTTTCAAAAGCTGTTTGCCAGTTTAGTTTTCCCTAAGAGAATTTGATTAATTAGAGTTTGTTCATAGCCTGTGCACCTAGGTGGTTTTCTTTTTCTATCGACTTCCTTGATGGTATTATATAATTATCTCCCTTTGTGATTTTGATTCCACTCTGTTCGCCATTTATTGATTAGGCTGTATAGTTCTTGTTGACTATATTCGATGGCATGTAATTTAGTTTATTTAGTGTTTCTTTAGCTATCTGGTCTGCTAAGTCATTTCCTTGGATATTGATGTGGGATAGAATCCACATGTATTGTATGCTTAATGTGTTTATATTTATTTGTTTCATTATTGCGTTGGCTTGGTTTAGGAAATTCTCTCTTGATTTATTGGTGTTATTTTTGGATTGAGGTTATGACACTAAGCGAATCACTTATTATAACTGTCTTGTTTGGTTTGTTTTTCCCAATCCATTTTAGTGCTTCTAAGATGGCCCAAACTTCTGCTGTATATATGGAGCAGTAGTCAGGTAGACGCCACCCAATTTGTATAATTGCAGTAATAGCATTGTAACTCTAAAAATAACTCGTATATAAATTACACACGTAATATGATTCAAATGACTAGGTGATCAGACTTTTTTGGGGTAAAAATATGGGCTCCTGAATACAATGTCTCTAATGATATAAACTAACACGAAATATGAAGTTGTTATATTCAAATGTTTATTACCAAGTTATTAGTACTATCTAATATCATCCATATACTGCATTGTGATTTCGGTCTCTGATAAAAGAGGCTTTAACATATAGATCATGACAATGCATTAATGACATGTTATATTTCCTTTCAGTGGAAGGTAAGTGTTTACATTCACGACGAACATGCCGATTGACCTACCGTAAGTAAATGTACCAAATCAATTATTGTGGTCTACTTAGATCCGAACACAACGGTGAAGTTTTATCTGGGGCATCCGACTCCGTTTGTCTGGAACATATTATTGCAGATGGGGTGAATTGTATACTATCCCAATAAGTTCACATGAGCTAAGTTGACAATAAGTTTACTATGTATTAATCTGAACAGTTTAAAAACATTAGTATCTCAATCGTTGCATCCTATTATTACCAATGGACAAAATATTTCTAGATGATAATCCATGGTACGCAGCACTCTGTTTAAATAAGCATGGCGTCACTTTAAGAATATTTTTTCTGTCAATTTGTTATTCAACTAAAAACATAAATTCGGAGAGAATAGAATAGATCAATAGTTCAAGTGGCCAATATACAAGTCGCCTGTTGTATCAAATAACCTAGCACAATGTTAAAGCTGTCATTCCGTCAATATATTTTGATAAACACCTAAATAAGACAGCAATTAAAACATATAATCTTAATGTATATGTATATTGTGTCGAAACGTTATCTTCTAGATTCCATGAAAGTGACGTTTTCATAATACAAAAGAACCCTGTTAGGAGACAATGTGATGTACAGAATGGAATACATAAAAGTATTATGACTTCATTAAGATAGACAATTAAGACATTTACAATTAATAACGGTATCATATTTGAGTTGTTAAAAGGGACAGAATAACATAGTTGCGATTCAAAAGGTCTAAATGTACTGATTCTATTGTTTTCAAAAAATTTAACCATACCTCAGATATTATTATCGGTGATAGAATAAATGGCTGATTCGATTATTTGATAGTTGCGATTCAAACTGTCTAAATGTACTGATTCTATTGTTTTCAAAAAAATTAACCATATTTCAGATAGTAGTATAAGTCAGTGACATGCATTTCATATGATACCGCTCTCAATCAAGAAATGTATAACTTCACATGACCAATAAAAGTCATCGAGGAAATGGATCCGAGTGTTGTAGAAAAGATATTTCTTAAATTGAATGCTTTAATTCACTTAAGGTTTGGTAAAATGGTAAAGATCTATTCATAGCTAATAGTATTCATAATTAAACCAGGAAATTACTATTGAGTTATAGGTGTAAACGAATATATAAAACTCCGATATCTGTCTTTGTGCAAACTGCAAACTATATGTAGTCACTTATTTAGTCTGGAAGCAGACAACGATTCATTTCTATTACGAAAATGTACCTGGGATATTTTTATTTGTTATCACGAGGAAATTTTGTTCGAAAGTCGTATGTTTCTTCTTGCATTTATTTCGAGTAAAATTAATCTCTCTTGATCATGTTGGAAAACTGTATCGTGTCGAAAGCCATGGCAAATGTAGGGTTAGTGTACCGGTACATTTTTCTCTAAGAGTGTCATACACTGTCTAGTATGGCGTGATGCCACATTTATTGTAGAAGAGACTTGAAGTGCTTGTTAATCAATGAAGAGAGGGAAACTATAAAGTTGACGATCTTAACAACAGTTGCCACCATCACAGAGTGCAAGTGCAATGATGACATCTTTGCACACAAACTGTCCTAGTGTATAATGGAATGGTAGTTTAATAGTCGACGTCCAACGTGAAGTTTGACAAATCCTTTCCTTTTGCCAACTATTGCAGCAGGACCGTCAGTTGTTACACAGAATAATTTATTCAACTCGATGTTCTGATTTTTTAAATAGCTTATGAATGCAGCTAGAATGCCCTCTGCCTTGGTTGTATCATGAAGAACTCACAAGCAACAAAACCCTTCATAAATACGATTATTTTCACAATATCGTGCGACTACAACTAGGCGTCATAAATCATTGAATTAAACGCTTTCATCAAAAGCGACACTAAACACAATAGCTTCATTTAATCCAGTCGTTTGTTTATCTGTTCAATATTCAGCCAAATCAGTTATACCCCTCGCCATTGATCTTTCAAAAGCTGGTATTTCTCGAATCCGAGACAGGATAGTTTCTATATTTGGTAACTCACTGAACAGAATTTCAGCACTGCATTTTTATATTTTTATGTACTCTCCATCTGTAAAACAATTGCCTATCGATACCGCACACTGAGCAATTTTGTAACTACATTAATTAGCTTTATTCTTCATTCCAACGGCTTGATTCAAAATACTGGTGTAGTGCCTTCGGCGTCATACTAATATAGCTTGCTATTGGCCAGTGAAAGTGGACATATGGCGACACCTAGATAATTCAAGAAATATTAAGAAAATGTTATGGCGCAGTCCTGTGCACGCAGCTGGCATTATTATGACGTACGTTGTTTGGACTTGCATTCAACAAAATTTGTTCCACTTATTACCTTTATAGGGGGTCTTCCGCATGCCATTGAAAATAGCGCTGCCTGCCAAGTCTAGCAAGCGTGCCGTAGGTTGCTGACCCATGGATTCCTTACAGCTTAGCTTTAATCGAAAGAACATTGATTACTCTTTGCAAGTGTGATCAAATGGAAGCTGCATATTCATAAACTAGAGACATGTTCAGGTAATGCCTGTCGGCGAGACTCTACTGACTATAAACCAAGCAAGTTACCAGCAAATATAAGATGTAATGCCTAAAGAGAAACATTAACGAGAAACAAAGATGGACGAGATAACAAAGTGAAAGAGAATGAATACTGTAGATGGCATTAGCATCATTGTTTCTTCCCTTCATTTGCATGATTATGTAAATTAGAATTTGGAAAACCTGCATTTAAAGAGAAGAAATAGCAGGATCTGAGTTGTTGGAGTGCATTTCCTCCAGCGATATATATATATATATATATATATATATATATATATATATATATATATATATATATATATATATCTAATATTTGTTATTATGTCACTTCGCATACCCGGATTGAATGCACACAGGAATACATCGTTAAAACAGTAGATTAAACACATGCATTGGATATATTCGGATATATCCAGAATCGGCACACTTTTCGTCTGTAATTAACTCAACAAATGGGTACATTCTGAAAATATAATGAACATTATATATACAACTCAAACAGTAGCAGCTGGTAGTAGAAGGAAATATTCAGTTTAACTACGCAATTTGCACACCTGAGACACAACACTTGTAAACATGTAGGACTTCATTGCCAATTCTATGCTGAAATAACAACTAACACAGATAGTCAACTCGTGGCATCATCCTGTTATCCACATATCGTTAGAGATTTTTTTTTAATTTAAAGTTTAGGTTGGATATGTACTCGCATTGCACAATGTACTGATATTGATGATGGCTTTATGTCGATGATGATTTTAACCTATACTAAAAAGGATACGTGACATAATACTAACTTTCATTAAAGGAAGAAGCCTTACACCATAGATAATAAACATTAATCTCAGAAACTTTGTTAGGCTTTAAATCCTTGAAGCAGTCGTTCTAATAAATAGTCAAATATGCTAGCGTAGAAAACAATTTAAAGAAACAGTTTTATATATAAAGAGAAAAAGAAACATAGATACAGAAAGAGAGAAATGAAGTCAGATAATTATAATTCATCGTCCATTACTATGTCATATGCAGTAGATTTTTATTAACAAAACTGATTTGCAAAATGACAGTTGATAGTTTAATAAAGAAATGTTTATCAACGATACATTGACCTAACATAACTGGCCACACAAACAGAATAATGCATCTATACATGCTGTGTAAAGTTAAGAAAACAACACTATATTGCGTACCAAACAAAAACATAAATATCGAGTATTATGACACATACAAAGTCATACTTTATGCACGTCACAGTTATGACACTTTTATCACTGAGAACTTTTAAATTCAGTTTATGGTAAGGTGTTTGTGTATAACCCGTGTGACATATACTTGAATCAAGAATGACTCAAGGTGAGACTTGTTTGAGTTGAGCATTAGGGCAGAAAAAACGACATATTTCATGATTGTTGATGCATGCTACAAGTAGTGACTCCAGTATAGATTATATATATATATATATATATATATATATATATATATATATATATATATATATATATATATATATATATATATATATATATATATATATACATATTCATAGGAACGTTAGGGATATAATGTTATAGCTTCTCTATGCACACTTCATATATTATTTAGCCTTACTTTACGTTCAGAATGATGCTCAAGTGCTTGAAGTGTTTGGCTTCGTCCGGCACCAGGCAGAGAGGGACAAATATATAAAGCGCCCTCTGTGTAGCATAACAAAAAACGGCATGGGGGGAAGGGTTGCAATACATGCAGCTATCACACACTCATGGAAGGAAAAGAAAGCATAACAATCGGATAATGCATTTTAATGTACCCATATCAAGAGCAGTGCCCATATGATGTAGACTGCTGTATCGGTCTGTGCACCTACGCGACCTGCAAGAAGAATAATTGGAAAGCAAAACAAGGCAGTGGGAAGTGATATGTTAACCCAGCGCGTGGACAGACAACTTCTAACTTTAAGGGCGCGACACGTTTTGCGGAGAAAGGGTTTCTTTGGAGTGTTTGTCATGTGTAAATGGGACAACTAGAACAACGTCACTGATCCGAACCTGATAGAACTGAAATACATTTGAATGGCTGCAACCATGCCCTTTACCGCTAATT
This sequence comes from Unio pictorum, assembly GCA_030141615.1. Taxonomy (NCBI): domain Eukaryota; kingdom Metazoa; phylum Mollusca; class Bivalvia; order Unionida; family Unionidae; genus Unio; species Unio pictorum. The sequence goes on from JARLTB010000068.1 coordinate 2,408,873, forward strand.
TCCCCAACCTTTAGAAATGCAAGATAAAACATAGACTTTACTCACAGTCTGTTAATGTAGGTAGTTTGGGACCTGTTCTGGGATTTTCCCTATACAGGGTGAGATGGAAGAATTCGTGACCTTCTCAGTGTATCTCCCATTAACGCTAAAGTTGCCATTTTTTCTTCTTGGTCCATCACCTCGTCATGATTACGCTGCTGTGACGTCGATGCAGCAGTTGACGGACATGCAGCTGGTTGGTGTATATGTTGGAGGGTGGTGAAAATGTTAGGCAATGTGTCACTTACGTGGAGTTCGATGGTGTCAGTTACCTCTCATGTTATTGTTTGTTATCTGCTCAGCATCAACGGATGAACAAGTGCTAGCAGATTGAGCTGAGGAAGTTACTATATGCCTGAAACTCCTAGTATCCTTCAACCGCTGTACCCCGTTTTGAAGCCTTTCGTCACAGGGCCGTTAGTGTGCATGCAGTAGTCATATTCTACCATATGTATCCCATTTTAGGCTTTTCTATGTGGAACCATACTGAAATTAAAGAGAGGGATAGAAAGCTACATTTCTGTTTTGTGGGAGTCGCAGTGAAATGTTATATGGTGTACATATTTCATACGTCATTGTGGCAAACATCTTAAATATGAAAATAATAAAGTCAAGTTGATGCATCCACATGATACCTTGCAATACTATTTAAGTGAATTATAATGAACTCGATAACTGGTAGATTCAAGCGGAAGTCTCCAATTAATGAGATGTAAGAATATAGTCAGCTGCAGGTGTTTACTTGATAACTTATTAATCTAGTCAATTGGAAGTGTCCACCTGATAACTTGTACTATTTGTCAAGTGATCTATATATATATATATATATATATATATATATATATATATATATATATATATATATATATATATATATATATCTTGACAACTGGTTCCTTTAAGTCGAATTTCACGCTGATGACACACAGAGATAAAAATCTAGCCACCCAACTGAAGTTGATGCTACCATCCAAGGAGTAGAGAGGCGCATTTATAATGTGGAATCATGGAAGACATATAACAAGCTGCGGAAAACTGATGATACATCTGAGGCCATTCTGGTTACAACACAAAGAGTTTAACATTCTAATCCTGTATTTCAAACGGTGAGTTGGGTTTGCAAGGTCGATGCGGGACAAATGTGTTATTCTGAAGGTGCTCTCACGTTCCCCCAACATGTCAAAAACATATGCATGTCTGCATGGCTTGGACTGTGGCGCATTAGCTCCATTCGCAAACATGGTTTAAGTTGATGTCACTATGAAGTTTGAGTGTTTATTAGTACTTTCAAGACTGGACTATTGCCACCGAATATTCTGTCTGGATTGTTTTGATGTCTGCTTCAGAGATTTCAAAATGTAAGGGACGCAGCTGCTCGAGTCATCATTGGGTTGTGGTGACGAACTCCATTCCGGCATGTCTATCTGGCTTCACCTATGTGTACACACTGGCGGGATATTTGCGCTCCCTCTATGATGGTCGTGTGCTAATTATTCTCATTGTGAAAGCGAGATCGTGTGGGCATTTTATTGTGCATACCAGGGACCAGAATACGTGGTATTGGCCATTCAAATCAGGCACACATGCACATAGATTCCTTTCAGGAGTACACTTAAAATTCATCTGTTTTGATTACAGGAAGAAACGTAAAGATCTAGTGTTTCCTGCATGGTGTTTTAAGCATATTTGTATATTCACTAGTTTCATGGTGTCTGTTTTGTGTTGCTTTTTTTAATCATTCTATTTTAGATGTTGTATAGCGTTTAGAGCTTTTAAACATTAGGAGCTAAATAATCAATCGTTATTATTATTATTATTATTATTATTATTATTATTATTATTATTATTATTTGTAATAACATTGTCAAAATAATAACTGGTAGAGTGAGGTGGAAGTATCCGCTTGGTAATTTGTAGAACATAGTGCACTTGATAACTAGTTAAGTAAAGTGAAAGTATGCATTTATTACATGTCATAATAGTCAAGTGATTCGCTTGATAACCGGTCGTGCCAAGTCTTGTGATAATAAAGTCCACATGATAGCTGGTAGAGTCAAGTGGAAGTATCTCATTGATATTTTGAAATAATAGTCTTGAGATAACTTGTAATAAATGAGCCAAGGGTAAGTATTTACATGCTTATTTTTTCATAATATTCAAGTGACCTGTAAAGAACGTCATAACTGGTAGACTCACGTAGATGTGTCCACTTCATAAACTTGTAATAAAAGAGTCGAGTGATCTATTATTTACTTGAGAACTGTGTCAGCGAGAAGTATCAACTTGGCATCTTGTTATAATAGCACGTCGTTTATATGTAATGCATGACCTTAATAATGTTATTCAAGTGATATAACGTGAACTTGAAAACTACTACGAACGCGCCAGATAACAAGACATAACAGCACGCAAAATTGAATTTGCAAAGAATGTTCAAACATATAGAAGCATTAGAAGCAAGCTCAAATTGCAAACTGGTAGATTTATGTGGTGATAGTACGATAAACTAGGCGAATTGTAATTCCAGCGTACAGTGTTGCTTATGAAATTATTGTAGAACGGAAGAGCCATGGGTTTACCGATATTTATTATCATCTTGGTAAAGTGAAAAAAATGACGCTCCAGAATTGGTTTACCTGACGTTGGCAATGTTAATTGCTAGCTGTAATACGTATCAAAACGTAATAACTATATAATGTTTTAATTTATAATTAAATGATACAGGAAACATAAGGAATATGCAAGTATATGTAAGGAAGAAAAAACAAATGCTTGTGATGTCATACTGACCCCAAAATCATTAGAGTTAAAACATCGCAAGTATTTGTATGCATATCATCTGTTAAGTCATTGTCGACCAAAAACAAAGGAAAACAATATCCGGACAAAGAAAACAAAGGTAAGACATGTCGAACTTCATCACTTTCTAAAATGTTCTTCCTCAAATATCAGGCAACTTTACCGAAGCGTCGTTTCTCAAAATAAAGACGAACGTCCGTGACAGATGACAGATGACAAGATATCCATTTATTAATAGAATGACCCATAACTACAAAAAGTGGCATATCCAAAGTAGTAGTGAAAAACAAATGTGTAAAAGCAAATTTGTACTCACGTAATAAATAACACAAAAGCTGTAAAGCACAGTGACAACTAGTATGGCAAATCTAGTAGAGGCGTAGGTGGGACTTAAATTTCACACATAATATTTTCTCAAACATCGGAATTTTAGCGTACATAGGCTATGTCGCTTTTGACACCAAAAAATATTGCATGTTAAGGAGCTTTACAATGTATGCATATTATTTTATTCTGCCCAGTATACTATATCAGGTGCCATGTATAATAAAATATTTGATACAACTCGAATAACATACAACTAGTATCATTTCAATTCATATAAAATTGCCATTTTGTGTTTATACTTTGTTTATATACCTTTAATTTTCTGCCCTTTGGCACTTTATAGTATAATAGTTTTATTTTAATGGTTAGATGTATTAGCATGGATGCAATTCAAACATTTCACCTACTGCGAATGGGCCACAATTTCAGACATTTTAACTGTTAACCACACTCCTAATTAATGATTCTTAGAACAACATTATCTATTAGGTGCCAATGCCAACTATGCAATTCTCCAATCAAAACCAAACATATGCATGTACCTCTGTTGAATCAATTCCTTTGACAATCACAACGTGTAGATACAACCTGAGGGAACATTCTGCTATCACATATAATATTATAAGCCTGTGTTATCACTAAAACGGAAGCTAGTTTACATTGTAAACCCAGGGGAACGGAAATATAGAGCACATTTACAGAAGAAAACGAACCTGTGCAGATACAAAAGAGGTTGTTGTTTCTCAAAACAATATAAAAGAAATTACCTTGAAAATTCATTCCCTTCGATATGATATTGCAATGTATTATAAATAAGAATATTCTTGCGGACTTAGTTTAGTGATTAAAAATATTTATATTAAGACGACTTGGCACTATTTTGATGTTTGGTGATTTAAGAAAATGTGTTAAGATGAATTTTCCTATTTTGAAGTTGAGTGATTATAAATATTTCTATCTAAACGAATTGGCTGATTTTGAAGTTTAGTGATTATACATATCTGTACTAAGACAAAATTGACAATTTTGAAGTTAAGCGATTGTATTGAGACATACTGGTCCATTTTGAGCGAAATATATTTTGTTGGTGCGATGACCTATTTTTTTTTCTTACATTATTTTTTATGATTCCATGGCACCGATTTAATCAACGCAAACTGTGTATCACCGCCTAGACAGTGCAGGAATCGTGCATTCTTCATTACTATTCATAAACTATACTAACCACGGTTAAAAGACTTTATAAATATTTGTATTAGTTCCTAGCATTCTCAGCTTGGACAAGTAGTTCATAGCACAGTCTATTGTGAAGCTATTAATAACTATTACAAGTGATCAGTACAAATGCCTGCTCAAATGAACAAGACGAATTATTATTCGAACATTTTTTCGTAACTGTTCCGGTTGGATAATGCTGAACATTGTCACAACTTAGAGAAAATGTTTACTACAAAGAATGCACATTATACAGAGAAAGCATGAAAAAATGTTAGAATACAATATTATGGAAAATAGGATAATGTTAATGCTGGGGTAGCGAAGGTGGAGATAATTATAAAAAAGAGTATACAAGTTCACCGGGGTCAGACGTAACTAATGTGTGCTATAGTTTAAAGGGTTTTACAGAATTTCAATAGTAAGAAAGTGTAGAATTTGTGAAGAGTCCGATAGGACTCGTGCCTGTTTCCATCTACGTTCAAGCATTATGATATGAACGCGAATTTCAGTCACAAACGTATTCGATAACATATTACATATGGCTAATTGTAGTAACAGCCAATCCAAAATCTGAACCAGTTTCATACTCTGCTCTATAACTGTTAGGTCAGTATGTATGTATGTATGTATGTATGTATGTATGTATGTATGTATGTATGTATGTATGTATGTATGTATGTATGTATGTATGTATGTATGTACTGATGGATTAATGTATTTGGTATTTTCAACGCTTTTACAAAACGCACATAAAAGATTATTTTATACATGTATTTTTTTCAAAGCAATACTGTAAAGCTCTGTATGTATTCGCAATTCAGGTATGCGAATACGAAGATAGCACATGTGTTTTAATCGTCAGATGTACTTTTTTGGTGCATACATTCATTCATCTTGTACTGCATTTTATTTTTTATTTCAATTAATGTTTTAGTAGTCTTATGATAATATTTTTTAAAAATACATATGAACATGAGATAACTATGTTTACCCGGTGTCCATTCGCGTATTGTGATGTCCGTCAATTGATTGCTGATTGTGAGCATTTCTTACAGCAAATAAAACATGATCGCATGGTAGTGCGTCTAAATAACGATATTATATTAATTGCAATTTTTATTTCTTTTTCAGAATACGGTAAGTATTTACATTAACCAAGAACATGCATCATGACGTTAACGTAAGTAGAACAGCTAAGTATTTTGTCTTCATCAGGCTTAATTTGTTTTGGAAATAAGACTGCTGTGTTAGATGATGTATCATATATGTAGTTATCTGTGCCGTATATCATTACATATTGAGACAACATTTGCTACCTGTTAATTAGGTAATGAGAAAATCAGTGAGACTAATATGATGACAATTTCTGTCTCTTATACAGGTGAGTACTCAAAAGCTAGATGGGTATTCTTGAAATTCCCTAATGTATTTGTATTTGAAAGCTCAATTAACGACTTAGTTATGTATCGATTATTAAATTAAGCAATGATTGCTAAATGCTAAAAAAGTATTAATACGTATCCTAATGAATGGCCAAATTTAAACGTTTGCTTCTTGAAATATCCGGTATCCAACCATTTAAGTTCAATTATAATTTGGCTAATGTAGTAAAGGTATGCGTGGCCACAAGACACACGTAATAAAATAGTTGACAACGAAACTAATTGCAATAATGCTATGCTTTTCAACTTGTACTATTACATTATATATATATATCATCTATATCGATATATATATATATATATATATATATATATATATATATATATCATATCATATCATATCATATCATATCATATCATATCATATGCATATCAAATTCGCCTAGTCAGATACATAACATGTATATGGCAATGAAGAAATAAGTGAAGAGATTCGTACCCAATGCGCTTGAAATCACAACAAGCATTATGGGACAAGTTAGTGACTTATGACTCTAAAACTACTCTTTTGATCTACTAATATACCATTGCTCTGATCTTAATTCGAAATTTTGACGTTACAATATTGCGTTTCATATTACACGCATACAAAATCTATTTCTTTCTGTATTAATTAGAAACATCCTCATTTGTTTTGATCCACTGTCCATTTGAAAACAAATTTTATATATTTGTCAAGGCTAATGACAAGGAACGGAATAAAAATATTACAAAAAAAATAGGGAAAAGAGGAAATTTATATTATTTCAATTAACTTTGTTAAAGATGATAATATTTGGATCATTATGAAATTGGTACAGTAGAAATTAGTTTAAAAACGACAAGAATTTTGTATAATAGAAGTTATTACGAATTCTGAGAAGAAAACGCGATGAATTTTGAGACAGTATACATGACACGAATTTGGAACAGCACAAGATCACACGAATGTATCGCTTCTAAACCAGAAATAAATATTCTGATAATTAAATTAATCTCTAAATTCGGAAAGCAAATGCAGTATAATTAATTATAACGAGATTTTAGTACAATATAATGTCAGATATTTGGAACAGCACAAGATCACATGAATGGTACAAAATGGTAAAAAAATCATAAAAATTGCAACATCATTAATATATACTTTTTCATTCGCTTCTACACCAGAAATAAATGATTTGAAGAAAACGCAAATATTGACTACTTCTCCGCTTGGACCACGATTAATTTGCCCATAGCATGCGTCATTGTGTCATTGATTATTACATGTCTCTAGACCTTCCTCTACTACTCGAAATAATATTGTGGGTTTAATATAATTGATGGATACTTTATCGAGATGGATGTGTATTTGCAATCCACTTCATTACTGGTCGAAATGTGCATGTTGTTCCGATTTGATCTAATGGTCCGACCATATATCGGCAATATCATCAACATGTGGCTGTTCAGAATCCATCACGTATACGGTAAATCTTAAATATTAAACACGAAGACAGTTCAATGCCAGACGTTAACCAGATTGTCGCTGGCTTTTAATAGCATTGATGTTGTGGGTTGAATGGTTGGTGGAGCATCTACGTACTTTCCAAAACTCAATTATGTTCACAGGCTATCTTTGTCTCGCCAGTGATATTGAAATCTACCCTGCATCCGGTTAAGATGAAATTTACGATCTGGACGTAAAATGTGAAGTTTACTTTCATCGAGTCCATTCCAGATAATGCAAAATGACGGCTATTGTTATGGCGTCATTTCATTATCGTCCTTGGTTGGTCAATCTTGTTATAGCTATTCCTATTAAAGTTAATACTCGTATTGGTGATGGTAAGGCCACTTAAGCATAGTACTTTCCGACTTTAGGTTTGTATTAACTTCGACGTTTTAATTTATCAATGCAAACGATACACACGAGTCTCTGCTTCCATCGTACTCATCTTATGTACGCTTGGTTTCTAGCTAAGGCAACACGTCCAAATGAAACTAATTGTCCTAATGATGTTTCTTGACGAAATTGACTACATTTTAGTTTTCTTTTATAACATAATTAAACAGTTGAAAAGTAAATGCAGTATGCGTTTTCTCCATTTGCCATTGTACATTGAGTTTTACATGTTTGTTATCATCTTTGTTTGTGCCTGGTCATTCATAGCGCATACCTGTATTCATCATCATCATCATCAGTCTCTTGACCTATTGTGGTCGTTGAGGCACTGTGATCCTGAATATATGACCAGTTCCCTCAACTTTTCTAGATCATGTGCCAATGCCTGTGTCTCCGCAAAACGTGCCCTGGTCCATTTTGTGATGTCAGTCCACTGTTTTCTCTGTCTACCTCTCCTTCTGCAACCTTGTACGCTATCCTGCATTACTGTTGTGGATAGACTTTAATTACCTCTGGGTCTCCTGTGGATGGATTGTTGTAGAGTTCGTTACAATACTCAGTCCATCTGTCTTCAATGGCACTTGCTTCTGTGATGCCGTTTCCACTTTCGTCTTGAATGGTACTGACTCTTGGATGCTTCTGTCTGGTGAGGTCTTTCACAATTTGGAATGCCTTTCGGCTGTTATTCTTTATCAGACTGCTTTATATCTATATGCACTTTTGTCCAATCCAATATTATTTTGCTTTCTTCAAGTGTTTTCTGATATTATTGTTTATTTCTCGGTAGTCCCCTGCCCCGGTTGTGTCTGGTGTTTTTGAGATCTCTTCGAGCATCACGTGGATTCAGAATCTCTTCTGTAACCCTGGGTTTTGTCTTTGGGCGATGGAGGCCAATGATATCCTTTGCAGGTTTTGTCATAACTGTGTTTTAAGGGTCTGTAATCACCTTAACATCAACACCCATCACACGAAGTGGAGCAAATTGTCATCCAGTTGTGGTTTGGAATGAATTGCAGATGTCAGAGTCCTTCAGCTATTCAATGCTGAATTTGAGCCAGATTTTCTTTGGCTTGTTCATGTTCTTCAGCCTCACGTGGAAATTCATAATACGAGGTCATGATCACTCCAATCATCAGCACCTGGGAACATTCTTCTTTTTACTCTATTGATGCCAGATCGTAACGGTTTTGATCCAGTATGTAGTCGATCTGGTTATGATGGGTTCCATTTGGTGCGTGTGTCATGTCCAGCATCGTGGAGCTTTATATTTGCACAGGGTGTTGGCTAGTACCAAATTTTTGTTGCTTGCGAACCTGAGCAGCCGTCTCCCACTTTCATTGGTATACTCATTGCAAGAAGGCCCACAATGATCATCCCAGTCTTCTAAGCTTCTTTGCCAACATTGGCATTCCAGTCTCCTTGGATGATGAGGAAGTCTTTTTACTTAAGATGTTTATTCTACCCTGGAGTTTGTTGTAAAACTCCTATATTACTTCATTCACATGATCCGTAGTTGGTGCATAGATTTTAGGATAATTGTGATGTTAAAGGGAGATGCTTTCAGACCAAAGGTGATCATTCTCCATTTGTCTGAAAGCATCTCCCTTGTACCTGTATTAACCTTTTACAATACAATGTTTATTCTACCCTGGAGTTTGTTGTAAAACTCCTATATTACTTCATTCACATGATCCGTAGTTGGTGCATAGATTTTAGGATAATTGTGATGTTAAAGGGAGATGCTTTCAGACGAAAGGTGATCATTCTCCATTTGTCTGAAAGCATCTCCCTTGTACCTGTATTAACCTTTTACAATACCAACAATGCGAAACGTTCACAACAGGTTCGCACGTGAAATTATACTTGCACCGCAGCTTGCCGATTGCGGTCAGCAAGAAAGGCCTGTTCAGCCTTATTCTGATATTATGCCTTGAAAATGAAAATGTAATAATTGAATGTTGGCGGTTTGCTGTTACGGAGGCAGGACTCCTCAGTCACGTTCCGAAATTACCCACATCAATTGTAAAGTTTCCAAAGGTTGTATGCTGAAACGAATGGAGGAATGTTTCCTTTTACTTTGTTAATATGTTCGGAAATTTTAAAATCTTCGTATTTCAATTTTATTTCATTGTCATAATTTCAGTTTCATTTGATGTGGTTAAATAAAGACTGTTTGCCTTTACTATCTTAGTTTATACTAAAAATGACAAATATACATACTTCCATCGGGATGACACATGCCTGGCTTTTAACAGACAATGCGGGGTCGCTAATCCCTTATAATACTGGTGAAATTGTATGTTCATAAAATATTCCGGTAACGATGACTCCGCATATCATGCATATGTTCTTGATTGAAACCGTGAGTGTTCAATAATTCAGCAGCTGATAACCCAGTGTCGAGGAACAAAAATAACCACTTCCTGTTTAGGTTCGCACCCCTTCGAGTAGAAGATTGTGTCGATGCCTTACCGCGTATTCGACCGAAAAAGTTCCAGGCCTGTTGATCATGCTAATGTGACGCACGTTTATCGACCATGAAGACACTTCTGAAGCGTTGAATTCATTTTTTCATCTCTAGCAAATCAAAATTCATTCGTTAATAGACGCGCTTCCGGAACCGTCAAGTGCGAACACATAATATATGATCTCTCCCGCTCAGACACGATTTGATGAAAACAATTTCCTTTTCTCGAGTCCACGGGCAAACACTTTTCTTTTAGAGATGCGTTTCCGACAGTACCTAAAGCAGCCACTTTTGCAACAAAAGAACCACAGATGCCATCACGATTCGAATCAGATAAAGAAATTAATATATTCCAACGGTTGTTTGCAATTTTGTCACCGTTGTCGTCAACGATTGTAAAGATACAGAAGTGGAAGTATATTTCTCTCCCACTGGGCTTTTTATCGTATAATCGGTTATGAAACACGATAATATTTACTGGTAGGTTGTGTTCGATACATTAATAGTGTAACCGAACACTCGTGTCTTATTTTGCTTGTTATTGTCTCAGATATATTGCAGATAATGCCAAATATATCGTTATTGTATAACATCTTTATTTGTGTGCTCATCTAAAATTTTGCGAATGCAGATGCGAGTATTAGTATCACAGCAATCAATCTGAAATTGGTCAATGGTGCTTGGTTACACGCGCTCTTTGAAATATAGTTTGCATTGTTGCCACTACATTATTGTTGTGACAGACCTGCACGCAGAATGGGAATGGCCGCTGGAATAGTATTATGTTCGGTCTAACCAAGAACTGTTACCATGCAAATAATGTCATCTTATTATGGTGTATGATTTAATTGATATGATAAACAAGGTTTACTGTATTCAGTATCAGCATCAGTTTGACACAGTATCTATAGAATATCAAACTTGTTAAAAAAAATTTGCTTACAAAGCAAAGTTGATTTTTTTTTCATAACAATACTTTCTTTTCATATGCGTCAAAAGCAATATTTATTCACGATGATTTTGAAGTTAGTATGGCATTACCAGACACATCAATGACTATTGTTTGTTATAAAATACATCACGTGCACAAAATCACCACACTTAATCAAATGTTGTAAACTTCGATCCGCCGTTTTTTGAGCACAGCATGAACGCTGAATATATTTGGGTCATTTTTAATCAGCAGTTTTTTATATCGAAATTTAAACGTTTAGTGAAATGATTAAACTGAGCAAAAATCTAAAACATGTCCGCTGAAATGAAAAAACTAATATTTTTAATTTTACGTTATTATTATTGATGAATATTTTAACTGAAACGTTTTAAACACATTTGGATGGTACTACCGACAACATGTTTATTTACATCCATGTAGACATTACATCATATTATTTATGTTGTTATCATATTCATACAGATTTTTAATTTTATTGTAAGATTAATGGTCTATTGTAACTTGTTATATTACTATTTACATTGAAATTGCATATGCCCTATACATATCACAGCAAATTATTAGCTGAATGTGTATAAATTAGGTAGAATATAACTATAGCATCACAATGCAAGATATCAAAACTGAATTCAAATAACTACAATCTAGTCGGCATATCTCTCTAGTAAACATAACGAAGGTATTACCGATTATGAATGCAAATTTACCAAATATTAAACAAAGCAAAACAATATTACTATTAAAAGTGCACCACCCATTTCACATTAATATTACGCGGCATCTATTTGAACACGTTCCTTTAAATTTGAACAGAATCTTTACTTTCTCTCTCTCTCTCTGTCCCTCTTTCTCGTTATTTCTCTCTCCCCCCCCTCTCTCTCTCTCTCTCGGGCGAGAAAGCACATGCACAACACACGGTCGCTTTTGCTACAGATGATATGCTCTAAGTAGAAATAACAAGCGTCATCAATATACTTGACCTATATACTCTACATAACGATACAAGCTCTGGTGACCCAAATCATATTTGACAGCATAGCATTGTCCTTTTAACCTACACAGTATGTTACATATATGATGAAGTTTATACATACTAACTGAAGGTATTGTTTTTATGTTTAATCACCATTTCTCAGCGCAAGATATGTTATTAAAGGCGACCAGTAAAATGTGTAAAGGAAGAAATCACAGTAAGAATTATGAGCCATATGATGCTACTAGCAGTTTTCTCATATATTTACAATAGGCGAACCCGAGACTCGAACCCACTCATATGGAAATGAAATGCTAATGATCTGACCTGTTTAGACTACTCGGTCACCCGCTTCGCGAAATGAAAAGTTATTGATCTGTCAAACAACCTCTTTCGAAAGTTACAGACTGAAATTGTTTACTTCATTAATTTAAACGTTTTAGACGATGACACATCTCTATATAAGAATTACTAGTCTCAACCTATGGTTGTTTGAGGTATTCCTTATGTGTATCTTTTGTTCAGTCGAGCTTTAATCAATAAGTCAATTTGTTTATTCCATTTCCATGTCCATCATAAAAGAATCGGTCAGATTTGCGCGCTACATTAGCGTATGCCATTTGTTTTATTACTATCGTTGGAAGATGATGCACAACTATTATTGATTATATAAACAATTTGAATCGCATTACCATAATGTGAAGGTTAGATATAGTCAATCTTATATCCTAGTAATGTTAGTATAAGCAAACCCTTCTTCTGTCTATATAGTTGTCCTCAAAAGTGTTTCAATTAAACGGATATGTAAGTATTTTCATATCAGTTATTTTAAGACAATCAGTTCTCCCTGTTATCAATGGCGATTGCTGGTAGTGTTTCCACCTTTTGATCGTAGACTTTTGATCCCCGCCGCCATGTAAAATTTGAATGGTTTTAATTCAAATCAATACTTTTTTGAGCATCAAAAAATGTTTAAATAACAAAAATATAGCTCATTTAGTCATTGAAACAGCAGTATGGGTTCTTTTTATTGTTTTGTGATTCTTGTCAAGCAACGCGTAGGATTCATATCTAAACTGAACGAATACTTTTTTTAAAAAAATAATGCGTAAAGTAGTTTTAAATGTATCACAATAATAAGAGGGATATAGTCTTTTTCCGATAGTCATTGCTGAAAAAGTATTATAAACTCAAGGAACATTTTACGGACCTCACTTTCTTGTAATCCATGTGCCTGGTATTGCCACTGACACGATGTCTTGCATCCATCTGTTTTCATTATTACTATGGTGAAATATAAATAATGAATCAATATTGAAAAATATACATGAAGCAGACTACTGAATGACTACTCAATTCTACTGAATATGTTGTCCTACCCCCTCCCAAAAAGGAACAAGGACAATATTGTATACGATGAAGAAAGTAGTAGGTAAGATTAAACTTATCTCTGAAAATACTGACCAGAAGTTGATTCTTATCCTTATATTTGTGAAATTCAGAATGACAGACATACACAGTGATGCAAAATAAAATTGAGTATAACAGTTTAGTCAATGCGATATGTGCATGTTAGAAAGCTTCCCGGTAGCGTATTGTAGGACGGTTGTTCTTAGTTCTTCCTCCACCATTTAAACTGATCGATACATATAGCCGGTCTTTTGCTGTAAAATAGTTTTAAGCTTTGTAACAACAACAGCATTATTTTTACAAATATGTTATTCACCTTAACCAGAGTTCTTTACCATTTATCGATTATTGCAGTCTCTAGACTAATACTTTAGTCACCCTATTAGGGCACCGAGGGATTTATATAGCACTGCAGTCCTTAGACTTCGACATTCTTCACTCAGCAAGAAATTTGCAAATGACAAGCATATAGAGTGATGTAAAGTAAAACTGAGTATAATTATTTAGTCAATGACAACTAATTTATTGATGCCTCTGGATTACTGTTTCAACAATGACGTTATATTGCAGTTAAACTTTAAATTAAGTATATATTACTAATTAGTAAGTTATTCAATATGTTAGAGAATATAACAATATATGGAATTACAACAGTTAACTAAACACTGGCTTATGTCATTGACGTATGTCACATGTGATATTGTTTATACGATGTTCACTCAATAAGAGTATTTATATGCTAAGAATTTGTATAAACGAGATACATAATGCAAACATAATTATATTTACAGTCATAAAAGGTCATCATCAAAAGTTTGCACTAAAGTAGAACCAAGGGATAATCACTTAAAATATCTTTATGTATCCTTCAACTCAATTTATAACATTCAATTCCAGTTTATGATTTACTAAATTATTTTTTCCTATTAACTATGACCAATGACACGAGACGCTGCTCATTTTAGTACAGACAAGTATGTAATCTTACCAGTTGTACGTTGTATCAAATCTAGATAAGAATAGGGAGCGTGGAAACAATATAATCTAATCCTTTTTTATGTTTTGGTCTCTATAAATTTCTCTCTGATGATGATAATTCACACCTATTTGTAAATACTGTCATCCCCAATATAAGGAGAATTCTGGAACAACTATTGCTTGGAGCGCAATGATAATTTCAATAAGGATGGTAGTTTACAGACTTACTGTGGTTAAAGTCCTACTTAGTCAACATGACGCTCATTGTATATGGAAATGGCATACAATCCAGCCCAGTTGATGGATTTGTGGTGTTCAATAGGGGTCTGTTTTTGGACAATTTCACTTCATGCTATACATTCAGCCGTTATCAAATGTCATATACCATCATTCAGTGCCTTACCAATTGTATGCATATTACACCCAACCATAAAAATCTAGCCAGCCAACTGAAGTTGATGCTACTATCCAAGGAGTAGAGAGGCGTTTTTAGATAAGAAAGTTAACATAGTTAACATGTAACAAGTTGTAGAATAATGGTGATACAACTGAGGCCATTCGCACCACAACAAAAAGACTTTATTATTCAGATCCTTTACAAGAAACAATAAATATCGGCAACACCAATATTAAATCCACACAGTTAGTACGTAACCTATGTGTTAATCTGGACAGTGTGATTGTGACTGGGAAATTTAACGTAGCTTTAAAAACAGAATTCAGTCATATCGCTACGACGTCTGCAGTGTGGCAGTTTATACTGATGTCTGGCACTGGGATATCAAGTCTCAGACATGTACTATGCTCTATCTCACCCAGCCACATTATTCTGGCACCAGGCCGACCTGTCCTAACACTAACTTCTTAATGCTGAGCGCCATACGAGGCAGCTGTCAGTAATATTTTTCCATTTTGGTATGACTCGGCCAAGGCTCGAACCCACGACCCCCGCTTCCATGGCGGACGCTCTAACCACGTTGCCACCGGAGCGGTTTTATCTAGACAATATTCTCGTATTGCCCCAACAGGTCATACACATATTCAAGGCTGCATATATTGAGCTGAGACGCATCAGCTCCTTTTTGGAAATATCTTTCCGTTGATGCCACTAAAACACTTGTGCGCTCATTAGTAGTTGCAAGACTGGACTATTGTAATTCAAGTCTGGTTCGTCTCAGTATCAAAAGTTCAAAACACAACTGATCAGATCATCCTTAGAGTACCACGATCAGAGTACACATCCACGCTGCACTGTACCCTACATTGGCTATCCATTTGATCCTGAATCAAACACAGAATGTGTTCTCTGTGCTACGTTTCACTAACTTTCTCCAGTCCAACATACCTATCTTTCCTCACCCATGTGTATACACGAGCAGATACTTACTTTCTTCTGACAATCATTTGCTCCTTATTCCCATTTTGATAACATAGCCGTATTATGGACAACGTTCTTTTGCAAACTAGGGCCATGTAACGTGGAATAAATTGCCCATTGCAAATGGACACAAACAAACAGGGTCACTTTCAATAGTGTCTTTTAACCTACACTGCGTTGACTGCAAGAAAAAACTTAAAGACATACTGATGTTTACTACCTTAAATTTTTGCTAGCACTTTTTTATGTTTTATAATTTCATTGTGTTTATTGTTTTTGTATCTTTTTTAGTAATCATTTTCTTATGGATCTTGTAAAACGATTAATTCTTCTAAATAGTATGAGCTATACACAGTCCTCATTAGTATTATTAATGACAAGTTCTTGTGAAGATAATTAATGCAAGGATTCTTTTATTGGTCATTGCTGATTGCTTACATACGCCTTGAATTTAATTTCGATCAAAGACAACTAGAACATGGCAAAAATCTGAAAGGATATACATCGGGTGCAACGTGGCGAAGTATTTCTGAGAAATATGCTCGTGCGACACTATTCTTTTGAAGACAAGCAAACCTTATTCTGAGGTTTTCTGGCAACCGATTAACTGCAGTGTACTTTTAGACACTCTAATGTGTTTGTCTTACATCGCAACACTAGTTGTATGTCTGCTACCCACTATGGTTGTCAATACTGAATACACGTGGGTTTGATCTTTGACACTGTGCGGTTTAATTAATTCCCATGATAACTCGAATATCGTGCTGTAAATTGTGCGTTTGATGACTTCAATAAACGATAACGTCGGTGTGCATACAGCTGATGAACGACAACACATGTAGTTATTTTGAATGAGTTCTAAAATAGAACCATTACACTCAAAGTCAGTCAATACCATTATTATGTCCTTTCTGTTTAATATTACTGTGTTATGTGCTCCAAGAATACGTTTGCTGATAAAGCTCCAAAACCCCGAATAATTGTGTGTTACCTCAATGCTGCGCGAATCCTGTGTTAAAATTGTATGTGATGTCAGTTAATCGTATACTACATATGGTCTGCATGGTCGGCATTACAATAGTGTTGGGAGAGCCCATCACATAGAATTAGATTGTCCGCTGTAATTGTATTGTGTTCGGTCAAACCAAGAACTGTTATTAGCTATTGCCACCCCGACATCAGCCCAGTGTAAGCAGACAATGTACTGATAACAGCAAGATGGCTCAGGCAACAGTCCTAGGGACATATAAGACATTGTACAAATTTAAAAGCTGCAAAGGCAAATAAAACAACAAACAAAACAAGATAGGAAAGTAATATATGCACTTCAAATTTAGTTATGCTGTCATATCACCTGACGCTGACTATCCTTGTCCAACAGGATGCAACTATTCACTTGAGCAATGCCATCCGAAATCCCGAGTGTAACTTGGGACAATGCTTTTTCATCCTTTGTTTAATTTGCAGTATAGGATCATACAGAGAATGTTATCGTTTTGTTGTGCATGAATTTATCAAGCATTTTAACAACGTTTACTGAACCTGTATCAAATTCATTACATTATACGTTTACAAAAGAAAGTTTTTGATTTATCCCAACAATAAATGTTTACATATACATCAAGACAATAATTATTCACGATGATTTTAAAGTTGGCATAGGGTCATCGAATATATCAATGAATGTCACTTGTTACGACATCACATACACAAAATAACAACACTTGATCAAAACGACGTAAATTACGATTTACCGCTTTGTTTAGTTTCTATCATTAAATTAGTTTAAAACCTCAAAGTCGTAAAACCCTCTCTAATATTTCCTTATGGTTTGCAGATTGAAAATTGTATAAAAAAGAACATTTTTTCGTAATTTGGGATGTGTCTTGTACAATTGGCAAATGTATATCATCAAGCTAGAGTAATTTCAGGCATTTGTATCAGAGTTTATTGGTGTTGTGTGACATATCAACACATGAAAACAATATTGTGCATAGGGAATGGGAGTAATATGCCTTGAACATGGATACGGTGAGGAAGACAGAAAGCAAACATCTTGGTGACCAAGACAAGGGAAGTATGAGATGTCATTCATTAGTACCAATGTTTTTGTTATCTTTTAATAAAACAGTAAATTATTAGAAATATATGAAATTGGTAAAGTGCTAGGTTACTTTATTAAAATAGTTATTGGCTGTTAAAGGTAATGAGTGGAACAGAGAATTAAATAATATGATAAACCAAGATGACCTCTGAACATATAACATGTGTGCCAAAGAAATTATGTGATATTGGCATGGGTGCACTGTCAATATAAAGCTCTGAACAGGATAACATATTCACAAAAAAAATACAACAGCATTTGTAATCTGGCAACTCTAACAGTTATAAAAAAAAACTATCACAAGATCTTAAAACGTTATTTACACAAGAACAAGAATCAAGTTAAAATAGAAAAACAGTATTTCGTGATCTAATGAATTGCCAAAATCTATTTTATTGTTTGACCTTGTTTTTACCAATATTACTAATAATAAGTTTTCTGCTGCCATACATGAAGGGCTTAAATTATCCATATCGATTGGCTTGCAATGGTACTTAAAGGCACATCATCAGACTTTAATTATTTTGTGCTAAGGCTATGGGAGGCAAGTTAATTGCTCAGAGTCACACATCAGCCAACCCATTAAATCGAGGCAGGATTCAAACGGGTGACCCAATGATCATGAATCCAGCCTACTAACTACTGAATCACTACCTAATGAACAGGGCAGGAATGGTGTCATGTCTCAGACCCACAAGAGCCAACCCAATTAATCGAAGCAGGATTCAAACTGGCGATCTAACTATCATGCATCCGGCATACTAACAATTGAGTTACTACCCAAGTAACTTGAGGAAATTGTGTAATTTTAAAATGTTTATCAAGTAAATGGAAAATCAATCTGCTTATACAAGCATTTTTTAATGTTTTGTTACTATCAAAAACTATAATTCAGTTTGAAAACAAATTATACAAACCGAACATTTTAGTATATTCCAAAACAATGATCATATTGTATAAGTCCACTCGGCACAATTACTAAGGTATATGAAGATTTTCAACGGCATCTGGCACAAAAATGCTGGACAGTTCACATATCAATTTCCAGTTGCATTGGTTGTCCCAGTAGGTAGCAAAATTATAGCATATGTGATGCAACTGTAACAACCCTTGCTATCCAACTTTATGCAATACATATATTGCTTTTCCTCTACTAAAATAAATGTGGTGTAGTCATATCAACTTGATTATACAGCTGATGTTATTCAGGGTCAAGTTCATTACCTAAAAGCGATGTTCATATACTTAACTAAGGAAAGAAAACGCGCGTATTGTTGTTTTTTTTTACCACCAACTATAATTGGTTTCCTAATGGCCTTTTCAAAGCGTTTGCAAGGGGACTCGTTACAAATGCAAATTAGGACTATCCGTTCTTGAATCAGTTTCTTACCTGTAAACATATAATCCAACTTTGATGCAATACAGAGTTTGTTCTTCCTTTACTAAAATAAATGTGACTTAGGTGTTATATTGTTCCAGGTTAGACCCTGATTCACAAACGGACACTACTAATTTGCTCTGTAACGAGCCCCTGTGGTCGTGGCTAGATGACAGTTATTACGATAATTTAAAATAAATCCCTTAAAATTCGTTTTGTTAAGAGCTATAACAGCTACAGTTATAACAGCTGAATATTTCTTATGTAATAATAAATTATAGGCGGATTTTTCATTATGCAACTTACGTTCTAGATCCCTCACATGATAACAAACAGACAACCTGAAAGGAATTACTTCCGGGGTAAATCTTGCACGTTTCCTGATAAGCATTATTTCACAATGGGAAGCAACACATTTATATAATTCAGTTCAATTCAAATATCCTAGCGGGGTTTGTTTGTTTGTCCAATACCACATCATCGTACACAACTAAATTGTTATTACTCCCATCAATATCCTAAACACTCAGAGCTTGATCGATATCGGTCATAAATTCAATAACATCTTCGTTGTTTATCATCTTCGGGCTCTCGATAAAATCTTTTAAAACCTCATAACATTGTGAATCGTCTGCGCTCGGAGCTACCAAATATAATTTATCCCATCTCATCCATTTTATAATCAAATTAAGCAATAATTGTGTCTTACCGCTTCCAGATTGACCCATTATAATCATCCGAATATAATTTTGTGGCATTGCATGATGCTTAACAGGTTTTCGTTGTCTTGTCGAACAAAAGTCAGTGATTTCCATATTATATCAAAGACTAAGTAAATATGGATTTATATTTTCTGAAATGTAAGATGCGTACCCCAACAGATACATTAACACCTCCTATGACAAAAAATAACAAAGCTGCGATCACTGGTAAGTGTACACGATGCGGTAAAAAAAAATTTTGACTTGATAATAAAGATCAACCTAAGCCGGGTGAATATCCAGTAAACCATATCGATAAAGCTTGTCACGCTCACGATATTGCGTACAACAGTAGGGATCTTCAGGAACGACATATCGCTGATGTGAAATTGATTCATGCCTTAAATTATATCAGTGATAAAACATTCAAAGAAAAATTAGCTAGTTTTCTAATAAAATCTGGTATGAGAGGTAAATTCGTATTTGGTAGCGAAGCTTCACGAGTTGGTACTTAATATTATATGGAATCAATTTATTATTCTCCAACTGGATATTGGAAAGGTAACGCCACGATTAGTAAACTTGCCAACGTGGCAAAAGTCAAAAGGCTTACCGCGGCAAGTCATCGCGATCAGGCAATCGTCAAACGATTTAATCGAACACTTGCATACCGGTTATTTGGATATCAATACGCGAGAGAATTTATCGAAGACAAACGATCAAGAGAATGGGTTGTACGATTACCGAGTGTGCTAACTGCGCTGAATAATGAAATTACGAGAATGATCAATATGAAACCTGTTAACGCGACTACCAAAAAATATAAATGTACAACGGCGTGATTTTTAAACATAAACGGTATTAGGTAATGTCATTGTGAGGTATTTATTTGAACCTGGTGAACTTGAAGGTGGTAAAAAAGGGTCAACCGATCATATTTGGAGTGTAACCGTACATAATATGTATAACGATGTTACATCTAAAGGCAGACCAGCAATACATAGATTAAATTCAACCGCACCTCAACGTGTATTTACACGTAAACAACTACATTTGATTCCCGATGATACTCAATTACCATCGCGGGAACTTAACTAGCAGCACGACGTCGATTACACTCAAGAGAGGTCAACATTACATTTTCTCGTGTGTGACCATGACAACTATATTTTTTTAGCTACGGTAAATTGTTGTGGATCTTTATCGGAGCATAGCATTATGCAATTACAGCTCGCGAAGTGGTTATATTGCTTTTGATTTAAATGCAATATATATTCAACGTCGAGATCAAATTATCATTTATTTTTGTAACATCTGTTTATACCCGGCGAGTTGTTTATTTTCTTATCATGGTATCGTTGACAATATCAATAATAATAATAATAATAATATTATTTTTGTGAAAATTTACAAAAACTCTTTCAAGTTGATTTATTCTTCTTACTCAAGATACCGCTAAGTAAACTAATTTCGACCACTCTATGTATCATCGATGATCGAAACAATTATATCAGAAATGGCTAATCCTTGAGATGAGTGAATCGTCATTACGTATCCTAACTTCCATGGAGATTTTGCATAGTTTATTGCATCTCTCACAACAGCGATGTTTCGCATTGGATTTTATTCGATTGTATTCTTATTGAAGCTTTTAATGTGTTTAATGATTCAACAGTGTGATCTTTGATCGGTATTAGTTTTTTCGTAATAATCTACAGTCATTTCTAGCCATTCATGAGATAAACCGTTGAATGGTTGTGGTTAACCGTGATCACCACACGTTATCAGAGCGGTATTTTTTCTTAGCAGCCATTCCAAGAAAGATTTAGTATTGTTAATGATACTGTACATATTTCATCGCAAATGGTGATTCGATGAATATATCTTGTTCCCATTCTATCAGGGGTTCAAGCGTCTCCTTTCTATCGATAAAAGCTATGATACGTACAAGAATTTACTCCGCGATTTTTCATCTCCCTGGCAAGTCTGTGCGTGAGTGTTAACATAATCACGTCAGATAGCTTTCCAAAATATTCGATAACAAGAGTTGTTTTACAGCATGCACATGGCCCGTTCAAGTTAACATTTTTATATATAGTTATTGGATCATACCCAGATCGTGACAATGATAATTATGTTATAGTTTCTCCGCGATAATTATCCTCGATGGTAACATCTGCCGATTCACAATATTCGTGCAATGTTTCTTGTTTTTTCTCCATGTTTTCTTCGTCAAGATTTGATAATCGGGAATCATCATCGTCTCCACCGAGTATTTAAAGTGTTGGTAACCAAAGTGAAGTTTGTTTCCGATATGATATAGTTACCTCGCTAACAGTCAACGATGTTAACATCATACTATCAAGCATAACTCGTAATAATACTATCGGTGCCCATTTCTTCGTTGAAAATGTCTACCAAACCAAGCATAACAAATCGGATGAAGTTTTTCAGCGATACTTTTTATTATATCACACGAGCGAATCCCGTTAAGTCAGAATCGGGTAAAGGTCCATTTACCGCGACTCTGGTCATTTCATGGGTAGGATGACCGAACCGTGTAAAATATTCCTTACTCTCGCCATACCCGAGAAAACGTCCTTCGTAACATGCAATCATGTTAACTGAAATACTATCAGCGG
This sequence comes from Unio pictorum, assembly GCA_030141615.1. Classification (NCBI taxonomy): domain Eukaryota; kingdom Metazoa; phylum Mollusca; class Bivalvia; order Unionida; family Unionidae; genus Unio; species Unio pictorum. The sequence continues at coordinate 2,431,548 of JARLTB010000068.1, forward strand.
CTTTATATGTAGTATTCCACAGCCCGCCGTGGCCGTATTAGACCAAACTTAATTGTTCATCACACAGAAACTCAAATCAGCTTGGTGATCATAAATTCTTCTTTTGAGCAAATTGAGCGGCGACAGATGGAAGAGTGAAACAATCTCGTAAAAATTGTTCTGTATTAGATGATGTAGCTAGTTCGGTCATTTTCCCATGAAGTGATTCTGTCAAGTATAATTCACCGTTGGATCTTACATATTCATCATATTTGCTATCTTCGGAACTTTTAAATAACCATACCCACACTGGATCGGTTTTTCTTAACTGATGAATATAATCAAATATATCACCGGAGTAATATATTACCACGCGATATCGTGGAAATATCCTTGCGGAGATTGTCCACGCGTGCGAATTGTGATCGATGATTTCAATCGGAGTTCCACCATTTCTATAATGTTTCAATTCTTATAATACTTATAGTTGCTACGATTATTGAAATTTGTTACTTCTAATTCAGCAACATCCTTTATTGAAGCTCCGGTAGTTTTTTTACTGATTGTCGCCATTTATTTATCTTGGAAAATATCAGACCAGTTAAGCTGTTTTCTCGTTTCACATTCTTTAAATGTTAGATAGTACGTTCGGCTACTCAATTCAGCAATGATTAAACTCTCATCGGGGCAAGTTTATCGATGTCTGGGGATTCTATCAAAAAGATTCCGTAGAACGCTACGTTTAGCGGGTATACTTGATCGTAGTGTGCCCGAACAAAATCCGGTTAACATTCCCGGTTTAGTATTTATCATCGATGATTGCGTATTTATCTTTTAGCGCCATTACGCGTTCTCGTTTATTATATACCATCGAGTGGTGTTTTGAAATGTTACTGAATTTAATAAAATACAGTATATTCGTGATTGGCGGTTTCTCCTCGATACTATTTCAGCCGCTCTGTCATCGGTCATAGTGTTATTATTGCGTGCTGTCCTATACGTCCACCATACGTAATCAGCTCCATCTCTTAAAAATTCATATTTTGCTTTATTGATGCAATTTTGTATTTTTGATTTCCACGTACGCGGCCTTAATCTATAATCCAGGTTAAAAACTCTCCACGGACGATATGGCGTTATATTGGTAATCTTGGAAATATCTTCCATATATATATATATATATATATATATATATATATATATATATATATATATATATATATATATATTAGGCAAATTACATATTTAATTAAATTTATCGATATTATTAATATAGCAATGACGAACAATCATTGCAAATGGATATTAAAAGGAACAGCGGGTATATGTTCACAAAAGGCGTAGGAGAATACTGCGCGGGTCATAATCAACATTTCAAACGAGGTTATCATCGTCATATTAAATGCATTCAATGCTGGGATAGTATACGAGGTAAAATGTGATTATGTTGTAATTGTGGCAGCAAAAGATTCCGAGAATTAGTTCTACATTACACGAAGAAATATAACGTCGTATTTGATGAACTGGACTATATTACGGGAGTTTATCGTGATAAACAATTAAATAGCTTTTTTACCTAATACAAATATGAAGCAAAATTACTTCGTTTCTCAACCTGTTATCAACAATTATGAAGCATCTTGTGCTGGAATCGTTACACACTGTAAACCAATGGTAAAAAATCTGTTCTATTAATAATAGAGGTTCTATAAAAATTAATGTCGACGGATTCCCATATTACGCTCATTGATTTATTTATGAATGTTTTTATTGGTTTATCGATAAAGGTCTCGTTGTTCTTCACATTAATGGATAGCCTCTTGACAATCGCGTACACAAATTGAGAGCCGTCACTCAAGGTGAAAATTGTATGATTTCGAAGCAAAAATTCTGAACTCAGCAACGAAGACCAGTACTTATCGAAAGTGAAAGTATCGAATTTTCATCAGCGTATTCCGCAGGTAAATATTTTGATATCTATCCAGTAATTGTAAAATTTGCTGCAAAAGGTAAAAGTTTAACAGCCCTCTCAAAAAATACAAGCGGGTACCATTTATTTATGCGTGATTGTTTGCCTGATAGATACAATCATTTAGATAATCGATTATAGTATAATGACTACAAATCGCACGCAGAGTTAATTAACGCAGCAAGACAAAATATTATAAATCACTTCGATGTATTCACACAAAACATGAGTCATGTGCAACCGTTTCAATTCCGAAATGAACGATGGCTCGTAAACCATTATCATCGAAACACCACCTTGATATCCTTGCTGAAAATTCCATCGAGGTTATGTCGTCTAACGATTTTCATGATGAATAGAGAAACGCGGTGTATCAAATTTATTATGAAGAAAAAAAAATTCGACATCATTATCGGATGTATTTGGCGATGGGGTTCACGTTTATCAAAATCTATAGTAAATTGTCTGCGAGATACAATAGTTAGACAAAAGAATTTCTATAGTATATGAACGACGAAAATATGGCCGAATTGAAAATCGAATTTGATCGAGTAAAATATTTAGTCGGTGACAGCACAATATTTACCAGTAAATTCATCACCGATGGATATGAAGCTATTAAATCGATGTGATAAAATGGTATATCATCACATAAAAATGAATACTAGATAATGAAAATCATTGCTGAAGAGCGAAATAAAGTTGTTTATCGAAACTATAATAGATTAAAATAACTTCCATCAGCTTCAAAGCTTATCAAAGAATTTCTGATGACATCAACAAAGAATTTGAAGATCGACGACCAGAAAAAGGTTATAATGGCAAATTTTAAAAGATGCTGCTTGATTAAATAAATTTAAATATATCTTCGGAATTGTTTATAGCGCTGTTGAATTCCTTATCATATTTACGATCTTGCTGAATTTTCTCGATTCCCCTTTTAGTTTTCAATTCTTGAATAAAATATCATGATATCGAGTTGATAATTTCAAATTCTCGGTCGTTAGTTTCTCAATCGCGGTGTTGTATTTGCTATTTAATATTAGTTGTTTTTGTAATTTGGTTTGATTTTCTTCTATCGTGGTTTGAAATTGCCCTCGCTGGTTTTTCTCACGTTGATCTCTTGGTCGTATTAAGCAGTGTGTTTTTTCTTACACTGATTGTAGTTGATATCGCTGGTTTTCACATTGGCGACTTTATTTTTATGGCGGTGATATCCTCTTGTAGTTTTCGTTTAGTAGCTATATATTATTATCACGTAAGTGCTCAGCGTTGCCTTGTGCAACCTCGCTCATCGGTTCACTAGCCCATATTTTAAATAATCTCGATAATCCGATTTTGTTCTCGGTGGCGACTTAAAGAGGTCTTTTAACGTCATCTAAAGCAATGATTTTATTCGTCGTCAACGGACAAATAAGTTGGAATTCTCATTATACTACAAGCAAAAAAAAATGATAAAAAATTATGGTATAAAAAATAACGCGGTAATCATAGCAATACAAAATCATAGTACTAATTTTGGAGGTAATCATGGCAATTTATTTTTAAAGAATTCATTTAAGATCTATTGACATTATTCTCGGATTTTCCTTTGAAGTCTTATGACTTTAATATCTCATTAAGGCGATCTGAGGAAATTCACGAGTGAGCATAATATACAATTTGATCACGTCCGCATGAAATCATGTTCTTGTTGAAGTCTATCTATATTGTGTCAGCAAATTCATCAATGATTATATTAAAATTGCCAGTGAGAGATCTGTTCTTTATCAACTACGGATATCTTCATATGGTTAGTCATTATATATAAAGTCTTGTAAAATTTCAATTGCGATTGATTTTTAAAATTTTACATCGAGACTAATCTTTATTGCTCCCCGGATCAATCGATCTTGTTAGAATTTTGGTCGACAAGTTTAAAATGTATTTTTTTATATCCAAGGAATATGACACCGTAAATGCATTAACCGGTACTTGCACTATTAAACTTCAAGGAAATACTTCAGGAGTACAGGTATATAGAATGGTGACAGGACAAAATGTCCCGACTCAAAATGTCCCGGACATAATGTCCCTGACAAAATGTCCCAGGACAAAATGTCCCCATACAAAAATGTCCCGGACAAAAAGTCCCCACATGTTACAATAAATTAATCATATTCATGTTATTTTAAACAGATTTTATTAGAAGCAAGAGGGAAAATACATATAAAAGAGTAGGAAGTTATATCCAGTTATTTGGAGAGAGTCTCTTCTCATACAATGTCAATTCTAAGGACTCTAAAAATGTCAGTAAGATACTGCATTCTGTCACGGTTGTTGTAATCAGAAACAATGGTGAACAAGGCTTCATCTACTTGCTTGTATGTCTTGCGTATTTTTTGCTGTGGTTGTCCAAGTTCCAGTTGTCTGCGAAACAGTGCCATGCTGTGTTGTTCTATCTTGATTTTCTTTGATAAGGCAATCGCAGTTGGATGTGCAATTCCAACTGAGTTGTTGAAGCTGTTATGCCATCCTTCGACTGCATTATTGCTACGAGGTAGTTTATTAAGGACGCGGTCGTATTGGTTCCACAGCGTAAGTTCAAACCTTGGTGGAGCTCTTCTGTTTCGCCTCTGTATCCCGATAAAATTGTCCTCAAAGTAGTCCAGAATGACATCCATATTACGATAATCATCATCATCTGTAAGCTCCTCAAAAGCTGCAATGACATCCGCAGTAGGAACAAATGCAAGAGCCATTAGACGCTTTACCTTAGTAGCAAATTCAGGATCATTATTGTAAGTGGCTGCTAATCCATGCTGTTGCACTTGTCTCCATATGCATTGCCCAAAATGAAACATACAACCCACCATTGTTGCATTCGGGAACTTGTCTTTGAAGGCGTTGACAGCAGCCAGCTCGAAGTCCGTAACAATGGATAAATGTTGTCCAACGTTCGACAGCGTCGTTATGTCATTACGACATATGAGAAATGTACCATATACTGCTTGAGAACGACCCGGCAGTAGAGCATATGCACATGGGAATATGGAGTTGTTGTGGAATCCATGTAAGGTGTAAAGCTGATCAAAGCCTTCAGGTGTGACACGAAATGTTCCATCAGCGAACCAATCCTGACACTGTTGCAGAAAATTTAGATCGTCATCCGCAGCAAAGACGAGCATGTCATCGTCTTCGATACTTAAAAATAAGTTACCGTCTTGTGTCGTACGACATATATCATCTCCATCCGCAATACGTCTGGTCTTCAAACGCTGTCTTCGGACATCACGTGATAAGGTCTCACGAGCAGGCAGAAGATGGGCGTCGTCAACATTTACAGCCAGCAGAGCCCGTTGTACAATGCGTCTACTGGGTTCTTCTGTTTCCCGAGCCTGCCTCTCCATTTCGCTTCTTGCTTCTTCAACAGACACTCTTCCGTGGGTAACTGCATGACTATGCGTTCCAACTTCCTCAATAATTGCATTATTCAGAGTATGAATTCGCACCCGACATTTCCGGTCCTCGCAACGCCAAATTTCTTTTCCATCTGCACCGTTTCTATGCTTCGTGAATAAGAATCCTCCGACTACAAGCTTCCTTGTTCCATTCTGTGACGTTATGAATTTCAGCATCTTCCTTAATTATTTTTTTATCTTTTATTAAACATTCGTCTTTTATTAAACATTCGAATTACATTTACAGCTATATAATATTGCGGAGTCCTTTAAATACTCGTTTGACGGCCCGAGGCCCTTTTTGACACCATTTATGATAAAAGCCAAGAACTGATACACGTACGTGTCTAATTCCGGGTTAAGTAGCGGTTTCTTTCAGACATTGTTCGTTTCTTATAAATTCGGCTTTTCGGCTTTTCGGCGCCTTTTAAGGGTTCTCAAACAAATCTCAATGCAGTGGCTTTTCAATCTATTACAATGCCTCGAGCCTAATTAATTCTGAACCAGGCATACAGGTATACTACAATAAGCGAGCAGCCTAACAATTACTTTGGAATGCGGCATTCCAATACCTACACATACATACTATTGATAAGAACATTTACATTACATTACATTACATTACATTACATTACATTACATTACATTACATTACATTACATTACATTACATTACAAGAACATTCATATTGATTTGATTACCTAAAGATGGCTTCATTTAAAGAGTCCTTTGATTACCTAAAGATGGCTTCACTTAAATAGGCCTTTGATTAACTGCACATGTATATGTCGAGACTGATGATCACAAGTAACACGTAAGTAAGTTAACACTTTACAGGCTACATTTTATTGGTGAAATATCGAAGCCTATTAATTATTATATATTTAAAATAGCATGAATATGATTAATTTATTGTAACATGTGGGGACATTTTGTCCGGGACGTTTTTGTTAGGGACATTATATCCGGGACATTTCGTCCGGGGACATTTGGTCCTAGTACCATATAGAATATATCTATGTTGTGCTTGATTTAATAATTATGAGTTCGTGCTATAACTTCCATCAATTGCATAAAGGAAAGATGTACAGCGATCACCAGATATATATCGAAGTTGCCAGGTGATATATGTCTACCGGTTCCATCTGGATCATTCTTGTATCTGAGAATAGTTCTTGGGGGTGATATTCTCCACGCGGTGATTATCAAGGGGAAATATTCATTGATAAGATCATTAACGGATTTTCTTAATTGTTCTGCGTTATATCCAGAAAACTTGAAATTCGGCAGTGTAGTTTCTATTAACGAGTATGTATCTATACGATTTTATTTGTTGTATAAGTTATATCGTTTTTTAACTATTGCTTGAATAAGTCTCTTGTTGATATACTCCGTGTCGGATACAATTTGGTTTAACGCTTCAATTTGTGAAATGATTTTGTTACGTGCATTTTTTATATCAGAGAGATTTTCTTGAAAATTGTGTTGTAGTTTATTTCATATATTTTATGTAATTGATTGATTTCTTTAAAAACAAAAATCAGCAAGATGATATAAATTAAATGATATACGAACAGGATGTTCACGTTCAGGATTTCCGAGCTCTGTAAATCTAACTATCTAATGAATATCATCCTTGTTTATATAAACATTTATCATCAGCGGAAGCTATCGTAAATCTTTCAGTGTATCCTTTTTATATCACCGCGTTTGTAGTAATAACCCCGGTAGATGAACTCGATTATACGGTAAATTGTATTGGTGAAACCACAGTTAATCTATAAATTCCATTGACAGCCGCGGTAATATGAATAATATTAATTTGATGTGTCCAGGCAAAATGTCCGTGATGTATCGAATACACGTTATTGATATTTTTATCATGCGGTATTTCAACGTTATCGAGTCGAACAACGATATCAAGAAAATCAGTGACGATATCGTCATGAGTTTTTTTTAATCGTGTAAACAGCTGTTTTAATATCAGAAAGTTTAATAGGAAGCACTGGTTTTCCAAAGAAATTATCAACAAATTCATCAGTCTTTCTAACATTTCTTTGAAGACGTCCAAATTGATTATTTATGTGAACACGGCCCGCAGAGTTGTTAGTTTATCATCAGTGGTTTTACATGTACATGTATCATCTACCTAACTTTTGTTGTCGTGTCGTTGTCCGATGTTGCATTACCAAGCACGGTTATTTTATCTGAGTTCATGTCAAGCTCACCTCGTATTGTATCGCAGGTTTTCTTTACTCGGCCGTTATCATTATTTAGCACGGTTTCAAAAAGAACACATTCATTAATTCTACCATTGGAATCAAACATCGCGATATATATAATTTTATGTTGCCTCGTTAAGTTTAACTGTAATATCTTTCAGAGAAGTATTACTGGTTTTTAACCAACCTTGTCGGTCCTGAAATATAAGAATTTCATCAGGCTCCACGTTTGTCAGTTTTAATTTTTCAGATAGTTTACCATAGATACGTTTCTCATCAACCTCGAGTGAAACCCCATCAGTGTTTTTATTCCTCGTAATAGAGATCTTCCACATATATCTACCATCATACATTTAAGATCTCTTTAAAAAGTTATTACTGGAATTTTCATTTACGGTTTTATGGGGTGGTGCGGTTGATTTTCATTTACGGTTTTATGGGGTGGTGCGGTTGATGTTGATATAGCTCTAAGAACATTATTACTGCTTGATCGCATATCGGAAAATCAGTCATCGTCTGTGTTGGCAAAGTCGATTACCAACGAAGAATATTTAATCGATTTATATATTTTAGAAATTCCCTAGGCGGTGCTAGCCAATAAGAATCAATATATATATATAATTCCGCGGGAGTAAATCGCGTATGCGACCCATTGTGTTACAGGTCCAGTGATATTATCGAGATTAATAATACAGGTTTCAATGCTGTTTGGTTGTTTTGGTAATTGATCTCGCATGAAACTCCTCTAAAGTTTTTTATATTGTATTTTTGGCGGCTTCCATTAAATCAAACAATAAACGTTCCCTGAGAGTCTCAAGTAGGCTCCATATCTCGTGAAACGAGGCGGCGATCAACGGTGATAACGCGCCGAGGAGAGGAAATATTTCACCTAATTTAATCATAATTTTGACCACGAATGGGGCATAATTAAATTGAACACAGGCTTTTGCTTTTAGCGCTTTATTATTCAAATGATTAAGTTGAGTTTTATTCACTGATAGTTTATTTGGTCCACCACTAGCAATCTGATTTTGTTTAAATGTTATTTTCGACCCACATATAATCGCCTTATTAGATTGTAATTTCTTCGCCTGATAAGGAGTCAAAGTGACATTAACATGATTATATGACATTTTATTTAATACGATATTTATATAATTGTCTACATGTTTTCTACGGGCGCGTGAACTACTTTCATTCGTCCACCGGCACCTTCTAGTAACATCGATTTATCACTGAGAATGACAGCAATTGCTCTATATACCATCACCACCTCCGACAGCAATAGGAAGTTATGTTATATGAGCTCAGAAATGTATCTCAACGAAACTCTGCCTGGTTAAATCGAGGTGTTGCAACGAAAAGTAATAAGTCGGATATAAACTTTTAAAATCAGCTTGTGATATTTGTAGACCGGTATCAACATTTGATCGCGTCCCATAAACGTCAATAAAATATAATATACGTGTGCTATTTGATTATAGCTGTAATTAAGTAAAATATCTTCATATGGTTCTTGCTGACCATTTATCCTCAAGGAAATTTCATTAAATCTAGTTTGTCAAATATCACATGGCAAACTTCTTGTTTATTGGTTGGGTCTAGTCGCGCATTATTCTGTAACGCAATCAATATATGCCTGGGAGCAGAAACACTTTGTGTTGATGCTATATGCCATGTAAATACACCCGTGAAAGAATTCGTCATCGTATCCATCGAAACCGCCAACCATGATAGTAATGACTTACCACCCTTGTCCATAAATGACAGCAAACTTTCCTCTGTGACGATTGATGGAGTCATTACCGGCATCCACAATGAGAGTTTTGATTAAACTATTCTACCATCAGGAACACCAGCACCACGCCAGATTGCATCATTGTCATTACCTTTTCGTGTGAGAACCACTGTATGTTTAGCTCAGAAAATAACCTTTCTAACATTTGTACAAAACCCGAAAATATGGGATAGTGGAATCGCGCAGAAAAATCTTCCATTGTTATCTAACATCGCTTTACGCGTTTAAAACCCTTGGTTAAAATTAGGATTATCACCCATAGCAATACCTTCGACATCGGCGTCATTAGCAGGAAATATGGCCACATTTGGCCGCCTAATACAATATTTATTATGATCAGAGTTATTAGTAGTTTCCTTAGCGAACATCATTGAAGGACCAGCTGATCTTGTATAATCATCAGAATATTTTGTTAAACCTATTATTGTTCTGGGAACATCAACATCATGCTCGATAGATTCGATTTCTCTTCCGTCAATCATATATCTAGCACTACTAAACAAGGCCATAATCATATTATTGACAAAACCAACCGGGATATTTGCAAAGTTACCATATCGTGTAGGAGCTGCAACATTTTGTAAAAGTAGACCTTCTACTTCGATGAAAGCAGCAGCTGTTAAAATTATTTGCTTGTATTTTGAACATGAAGTTCTATTCTTAATCGTTAATCGGGTTATATCGCGGGATAGGAATAAAAATGATAATCGCGTATAGAATCAGATTTGAGAACCGGTGCGTCTACATCAAATGCAGAGTCGGGTGAAGATATGAACATTTTATTATATATTTTTCGATCGAAATCACGATCTCGAGCTGGATTTCAGACCACTCAACCGCTATTACATTTGCTGCAATAATCCCCAACGCGTTATCATCCTGATTTATCATCGCTGCTAATTTTCGATCCATCGCTTGGTTTATTATTTTACCTATACTCGTGGGCATAAGTTCAATAGACGGTAATGTGACTGGTGGTGTTTTTTCGTCGTCGAATCAAGGTTACTAATCTTTCTTTACCTGCATTAAACGCTTTTCCGACATCATCAACAACAGCACTAATATCTTTATAACACATAACATCTATTGCTTTCATCGATAATTGGTTTGCGATTCGTGCTATTTTTGGAGCCATTCTTGTGAATAATCTTTGAACAACATCACCTGGCCCGTCTGCATAATATACTTTATAAACAGTCAATCGTGAATTTACTACATAATTCATAGCTGGTTTATGATGGTGGTTAGTGTATGGTCATCTTATCTAATTATTAAGTATCTAATCGATATGATAATCATCAACGAGTTCGTCGATAAACTCTCGATATACACCAATATCCATGATAGCATTTTGAAATAATCGTCTACAGATATCAGCAGCTTCGTTATTTCCGGTTAGTTATTTCTGGCTCGTTTATCCGATATGAGAATTTATAATCATGCTATATCTGAGAGAATATTATTAGGACAGGCAACAAGACCAGTACCACGAGATAGTCCACTGCCACTAATATAACCAAATGCGCCTTGCGTATCATAAGATTATTCTTCAGATCAATTCCAAAGGTTTTGAAACATCACCCTCATCTGTTATTCTTTCTTGCTTGGAGGTTGTTTTTTGTATTTTATTTTGCTGTGTCCGCTGCTTTTCTTTCACTATTTTTTGCTGTTTTAATTCTTTATATTGATCATATACTTTATTTACGGTATCGAGATATCCTATATACGATACACGTTTTGTATCAACTCGACTATTTTTAGTTTTGATTTTATTAAATACATCAGCCTATTGTTGTATATTTCTAATATATTCCTTATTTTTCGGTTTCAACATGTTCCTTTTCTTTTCATAAGTCGTAACAACAAGAGCTGGAAGTCCCTTTGGATCACTTGTATCGATTACTGTTAAAACCTCATCAATAAATTCATTAAGTAATTCTTCGACTTCTTTCCCTTCACCGGTTTATTTCGGACCAGATTGAGGTCTTGCCGGTTGTTGTATTACAGAAGGAAGATTTTGTAACAGTCTAGATGTTTCTTCAGTTTTCTACGTGATTCGTTCAAGCTCAAGTAGAATAGCCTTCTTTCCCTTATCTTCGTCTTTAATATCTCCCAATAAAGCTATTTATGTAGCAGTTCCAGCTTTCTCAGTAGCTGTTGTAATAGGTTTAAATAATTCTTAAGCGTCTGTGATAAAATCAACATGAGATTCCTGTCGTTGTTGTAATCTTTGTCTGAACGAATATTCACCGGGATAAATCTTTTAATAGCGGCGAGTCGCTCTCGAGTTAGTTTAGTTGTTAACGATTCTCCTACCATTATTGTTATAACGACGATTTGATTCATAGCAGCCAATTAGTGCGGTACGACGCCAAAACAACAATTGGATTTCGAATGTTTTTCATATTCAAAATCAATATTTTTATATGCAAAATAAGCTCGTTTTTATCTAAAAACTTGTTGGGCAAACACCCCATTCTGCTATATATTTATCAGAGACCAAAATGGATCCACAAATGACAGAACCTAATTTGCATATCGTTAATATGGGTGTATGCTGTTTAAACAAATGATATATATATATATATATATATATATATATATATATATATATATATATATATATATATATATATATATATATATATATATTGGATTTTAAAAAAAGAATGAAGATCTGACAGAGCGGTAATATATCCACTTACATTGCAATGATACATTTATTCCATATTTAAATGGTTGTCATCGGGTCACTGATATTTTGTCCGCCAGTTCCTAAGTTATTGAGTAGGGCTGAGAATAGTTTCGGCATGCGTTTACTTGTGTTAAGTTTTTTTTGCATCATAAATAAATGTTCGGTTTCAGTTGAGTATTATTAAAATGGTAATCAATGACATAAAAGAACACAATCAGCTTTCAATTTAAAATATTACAAATACTGCTTAGCATTGAATGAGTGTTACCCGTTGGTGACAGGACATCCTTATGGCGAATATTCTGCTAAAATTCTGAAAACTCAGACAAGAATAGCAACTAGAACAACGAGAAGAAAAGTTAAGAAACCGTATTTTCACTAGCGATTCAGATTTTTTTCTACATCACGTTCCCTTCAGTTTATGTTTCCACCACGATTACATTTGACAAACAAAACAATAATAGACTACCTTTCTCTTTTCACGCCCTTGTAAAATGTGCATAAATAAACATACATAAAATATATGTGTTAAGTGGCGAAATGTTTATCATTATATGAAGTAGTTTAAAATTATCACCAAATAAAGACAATGTGATGGATAAGCATAGTACTCATATTGAAATAAGAAAAGGAGTTTGATTTATATTATGCAGACAAAAGAGAAGAGTTCAAGTTATATTCAGTCTAGGGATATAGAAAACATAAGTGAAAACGACCTAGCGCCTGAATTTAAATAAGTCATCAAAATAATGTATATGCCCTCTCATTATAAAGAATGATTTTTATGTTTTTAAGCAACTGCTTAAATTATCCGCTGTAGTAGAAAACAGTCATTTATAAGATAATGTTTTGGCAATAGTAACATAATATTTATCAATAATAGTACATAGCAGTATAATATTGGAATGTGCTTACAGACGGGGTTATTATTATGGTTATAATGGTAATGGGGCAGTGAGTACCATCTACCCGTTGATGATTATTCGAATTTTCGTAAAGTATCCATTACACAGTTATCTATCAGCATCATGTACAATCCAATCATAACAATGCCCACTCCGTTTCGGTATATATTTGCAAACCTCTATTAGAATTGATACTTGCACGGATTTTTATATAAGGAATCATCATGACTGTGTATAGATCGTAATTATTACTAGGTCGACACCTGGGTGTGTTTGCTACGAAACGACGTCTATACCAAAAAAAACCTGAAGATTTGGGTTATGTGTACATGATGCAGATGATATGCAATATATTAATGATGATGTATCTAATATTAATTATTCTGAAACGAAATAAAGCAACTTTTTTAACGATACTAATGTCATTTTCCTTATGTTCGTTTCAGGATGAAGAACTCAAGGCAAAGGTAAGTTATATTTATGAAAGGAATGTTATGTTCTGAGTAAATAATGATGCAATATGCATTTTATAAGCCATTTATATGATGCATGTGGCAAGGGCATGTATTACAGTATGATTAAACTTTATATTTCGTTTGACTTTGTTTCTGTTTATTTGATGGAAACGTGATGTTAACATTCTTGTCCTTGGGTATTATAACACAAATTAATGCAATACGAGTTAACAGACAATTTGAAATTGGAACATGTAATAAATCCTTGGACAATTAACAATATACAACGGCATTTTTGACAATATAACTCAGCTTAAATGCAAAGATATAAGAGAAAACAATCAAATTGTTTTAAAAGGAAAAACAAATAAACGGCAGACTTTAAGTGGTAATGAAGAACATTAAGCAACAAAAAGAACAATCCAACAGTAAAAACACAAGGACACAGTGAATGTAGCAGGGACCAACGGGGAACAACCTAAAGAAAAACGAGTAAAGCATCCGGAAAGATCATCATAGCAGAGAGCACCCTCCGCCCCCCCCCCCACCAAAAAAAAAGATAATAATAATGTATTTGATAGCAACAACAGTAAGAGTGTACGTGTAGTGGGATTTATTAGAATAATAAATCCCACTACACGTACACTCTTACTGTTGCTTCGCTATCAAATACATTCATTATTATCTTTTTCTTTTGGTGGGGGGGGGGGGGGGCGGGAGGGGAACAGACAAAGCCCCCATTTTCAGATAAAGTATAAAAAGTCTTTATAAGTGGGTGTATTTCCGCTGAGGTGTAGCTTCGTGTTTTTAATTTTTTTCTCATTTAATTCTCCATTTAATTTAATTTTGTCCCATCGTGATTATAAAAAATTGTAAAATAGGTATTTGGAGCTATGATATTTCCCTAGTGTATCTACAGGGAGGTTTGTCTGAGAAGGTTTTATGTACCCATAATAGGAGTCCCAACACCAGTTCATACAGTTGAACCCGGCTAGAGGTCACCTGTATCCTGTGTGTGCTATTTGTGTTAGTGCTGTATGTATGTGTGCTTTATGCACACACACACACACACACACACACACACACACACACACACACACACATATATATATATATATAGTTTCTTTGTTCGGATAGCCATTTATGTCAAATTTGTCCCAGCTGTACTATTTGGTGATATCGAACTATTATTAACTTGTATTATTCCATCCGTTTCATTTTAGTTTGAAAATTATAAATTTCCGCAAAGTCCGGTGTACTAAATCTGAAAAACAGTACTTATTGGTTTACTGATTGTTTCTTATTTCGTGACGTTATGTTCCTTCTGTATATTTAATTCTCTTGAGTACGACAGTGTTCGAGTCTTAGTCCGTACATATTTTATTTTTAAATTGTACTTCTCCCGGCTTGCGTTGTCTCTAATTATTTTATTTAAAGTTAACAAATGTCCAAAATTAGTTAAGATACCCACATATTTGGATTATATGTGCAGTACGGGAGCTGCACATAGGAAGTGGTGTGGATAATATATATCCAAAGTGCAGTATTTGATGACCTGTATGCTGTTACGTATGTTCCTAGTTTTACCTCCACATGTTTGATTGGTGTTTACTATTGTGTTTATTCAGTGTTTTACCCTATTCGCTAAAATTCTAATCAGTATGTTGTAATCAGTGTTCAGGATGGAGATTGACCTCCAGTTTATTATGTCAGTTCTGTCGCCTTTCCCTTTGTATTCAGACATTCCCATATTGAATTCATCATTAAGTTATTTTTTAGAAGTATATTATTAAAAAAGTTTTCAAGATTTTTTATATAAAACTCCGCAGTGAGGCCATCACTTCCTGTGTATTTTCCTTTTACAACTTCTTGTATTTTGGTTTGTATTTCCTGCACAAAAATGAAGTAAACAGACAATTGGTTGTGATCTGATTCGCATTGTGTTTTTTATAGTTATTCAACTATTGTTTTGTATGTCTATTTTTTAGATGTAGAGTGTTTTGTGTATTCGCTTTGTATTTCTTCCATACCTTCTTCCATATTTATCACTTTCCCATTTAGTGTTAGTGTGTCTAGTGTTCCCTACCCCCTTTCCTTAATTCATCCTGTTTATATAATCCCTCTGCTTGTTTGTAAATGTGATTATATTTTCGCGCCATTATTTCGTTTCCGTTTCTCTCCCTTTCTCCTAATTTCTCTAATTGTTTTAAATATTTATTCTTTTCCCCTCTATGTGTTGTGTTACTATTTATCCTAATTTTTAGTTATTTTATTTCCATTTTTTAAATTTGTTTTCGTTTATTTGAGTGATATAATGGCAACTTTTGTACCCTTTATACATATATAATCTGTTATTATGTCAGTTTTGTGCTCTCCTTTTTATCTTCATTTGTACCTAGTTCTTTATTTTTTACCTAGTTCTTTAATTGTTTTTTCTGTAATCAGGTGTTTATCACCTATGAATGAATTGTTTAGTTGCCATGTCCCCTTTCGGCATTTCTATTTTTTTTTTTGTTATCACCTCTTCCATTTTTATTAGTTTATGATCTACAATTTTAAACTCTATAATTTCAGATTTTTTTGTATGTATTAAATTCGAAATTTGTTTCGTAAAACTTATCAGTTCTACTCACCTATTTTTTTTTCTTTTGTTTATGCGTGCATGTGTATATTATGTTCTTAATATGTTTAGTCGTCTATATACATCTATATATTTATGTTCCCTTAATAATATCCCCTGAACGGAGATCGTTTGTTGTTAGTTTCCCTATTCGATCGATGTATTCTCCCACCCATTTAAAGTCTCCTCCGATCATTAGGTGTTGTGTTGTATAGTTGTTTACATATTTACTTAAGTTTTGTATGAATTATTGTTTTTGTTCCTAGTTGAAGGGCTATACATGTTGATGTTGAGCAACATATCTAATTTTATATGTAGTAGCCTACCTTTTAAATATTCCCCTTCATTAACTTTTCCGATTTTGTCGTATTTATATTTAAGCTTATTGTGGCAACTCCCGCTTTAGTGTCAATGTTCCTACTATCATTGGTGACAACGTTTGCGTCCATTTTGTCTGCTAATTTGCCAATCATTTATTTGTTAAGTTGGTTGTGTGTTTCATGTACTAAAACAATGCCGTTGTGTTTTAATGTTTCTAGTCGTGGTATTTTGTCGATAACATTCCATTATTCTTGATCGATGAGATTCACTTTTGGTTCTGTCCTTCGTTGTGGCTTTTGTACTATTGTGTTCCTATGTATGTATTTATTGTATATTATTATTATACGAGTTTAATCAAATTTTTTAATTTTGGGGCACTGGCCCCTCGTCTGTTTGTACCAATTCGTCGTAGCGTGGCTTATTGTCATTGGTTTGTGTCGGTTCATTAGTTAGTTCGTTCGTTTGTTCGTTGTGGTTGTTTTTTTATTTTTGAGTTTCTGTTTCTATCACTTTGTCCTTGTTATCATCCTGTGTCATTCGGGTTTCTCTCTACTGTATGATCTCTCATTTTCGTTTTGGTATTCCTTTGTGGGTGCAAAATGTACTTGTTTCTTCCCCCATATTGGACGTCCTGGATATGGTTTATATATATCCATATTACCTTCATGGCAGGAGGAACTTCTGCCTGGCTGTGGACGTTTTCGGACTCCCCGAAGTCCAGAGTTTGGCACCACTCCATATGGTACGCTATCATCGTTTGGTTTCCAGGTTAGCCTTCCAACACCGTATTGAATTATGTGGTCCGGCGTGTTTTTGATTGTCCTCCATTGTTTCCTGCTTATCTGTCATCATCTTTCCGTACAGTTTATCGTTTTATAAGTCAGGAAACAAATTGCTAATTATCAAGAAATACGTTTAGTACATTAATTGCGTCTCGGGAATCCCTGAAACTTTATGTAAATAGTAATATGCACCAAATTACACAAAAATTCAAGAAATGTTTGACAATTACAGGGTATGAATTACAATCACAAGTAAATAAAAAATTGCGGGAACTAATATATATACAAAACAGTAGCATACATATATTTGGGCTTATATCCCAACCTAGCCCTGAAACTTTTGACATAAAAAAATAATCTCGTTCACATTTTCTAATAATAACCCAATTATAATCCTTAGGTTGACCTTTTGCGGTCTTTTTCGTGCGAGCCATTATTTTGCATCTCAAAAGTATTCGAATAGATGTGTAATTCCTAGCAATTTGAAGTAATTGTTCTGGTTTTGGGAGTAACGTCATCTGTAACCCCAACCATAGTCCACACATGGAGACTAGGTCAACTGATCAAATAAAACTCTGGGTGCATCATCGGTAAGGACCACCAACCAACGGTAAACCTCTAACAGAAGTCCCATATACCCGCCTTGCTCGAGTGCAATACTCGAATATGTTGGAGGTGAGATAGATGTGATTGGGAACGGCAATTGCTTTACACCATTCATTCACTAGGGGTCCATTGAAGTAACTGCAGATGTGTACATATTAATGTTTGCAACAAGTAGAAACCTATATATTTACAACTGCTATAACACATATTACTTAATAATTATATTACTTAGAAAGAAACTACTATTACGTATTAATGTTACTAATTAAAACTATTATCACTTTAATTTTATTGAGTTGACCACGAATTAAGTAAGACTGAGTTAATATATAAAATGTTCATGTAAATAAGCCAACATAGCAAGTAGTAAATAATTAGCAGTTTAAGAAAAAAACAAATATTTCGCTTATCTAAGTATACTTACAAATGTACATTCCATCTAACTTGTTATTTTCATGAACGCTATATGCATATATATATATATATATATATATATATATATATATATATATATATATATATATATATATATATATATATATATATATATCAGGTGCAAAAACATATGTGAACAATGTAACATATAACTCTGAAAAAAGAAAAGTCTTTGGCAGCAAAATGGAGGACATTGGAGCAGCAACACTGTGGAGAAAGCATCGTAATCCTTCTCCACTGGTTTCTGCTTTGATACCGGATCATGCGAACCAGACGTGGCTACGTATTAGTATGCATTATGTATGTGCCACCACTTTTAGGTATACGAGTCCTTATACTTCGGACATTTATATTGCATGGCATGTATTACATTGCAAATTTAAACCGTTTAGGATGCATCCTAATATTATGTGTCGCTTACCTAAATTACTGAAATAAGCAATGCTGAATGTAAATAAAAATATTACATTGGGCAACTGCTTGCGTTGCATTTCAGAGACAGATATGTGCATGGATGAATCTATGGATATATAGATGTACCAAATGTACCAAACATCTGCACAGGTCATACACACGAAAGACGTCTTTTGGACGATAAGACAATTGTTTTATGCCATATATATTGGCGATGATGCATGGGAAACGTATTTGGGATTATGACGCTAACCTAGTTTAGAGTCAACAGGATAATTGTCAAAGGTTCTTTAACTGAACAAAATCGTATCTGAATCAAAATAAATTTCAGTTACCTGCATAATTATTAATTCAACAATTAGCCAGCGCATAAAGGATAGTAATGGTAATATGTGTACATTAAGTGATAGCTTTGAATGTCGATCAATTCAAGGATACGGAACTATGTTGTGCCAAGTAAAACATACATATTATACAATTATTACAATCTTAACTGTGTACCGAAGTGCAGTCCTCGTGGCATTGATTTTATAAGAACATTAACGGTGATTGTAAATTTAATTCGAAATTATTGCTTTAGGCCTATGCACCTATTGCGTGAAATGAGTGTGTAAATAAGGTGAAGGCTTCAAATCTTATCGTGTCGGTCATCTTAATGCATGAGTAGTAAGTGCTACCTTTCCAAAAGAAGGAACGATGTTTGACTTTCATATCGGACAGCCTTTCAATGCAACGTAACATGCACTCAAACTGCCAAGCACGTCCAACATAATACTTGAAACGTATTCCTAATTAGTTTACTCAAAAATGATGTATGACATGGCGAAGTAAGCCATAATGAAAAAAGGATCAAGATGATCTTTATCCACGACCTTACAAACAACATGCCATCTAACAGCTCACACAGTGTTTCAGCCAGTCTTGACATATAATATTTTGGCATAATCGAAAGCCCGATCATATATTTTATGCATTTAACAAGACCTTTTCTCTATTACAATCATTGGATATATTGTCATGTATGTGGCTGCTACTAAATAATTCATCGTGAGAATAACATGTATTTTTGACAGAGCTGCGAAATTAAATCCTTTGTATTACTCAGATTTTAAGTTATAAACATCTTATATGCTATTATTTTAATTTTGTCCCAATGACCTCAAACCAGTCTCATTTTTTGGTTATGTCTTTGGATACATTGTATCTCCCCATTTGTCGCATTCTTCCACCTTCAAAAGCAGAGCGAGGGCTGCATGACCCCGAATGCTTTTTGTATGGTCTACAATATAATTGTCGCGTCAGAATGTAAAAAATGTTTTAAAAAACAAACAGTTAAATGCTTTGGATGGAGCTCGTACTTATAAGACTAGTGCAGATAGTTTAAACCCATACTATCAATCCAACAGGCAGTACCATTCACATTGGTAACACCAGCCGGTTGGATTCTCTCTGCATTAAACAGTCATCTCGGCAACCAACATTGCCAAACCCTATTTATATCGAATGTGTGTTGCGATTTGAAACAAAAGGTCTAGGAACACTCTTATTGCTGTTAAACATATAATATAATGATTTTGACTGTGGTAATTGTATCAAACTCAAGTTATGTATTTCCTCCCGAATATATCTTTTAAACGAGAAAAACGCAGCTGTAATTAATTTAAATTGAATTTTATTGTTACACTTTGTCATAAATTTATTAGTCAGTGCTATTGTGGCAATCTTCTTTTTTCGTGTGTATCAATATATGGATGCCCATGTGTTTAAGCAACGTCGTGTGGTTAAAACGGGTATTATTCAATTAATGTGGTGGGTGTATTCCATCTGGATTTCGTTGAGTTGGTGTTGTTGGAATTGTTCCCATTTGTCACTGATCGGCACACACATTGATATAAAGTATGTCTTCTTTCAGAGTAAATTAGTAATCTTTGTGTACGTCACCGAAAATAATAATATAATATCAAAAGAAAACAGTTGTGTACTGTACTGAATATCAATGACAATCAGAATATAGCATACCACTATATGCATGAAGCGTATGAATAAAGACGCAACGCTATTTGTATGTCTTCCTTCCTTTCATATGGTAAATACCTACATTAATGTTTCAACCTTAATTGTATGCTTCATTTCATATAGTGAGTGCCTAAATTAATGATACAGCACTAATTGTAAACTTTCTTTCATATCAGATGGTAAGTGTCTACCTTCATTATGAACATTCCTCCTAACATTACGTAAGTAAATATCCCTGATTATCTCGTATATTCTGCAAGCATTGGACCACAGCAAGTAAGTAAATATAACATATCATCTCAGGAATTCTGCTAGATGTTGAGCTAAATGTTTAACATATAATGAGTATATATTCTGTGTGGTACCTTTGCACTTAAAACCTTACGAAATAACTATAAATATAAAGATATCTCGGACGCTAAAACTCATAAGGCAGACATATGATCATGCGAATTGAAATTGACGAATAACCTCTGAAACGATGACAACTAAACATTGTTACATATTTGACGAAAATGCTGACATGGCATAATGTCATGCTGTAATCATAAGTAAAATTATAATATCACACATGTTGCAACATACTATTGTGATTCAGTAAAACATTACGACAGAAATTCCACTTTGCAAACTTGTTATATAATGACTTTGTTATTAGTCGCATAATTAAAATGTTACCTGTGTGAATCATAACTGATAGTGAATCGACAATTAATAATGGCGATAAATATTTATTTAAAATAAAATGCTATAAAAGTCATTAATAATGCATATGTAAGATTACACACCTTATTTTAAAAAGATGAGACATTAAATTGTAAACTTGATTAATAAATATGTGCCTTAAAACAATCGTACTTGGTCCACACAACACATATAAGTAATTAAATTCATGAGCATGTGCATTTGGCATATCATTAAATAGAATACGTGGAAAACAGAGAAGCAGTTAATTTTCATATAATAAATAACAATACCTAGATTACAGATGTGTTGTATATTTGACATACAATTAACATAAGTAACTGGAATACAGATATGCGGTGTATGTGGCATGCAACCTGAAAACAAATACATCTCGAAAGTATGCATTTTTGATAAAATTGCAACTGATTCGGTTTAATATATGCATACAGTCGATGCTCTCCAGAATCTCCAATGAATAATGCTCTTCAAAATGGCGTCAGGCGTAAGATGTGTAGGTATATGGGACTGAAAGAAATAAAAATAAGTTGTTAATTGTCAGACCTATGAACCTCTAGTTTTCAACTGTGTTGGAGTAAATGACAAATGAGAATAATAATTGCATTTTGAAAAAATCGTCCTCATAAATCCCAAATTATACCTAATTAAAATACAGCATTTTTCAATTTCCTTCCTCATTCGTTCTCCTAGTAATTCCACCATCAATGCAACTGTCATGTTGACACTAAAACAAAGAAGTTTCGAAATTAAGGAAAACAAAATTTGATTGTGATGATGGATTAAATGGATATTCAAATTATTGTTCTGGTTATGGTACTTAATTACTGTACTTACTCAAATCTGTTTCGTTGAAATTATATATATATATATATATATATATATATATATATATATATATATATATATATATATATATATATATGTATATATATATATATGTATATATATATATATATATATATATATATATATATATATATATATATATATATATATATATATATATATATATATATATATATATATATATATGTATATATGTAGCGAGTTGGAATATCACCATTCTACATAATAATCAAGAACGTAGTTAAAACTGTATATTAAACGACAAAGCTAACGACACATTTTGCAGAATGGATAATCTGAGAGAAACTATTTTCATTGCATGAGTAGTGCTCTCAATAGTCTGATTTTAGTTTTCAGACATATCTCCAGATAGGTCTTTGATTTGACATAGCTGCTGTTGTTTGTGGTGCTCATGACAAACTTTCTGCTCTTGATCCCTCTTTAATAATTATGTAGCCAATGTATTTGAACTGGCCCACTGTTTCCAGTTCCGGTCTCCTGACTTTAATCTTGGTTGAGATTCGTTTGCCACTATTTGTCATCAGCCTTGTCTTCCCGGCGCTTATCTCCGTTTCAAAAGTATTTAAGATGTTTGATCTAGGTTGTTAAATAAGGTGGCAAGCTCATCTTTACTGCTTGCCTGCCTCTCAATGTGGTCTGCAAAGCTTAGGGTGGTATATTCCGCCATCGAGTGCTGACTGTCCTACCGTGGTGTTCCAGGACTTCGCTCATGATGCGCTCTTAGTATATGTTGAAAGGCGTGGGTGACAGGATAAAGCCTTGACGTACTCCAGCTGTTACATTGAACCAGTCCCTCACAAAACCCTGAGCAATTACTACACTGGTAGCTTTGGTGTACGGCTGCTTGATGGTATTGGTCAACATTAATCTCATGTTGTACATCTTCATTGCAGCCACACTCTGTCAAAAGCCTTTTTATGATCTATGAACACATGATATATGTCTTCTTGATGTTGCGAGTACTTTTGACACAGAACTCAGAGACTGAATATTTCTGATGTTGATGTTATGCTTCTTCTACTCCGGAACGCTGCCTATTATTCAGCGATTATCTAGTATACTTGTGGGTTCATTCTATTCAAGATAATCTGCAGCATCACCTTTCAAGTATGGCTGATCAAACTGGTAGTTCTCGTATTTTGGTACAGCTGGAGATTGCTTTTTTGGGGAGAGTTATGATCAGTGATTGGGTCCACATGTGTCTGCCAGATCTTGTTGCAGATCTGTGTTAGTAGCCTTATCACTGATTCCCCACCATCGTTGAATCGTTCAGCTGGGATGTTGTTTACTTCAGCTGCATTCGCATTCTTTAGTGTTCTTGCTGCTCCACCTCTTCTTTGAGAATCCAAACATACATACATACATACATACATACATACATACATACATACATACATACATACATACATACATACATACATACATACATACATACATACATACATACATGCATGCATGCATGCATACATACATACATACATACATACATACATACATACATACATACATACATACATACATACATACATACATACATACAATCATACATACATACATACATACATACATACATACATACATACATACATACATACATACATACATGGCATTCATTACGGTAACGTATGCATCTGTATGTCACGTGAAGTTTGATGCTCCTGAAAATATTTAATTTCATGCAAAATCCCATTTATAAAAGTACTTTAACTAAAGCACTTTGGAACAAATGTATACATCGAAAAAACAAACATCAATCAAAGGGTTGCAATTGCCCTCAACTTGAATGTTAGTATTCTCAATGGATATAACCACTTAAACGATTAGGAAATGATGAATTATGCTATCATTGATAGTGGCGAGTCTTCACTCATAACGGACAACTGCACATTTGTACAATTATAATTGTATTAAGTATAAATAATACGATCATATAAATACTACCAGCACATTTTCGCGGTGGACAAACAGTGCAAACATTATTATGTTATTGAAATCAGTTATTTTATTCGAATCAGTATCATTGCGATTATTTCTGCCAGTGTAACTTGTAATTAAGCAAATGTAAACAAACTGGTGGGTTTGAGTAAACGAATGTAATCCTTTTTAATGACATGTGTTAGTTTACATGTAATACATAACAATAAAATGTAAATGCCATACTATATCCACCCCTTTCATAGTTGATTTATATTCACTGTAAAATGTGTACAATAACTGGTATAATTTGTGAAACGGGTTGCACTTTCTCCGCAGAAATAACTGTGTCGGGCTTAAACATGACATCTGTCTCAGACATATTTGTCAATGCTCTTTAAGAATATGATTTATTAGAGCATATAATTTACAAGGTACAAAATACATACTTACGGAATAATTACATGTTAAAATGTTGAAAGACGCAAAAAATGATATCATTATACGGAATCCACATGGAAGCCCATTGCGTTCCAGTTTCTTACTATCAGCAAAGGATTATTATATCATTCAGTACAGAATCTTTAAGTTGGATCCTGTCTATCTGTTTGACATGTTTTGGATCCAGAAATAAATGTGTTAAAAGGAATTTTGGCCGACTCTGAATTTTTCTATATTTCAAATAAGCAAATACATAGATAGAGAAGAAACGAATATTGCACAGGAAATCGGGTTTTGACTCCATCGGAACATTGGTGTTCCATTTCACATAGAGACCTACGAAGGTAGACGCACATACATGGACGCACCCATGCATTCCTAACTCCATACATACATAATAACAATATATATAGCTGAAAACCACTAATATTTTGTGTCCGTTGATACAGCTGCATTTCATAACATACCTCAGTCAGCACCATAGCATGTCACACTAACACTGGCGAACAAAGGTTTCATTTTCGTAGATCGTTGTCTGGGATTGTTTTAAAAATACTTTGGCTCTCAAATAGCTGATGCAAGTCTGGCACAATATCAAGTTAAATAACAGCACATTTTATCCATTATATTATTTCCAACGCAAGACGGAGCAAATAAATTCCCTGCGCCACCCCAACAAATCAAATTGTCATAATCTAATACCAGTTTGCTATATGCATGTTAAATGTTGTTTAAATTGTCATCTTAAAACGTTAATTAAGCTTAAACCATAATATGCAACTATTTAAAAGGATGTCTCGACAATGAAACCTATGATTTACTAACGACGCGATTTTAATATTGATTAATTAATCTTTGGACAAACTGCTGCACTCCGACCATATTTGTTTTTAGAAAACTCTCTCTACAGACACAAATATAAGGTACTCTTAGACTGAATCCCTAACATGAAATAACAAAAAATGAATATCTGTGTGTCATTTTGTCTTACATCAAAGCAATATGACATTATCATAATCGTTACACTCTGATACAATACTTCTAACACTCCCTGTCTTTCACGTTGATACAGGGAGGACTTGCATTTTTACTACCGAATACATGCATGACTTGTATGAAGATCAGTGCCATTAAATATGAACCTTAATTGTAATTGATCAGAATTGACGGCTTAGGAATGCCAAGATGTATGCAGAAGTTTTGCAAGGATATGATTATAATTTAGTCGTAATATTCCATAAATGATTTTAAATAAGCTATAGGCATATTTTGGTTATGTGTTCTTACCATTGCACAGGTGTGACAAAATCTACCGTATTAAGCTACATTGTTCCTAATTTGCGGCCAAGACAAATGATATGAGACCTTGTGGTAGGTTGTATTGATTCTAAAATATCCAGCAAAGGTGGATTCATGGGATTTATGTCACTGGTCATTCATCATCAGCGGGAACCTTACGTGATATAATTTTACGCATTAGAACCCATTTGTTTTTCAAGTAGCAAGTTCTTACGTCGACAAGGCCAGATTCCCCTAATAATTCTGTGACACCTGCATGATATCTCTGGATCCGCTCAAGAACGTGTGATTGTCTCTCGTCACCCTGATTTGAAATACTTCAATGAATAATCACAAGATTATCATATTGATCAGTATTTTGTAATTGATCCGTAACAGGTTCGAAAGTAACCTCATCAGTATGTGTTTCTGCCACAAGAAGAATTTGCTACTTAATTCCATTCGTAAGAGCTCTTTTTTGTCACAGTTCTAGTAGCTGTACAAGCTGGGTTTAAATAAGATATTACATTTTCATTAGGATCACATTTTCATGCAATCAAGTCTTTAAAGCTACAATTATAATAACCTTATATCCAGCTTAGTTATTGCAATACAATAAATGAACACCGTAACTTTTATATACACAATTCCAGGAGTCACTGGCAAGATGTAAAGACAATCTTGGCCAATAATTTCCATCGGTGATCACATTGAAATGCTAGTTCAAAACCTATGAACATCATGGGTAAAAACGGGCTGTTAACATCAGCTTTGATGTTTTATGTTTAACATCTCAATATGCTTACGAGACTCATATCGTTCTCTTCTGATTAGTTTCATACGTAAATGTTTCATCCCAAGTCGTTCTAATGTAAAATTGATCTTAGAGATGCGAATTCAAAACAAAACAAAAACCATATACCTATAGTAAAAGAATGCCGTATATATTTTATGTCAAGATTGGGTTACGTCCGAATAATTATAAGAACTGATGCCAGTCCTAAACATATCATTAATCAATGGTTGTGGGTAATGTTCATAGTGAAATGGTATGTATGTATCCATTGACATATTTGGTTTGGATTAAACTCTACTAATCAAGCGATAGCAATAATATGATGTTATATTACTATTTGGTCTCAGACGAAGTAATCGATAAACTAAATTAAATACAGTTTAGTTAACGATAACAACTAAAGGGGCAGGGACCAATGTTTATGTACAAAAGTAACTCTGCAAAGAGGGACCTAATATAAAAAATTCATAAAAAGTAAAATACACAAGTGAGGACAAAATGTCCATATTTTTGGATAATTATATTAAAATAAAGCATAATAATATTGGCAAGAAAAGTCAATGGCAGCTTATAGTAGACGAGTCTTATGTACCCTAACCCCTATTGTATACATGCATCTTTCACATCCGAAGGACATTTGTTATATCATGTGGCGCTCACACAAGTCAAATAACATAGTGTTCCGAATAAAGTCCATTATTAAATATGTTCCTGTGTCAAAAGACTATCTTGTGACACGATGATATAAACTCATAATTTCTACAAATAAAAAACAACAAGTCCATCATTGAAATTTAGACCAAAGCGTATATGAGCATTGTGTCCAAAAATTATTTTAATAAAAGTATTCCTTTATAATGACATGTTTAAACAACTGAATGTAAAGCAGGAATTACCAATGTTGAATACTTCAGAACTTTATATTTAAAAAACCTATGACAGAATAAGATGACCAAGATGGTGGTTATTTTGGTTATTTTCATCGAAAATGTTTTAGTTTACAATCTAAGGCATCATAACTAACGTAACAGACGTAAGTAAGCAGTCTATGAATAACAAGCAAACAAGACAAAATCAATCAAGCCTTTGAGAACATGATGTGGTCAAAATGCCATGACCACATGTTAAGATTACCATTTTCTTAAGCTCGTTCAGATTTACTTTTCATCCCTAAAATAACTACTCGAGCATATCTAAACTTTAATTGTTGTCATATTGGAATGAACGCTTCGTAACCGTTGTGTACATATAACAAAATACATGCATGTAATTTAACACCAGCGATAAAATTCGTTTTGGTTTTGTTTTCAATGAAAATAGACAAATGTCAATCTATTCCACACACTAATTGAAAGCATGAAATGCCTATATTTGATTTATGTTCGTCGTTACACAAAATATATTGTGTCCCCATTCACTAATCCAGATTTATATCATAGATACATTGTTTGTTTTGGCGGCTTTGATTACCTTCTTTATTTGTGCCGCCACAATGACACATCGATAGCTCTGTGTGGTATCAAATATATTTAAATAGGAAGCTAATTGATGCAAGTTATAATTTAATATTTCACATAGCGCAGTATTAGTCGTAGGTACAATTATGAGGAGAAGACTCAAAACATTATGTGTAATTAGTGTATTTTACGATGGCAATGCGATTCATTCGTTTCATAATGTTGCTCATTATTAAAGTATACAGATATAAAATAATATATCATATGTTTATAATATATGTCCAATGGTGTAGAAAATTAATATGTTGTCATATTATCACCTTTCTTTGCGCAAATTATTGAGGCGATATTACATATTTAGACTGTATAATATTTCATAGATAACGATTTTAAACAGATTTATATCTTTTGTATTGTCCATCTATAGTTTAGCCATTGTAAGAAAGTAACTCTGTTTTAATAAGATTCTTGAAAATAATGTAAGCTGATTGTATCGGATTCTTACTACACTAGTATCGGTGACATTGATTACGTTTCAACGCTGGCTAGTGTTACGCTAACCGATATGTCAACACTGGCTTATGTTAAACTATTTCAGACTATCATGATTGAGTGGGCGTACTACACATACATCTGGTTGTTAGAGTTCAACATAATTAATACTATGTTCTGATATAAATTAGCATGAAAAATTACTAGCAAACTATGTTTAACACATCAACAAATGAAAATTCTCATTAACACATATTTTGAGAATAGATACATTTTTTTGGAATATTTCGTTTGATAAGGTATGTGACTTTGCCAATCAAATTTCTCTATCCATGAAAATGATGTTGCTGTGAGATTTTAAGATTTAAAATTAAAAATAAAGTTATATTTATAATTTGGATTTGACCGTGCCCAAAATCGAATTCATTTTCATCCTGACCTGAATTATTGATTTTGGTTATGTAAAGAGCATTTTCAAAAAAATATACATCCAGAAGATTACCTATCCCCCATGAATTATCCGGTCTACCTGTTGTATAACACATTTTGTATCATGTGTTTAGTAACAGAGTACTAATTATAATAAAGATTGTATCTTGTAAACATTTGCAAACTTTCAGGATGAAATGTTCCATTAGTTAGTTGATTTTATTAGAATATGTTGATTGTGACTTGAGTTCAAATAGAGGACGCTACAATCTCGCGCATTTAACAATTAGAAACACACTGTGTTTACTTTAGCCAGTCATACGAATTCCTACATTGTGAATAATATAGTCCAAACACGTTTACGTCTGCATCAGCAAGAATATAATGATCTAACATAGCTATTACTTGAAAGTGACCACCTGTCTCTAGATGTTCCTACACCAGCAAATGAAATGTACAGTGATGATGAAATTATATATTTCGCACCTATGTTAATCAACTTCCCTGCTAGATTAAACCAAATTGAAATTCAACATTTGCTGGATAATGATTTCATATAACTAGGAAAAGTGACTGTAGTTCACCACTTATAACTTCCTGATAACATATACTTATTTTGGCTTTTGCACTGACAATAAACAAGCGAATGGTGTAATCAAAGCAGATTCCTTGTTCCTTTCCATGGCTAAGAATGATTGACCTTTTAAATATGACATTTTAAATTCACTCTGTCACATTCCACTTAAGGTAAATGAAAAAGAAATTTCGGCACTCGTGACCCCTGACAGACATCGTAAATAACAAGTGATGCCGCTTGGGATAAAATATTCCTCTTTATGAGGGTAGGTGTTATGTATATTTAATTTCGCTCATTTGTTATCCATTATATGCATGACATGCTTTGGGTAATTTTATATTGGACTTGAACTTGTACAAAGTCAGGATCATTATCCACCTGACCTGTAATTTTAAATTTGATTATGTAAATATCGTGCTTATCTCATTCTATGTCAAGGACATAAGAAAAGTCCTTATCTACCTACGGTTTACGATTTGACATTCGCTCTTTTCTGGTACTGTTGTGTATGTCTGTGCGTACATAGGTGTACATAGTGCGCTTGTTTGACTGTTGGATGGATATATATCATTCACAATTTTACTTGAGTCGGCTTAGGCATATGGGTTCATACATAGTTATAATACATATGTCAAAGGAGCAAAGTTACATCTACT
Source organism: Unio pictorum (assembly GCA_030141615.1). Taxonomy (NCBI): domain Eukaryota; kingdom Metazoa; phylum Mollusca; class Bivalvia; order Unionida; family Unionidae; genus Unio; species Unio pictorum. Next base: position 2,461,817 of record JARLTB010000068.1, read on the forward strand.
GAAGGTTGTTTTTTAACGTTTATTTTGCAATATTTATGAACTGTTCTCCTGTCTGTTTCAGTGTACTAAGTGTCAAGGATGGACTAATACATTAATACGGAATTCTGGGCGTGGTTTCAATTGCAAATGTGCTGGGAATAAGTGAAAGTACGTGAATGTAAGTATCTATATAGGTGATACACATTGTTTTTGGATTGAGTAGACATTACATTTTACATTAACGATCAGATTGTTTAATGTTTTCAATTTCATTGTTTTTGTCATTTGTTGTTTTGTAGTGTAGTCATTTCATTATTGATGGTGTAAAGCGCTTAGAGCTTCAAAAGATTAGGCTCTATACAAAGTCCTAATTATTATTATTATTATTATTATTATTATCATATATATATATATATATATATATATATATATATATATATATATATATATATATATATATATATATATATATATATATATATATAATGGTGCCGTACCAAAATCGACCAAGACAAAACCGCACCCACACAAACGTGCCGATAAATGCGCGCCAACAAGTGCGCCCAATGATAACCATCCTGATAAATACGCGCAAGAGAAAGAGAGCAAGTAAGCAAATATATGAAAAGAAAAGGTTAGCTGAGAAGACAGTACAAAATATTAAACTGAGAAGACAATTCGCACAAATAAATTGCACGGTCTGCTTTACAATTTAACTCTGTGTTGATTTACTGACTTTTTCGCATATTACATTAATTGTAAGCAATGACAGGCGTTAGTCCCAACATATGGAACAGTACCGATAGAAGATTACTTGCGAGCAATAGCTCATAACATTAACGTAATATTTCTACTTATGATTTATAAATAAATCATTTATGATTTGCACTGTACTTTCTTTGTCTTCGAATTATTATAAGTCAATAATATGTTTGTTAACATTGCAAAACACATCTGTATAGCGCGACCGCAGTGTAAAGAGTGAAACATATTCTAATTGAATGATTAATTGAATTTTAACGGCGCACCAGCACTTCTAGGCTATTTAGCGCCATAATATAGGTTATTTGTTTAGAAATAAGGTTTAATATCGACCAGCGATATAAAAAACATAACAGTTAAATATAAAATGGTAAGATGTTGGATGTTTGTAACAGGAAAATATGAAGCTTCCCAATCAACCGGAGATATAAATGGTGTATGTTGATGATAAGATGTTGTAAATAAAAGGCGGTATTTGCATTAGATAAAAATGCTTTTAGGTGATGTCATACAAGTTATAGTTTAAAATAAAGATTTACTTCCTTCAGGAAATCTAAAATACTAGAGATTTGTATAGTATCAAAAAGTTCCTTAATGTCATGTACATTATAGTATATAGATACACATTCTAAGTAAATAATCCAACAATTGTTAATAGGTCACCACAAGTGGGTACAGTGCGCCGTCTTGTATACAGTAATACAAACTAAAAGTAAATAAACCATTTTTTTATTTATCCTATCTATCTGTTGTATATTTTTTAATGCATTCTATTATAAACATTCTTGAAACGGTGATTTTGATTTATTGACGACTTTCATTTCTATGCATTTGTGACGTGTACAGATAATAAGTAGTAACAATCCCATTTTCTAAATGAATTTAATATGATACTAAACTTCAGCTCAATTATTTCTTATTTATGACCACGTCCACCACTCCCAATGCGTAAGGGTAACATATGCAAAATTCTGGAGTGAATTTAGGCTGGATGAAAACCTTCAAACTGACCTTACACCTTGTAACCTTCAGAAATATTGTTGACAGTAGCAGTACATGCACATATTCATTGTGGTTTATCTACATTGTGTACATAATCCATGATAAAGATTTGCACTTGATTGTCCACTGTATACGGTAAATTGCTTGGTTACAAGGCAATCATTACGTATTGTCTGTATTATGTTATACTTAGTATAATGTTCTAAATAATTAACTAAATAAGATAATGACTAAAGGCACAGAGAAAAGGTGAGGGAGAGAATTTTATGGTCGGTAGTAATGTTAATTAAAGTAGAATAATCATTTAGATCAACTGTACATATATTACATATTTTAATTAACTCTTCTTAGCAAGTAAGTTTGCTTAATTTCTACGCCACAGTCATTTCCATCCGCTGGAACTAGAACGGATGAGCAGCCAGAGTTTGTAGTGCTAAACCTTCCTTATTAATGACCATATGTCCTGTTTAAAAAATAAATGTGCCATATATTTCTTTAATTAATCTGAATGAAAATATACCTAAGAACAATATAAATGTATCAAGGAGCGGATGTGTTTATGAATAGCTACAAGAGTGCACAGAACTACATTTTGCAGCGGACACAATCAGCAGTGAAGTGAATAATTTATTCACTCGGTCAATATAGAGTTGCCTGTAGTCTATCTTAACTACATATATACTATGTATGTCTGTCTGTCGGTCTGACCGTATCTCTCCCTCTCTTTCTCTCTCTCTCTCTCTCTCTCTCTCTCTCTCTCTCTCTCTCTCTCTCTCTCTCTCTCTCTCTCTCTCTCTCTCTCTCTCTCAATTTATTTTGTGTAATATTTACAATCATTCTTCACAGCTTCAAAGACTTTGTACGATTGACTAGCGAACATCCTCGATTCTCTTCTTTTTATGGATAATCGCCCTTAATTGGTACATTTTCAACATAGAGAGAGAAAGAGAGGGGGGGAGATACGTTTCGATATTTGCATATTTAATTAATATTTGTAAGAAACAACTACATCAACAAGGCTTTAGGTACGTTACATATCTGTGTACCGTAAACAATACATTTGATTTACAATGTCGAAAGGCAATTGTAACATTTTACTATCGAATATATATATATATATATATATATATATATATATATGCATGCATGTATATAACCTTCAGTAGGGTCCCATGTGAAGTGCAAACATACCGTTATGAAAAACTTTATTGCAGGTTAATTGGTGCAATTGAGCTATCATGGTCTCATTCTTATCCAGTCATTTTTTTTCCTCTGACACTTCAGATGTCTGCATATTATTATGTCTGTTGTGTATGCGAGGGGAGCGGAAAACGCAAAAAGAAAGGATTTATATTAAATTGTGTACCATGTTAGATTCATTTACAAAACCGGTATTAGTGTTACAATGTATCGTTATTTTATTACCTAACTAAGTAATAATGATTGGAAATTCATCTTTCCAAAAATGCTTATGCGTGCATATTATTGCGACAACGGCGGAGCACAAGTTGGTATGCCAATAGTATTGGTATATTATATTGCCTTATACCATCAAAATAGTTTAAGTATTTGATTTTCTGTGAAAGTTAACTTCTTAAACATCTCACGTTAATGTTAATAATAAAAATATTATGCATCTATTCTACATGAAAATGTGAAGACGGTAATAATAGTATTTGACATTTTTGCGTTAATATTAATTTAGGTTTGCAGTCCATAACTTGTGTTGACGTGAGCAAAAAGTGCTAAGGTATCATTCTCTCGCAACATGTGACGACATAAAAGACACACGTATTTCCCACTGTTCTTGTGAAAAAATAATTTAAAAGTTATTTGTAAAGTGATTTGCATACAAATCAAGAAAAGAGCTGTATCAATATATGGGATGATGGGTCTTTATTTCGGACAGCTGATTTAATATATGGATGAAGTAGGTTTTTTCAAGTCATTTGATTGTATGCACGCTTAGCCCGACAAGAAAAAGCCGATAATGTATGCAACGTCAATGAAATGCCCACTGCCAAATATTACGAGAGCTAACGACGTACTTAAGTTACCTGCATTTCTGTCCAAATGTAATCTTTGCAAGATTATACCAACGCCATGCCCCTGAGCTAATGCAAATCTATCGCAAAACGCATTATCGGTGAAGCATAGACACATTTACAGCCACAAAAACTCACTTTTTCCATTTATTTTAAAACCTATTATGCATTAAGCAGCCACAAAGCATCCAATAAAAAAAACAGTATCGTTACGTCCCCAGTACGTACCCATATCAAATTTAAATGCGTCATAAAATATGATTGAAACTATATCTTCCTGGCCTAAAACAAAATGAGTTTCAAAGACATAATACTATTATTGAATTGGTTGTATAAACCAAGATAATAAAGTTGCAAGGTAGTTTTTGTATACTGATGCAGATTAAACTTTTTTTTATCAATTAGGTAGGCGTTAAAACCGGAATAATCCACGTTTTGCTTCATCAAAATCTGAAATATTTATTTGTTTATTTTCAATTTTGCTGGATGTTTCGTGCAGAGTGAAGATGTTGCCACAGAAGGGCAGGAGGAAATTCGCAGAACAAAATGTGTTTGGTGTTAATAAAAACAACAAGACACTAAACTCTGTATCTGAGATGCTTACATTGTTCAGTTTTAAGAAGGATTTTATTCTTTGCTGTAATAATTAAAGGTTTTGTCACGTTTTATCACTAAGTAATGGTTTGTTCGTGTTTTTAAACAAATATTTGTTTAATTGTATTACATTATTGATTTTATAGGTTTGATTGTGTTTATTTATTAATTAGTTGTTCGGCTGTGTTACAAGTTATGGTTTGTTTTCAAAAAATGAAATTAGATGATAACATCATTGTAATTTTGGATTTGAGAATATGCAGCATGGCTTCATATTAGTCGACTATTGATAATTAAGTTTTGTGCCACAAATTGTAACAGTCAACCAATTAAACGTCGATCTTCTAAAGCCTGTTTGATAGAATAACTTTTTGCATTCATAGTTTTCAGGCATTTAAATATCACTAGTATTGACTATAAATGATATAACTTGTTGCATGTTAGAAGGACATGTACGTGGGAAATTGTCATCAGTTTTTTTTGTTATATTAAATTAGTTTCGAAACGTAAATATGACTTCAAAAAAGAAATACAATTTTTGTCAACATTGATCATTCAAAACCCATTTCTGAATGCATTATTGTATATAAAAGAAATTGTTTTACATTATTTGGATAATACGTTTTATTTTGGTTTTGATAATTTATTTATATATTTAGTAGATGTAGCGAATTCAGAGGTTTCTTTGGTTATATCATGCGCAACGTAAAGAATGTATATTTTGTGTTATATAATTGATATATACAATAATTACATAAACGTCTCTGCTTATGATTGAAACGTTTTATAATATTATCTCCATATTAGTCAATTTAAATACTCTTATGACACTTTCTATCGGCAATTGATAATAGCTAATGTATTGTACGATTGCATGATACTTACGTACCAGATAATTGCTTTGTGTGAACGTAATTATACCATTGCATAGCTGGAACCTTATTACTTTTGAAAATATTGGCATAAAATGCTTAGTACAAATAGTTAACTAAAACATTAATGAATGCATTATATTGTGTGTAACATATGCAATACACAAATGCCATGATATGCTGACCTTCAAAACCAGAAAGTAATTATTAAACAAAGATTGAGCGACCCAAAGAGTAAGTATTTGGAAAGGTAGCTCTAAATTATTTGCAAGTCTTACAATTTCACTTACAAATTTTGCGAATTTCTCATCATCATTTCTGGCTTTTTTTTGTTATAATATACACGATATACCCATTTAATAAAATTAGTATTGTGGTTCTAAAATTGTGTCTTTATGAGCCAAACATGTTAGTGTTGCAGCGGGTAATTTATATTCATCAATATCTCTGAGCCGTTCAATTTTAAAATCTCGCTGCTAGTTCAATGTTGATTTGTGTTTAGGCGCAAGTTTTTTCTTCACATTAGCGACTCCAGTACGAATATCTTTAAATATTCATTCGTCAACAGGCAGTGGATGTGCAGCGGTTATATCAGCTGGAAGATCTCGTACAATCTTTTTAGTTTGCTTCGCTCGTTTTCCTATTTTTTCAAGTTCGGGAAGAATAGCCTACTTTCCTCGTTCGTCATCTTTAATATCTCCCAAAAAAAGTTTTCTCAGTAGCCGTAGTAAAAGGTTTGAATATTTTTTTCAGCACCGATTGCAAAATCGACTTGAACTTCCTGTCGCTGTTGAAGTTTTTGTCTGACATAATCTCTCGCTGGGATAAAATTCATTATTGCCTTTAACTGATCTCGAGCTAGTCTAGTTGTTAACGATTATCCTACCATTATTGTTAGATCATATGATTTAATTAATAACAACTAACAAAACCACGACACCACATATTCTTCTGTCTTTCAAGCCTTAGTTGGTTTTGACATTTTTTCGGTTTCTAGAAAGCCTTAATATGACAAACAGAGCTCTAACGTTGTTAATCCTTAATTTGACAAACATAACTCTATAATTATTTGATTGAAATCTAACCAAATTAGATATATAAGATTCACCCTCCCTGCTGAAAGTCTTAATCTGACAAACAGAGCTCTAAAATTGGTAAGCCTTAAATTGACAGAGTGCTATAAGTATTTGCTTGAAATCTAACCCAATTAGAGAAAATCTGTTCACTCTCTCTGTGCTGCAAAATGGAATAAACTACCGCCCAGTTGACATATGTTGTTGTATTACACAAGGGTCTGTTCTTGGATCTGTTCTCTTCATCCTATACCCTCAGCCACTCTCAGATGTAATAGATGATCACCCAGTATCTCACCACTTGTATACAAGAATAGCCACCCAGCTGAAGTTGATGCTACCATCCAAGGAGTAGAGGTGTGCATTTCTGATGTGAAATCTTATATGACATGTAACAAGCTGAAGATCAATAATGGGAAAACTGAGGTTATTATGATCACAACGCAAATACTTTCTCACTCACATCCTTTACCTCATAAACAAATATCAGAAATAACAACATTAACTTCACACAGTCAGTACGAAACCTAGGTGTTTCTCTAGACACTACTCTCACATTGCATCAACATGTCATGAACATATGCAAAGCTACATATCTGTAGTTGACAGGCATCATCTCCATTCGCAAATATCTTACGGTTGATGCCACTAAAACATTAGTACTTCCAAGACTGGAAAATTGTAACTCGGGTCTCTATGGTTCGTCTCAGCATCTACGCCAGAAAATTAACAATTTTCAAAACACAGATGCTTAGATCATACCTTACAATGGCTATCAGATCGATCCTGAAATATATTCAACGTAATGACTTATATTTCTGCTCAATACAACTAACAGTAATTGAATTGGTTAATTGATTTCCAATTTGACCTTTTAATTCATCTTGTAGAATTGTACAATCATGTTAAGGAGTTACATTTTTATGATGTTTCATCTACCCAGCTACTACTCGATTTCTCTTCCTTCCTTCCTTCCTTTCAATCGCATTCACCCTTCCTTCTTTCTACCTTCTACTTGTTTATTATCTCTCTTTGCATTCTTCCGTTTTTCATTTCTTCCACATTCCATTCTTCCGTTTATGGTTTCTATCTCTTCCTCCTTTCTTCATCCATCCGCTGGCCTGCTGTATGTTTATATTTCCTTTCTGATTTCATCGTTCCTTCCACTCTTTACTTGTACTTCCTCCCTCTTCTACTATTGTTTCGTATCAAGTGTGCTCGCTTGAACGTTTTCTTTCATCCCAAGACTATATTTCAGGAATCGACCATTCTCACAAACCTTCCGTCGGATCAAGGTGCGACCAACCTTACAAGTTCAAATGTACTACCACCAAATTACTGTTACATAACTCATGCATGCCTCTACGTAGTAATAGTAATTCTGTAATGAATATGGTAACACACATACACCATTTAAATATTGACTTATTTATGCACAGTAAATTGTTAAAGATATCATTAATTGACATAGCATGAATCAGATGAAATAAAAATTATATATCTATCCACTCAATGTCTAACTTTACATAACCATTAATATCTGCTTATTAGAGTCTTGTAACAGAATTGTTACCGAGAGGATGGTGGATTAAATGAACAACACAAACACAATATGTGAAAGAAAATATAAATTTATGAAATAAATTATTAATGAAAAATAATGATGTATCAACACAATAACTCATGCGCTCAATCCACAATTACACTCACAACCATTCACAATACATGAATAAATTAAATATTAATACAAAATAAAACACAGATACAAAGGAATCTCTTGGACTATACACAGATCAAATGAACTTTTACGAAAGTTTTATTAACGCAAGTATAAATTACGATAATAAACACAAACGACAAACTATACTATCGCACGTATGGATTGCGACAACAAGCACGAACATATACTTGTATTCAATCAAGTTGCTAGCTTTTATTGATATTCATGCAATCCCTTGAAATACTAATGTGATTTGAAATAACTATGTAAATACAACAATGCATTCAATTGCACTACAATTGCAACACACATATGTGTCTCGACCCTGTATAACCGTACGATTCACCAACAGTTGAATCGCCTCCCAGTTTCCCCGAAGACCTAGGGTTGACCAATACTTTTATCGGCCGTTTGCCCTTCACGGATCCACCACAGTTTTACGTACAGACAGCATACAACATCTACTAGAACCAACGGTTCCTCAATGCCCTAGATGTCGCCCCGGATGTTTACAGCTTTAGACAGCTCCGACACTCGGACTTCTAGCTTTCCGGATATTTACACGTCACGACAGATGTAGACGAACAGACAGTTCGACAGACAGACAGATACTTCAATTCGATTGCACCTTTAAACGGCACAATCAATCACATTCAGCTATTATACAGAGATGTTCCACAACAAATCATAGATGTTCCACAACAAATCAGACGATATCAAAGACGTTATCAAAGATGTTCTCAGAGATGCTATCAGCTGACGTTATCAGATGCGTTAACAGCTACGTTATCAGCTACAATAAACAAAACCAGACTAATAAGAGTTGTCTTAAAAAATAATCTAAACTGCATTTAAAGTCTAATAGTGACTAGTAATTCCAAATATTCCACGCTTAAAATCTGTATTGCAATAAAGGCATCATTATACGAAATGATAAACTGAATAAAATTCACAATAAAACGAAATATAAATTTAACACTCACCCCTTTGGCTGGAGATTGAAAGACGAGCTTATCTATCCTGTGATTAGATACTTTAGGTCCCGTAAAATTGATCATAAATATTCTGCCTTATATACCCTCAAATAGGTAAGCAGAAATCACGGCGAGCTTACCGTGCACCACGTGAAACGAATGTTCCAGATTTCATGTAAATAAAAATCAGGCACATGCAAATCGTTACACGCCGCTTACCTTGGAGAAAACCAGTTATTCACCTCAGGTAATGCATGTACGACGAAACAAAGAAATCAAGAAAATAAATTTAATTTTCGCCTAATTCTGTGACAATACCTCCCCCCTAAGAATAAAAATGTACACATTTTTAAAACTAACACAGAATAGAAGAAAAATAACTACTGATGATATCTTACAACATTTACACTGGTTATACTACAAACTGGATTTTATTACTGGGCAAATTCATACAAATTTCCCATCATGCCCTACTCAAGTAGTCTGCGCCTATATTTTCAACTCCCCTTATTGCTTCTACACGGAAACGATAAGGTTGTAGTGTTAGCGCCCAACGCATCAACCGAGCGTTAGCGACCTTGGCCTTGTTTAAATACAGTAGGGGTTGGTGATCAGTCTCGAGAACGAAATCTCTCCCAAATAGATATGCGTGATACTTCCCAATTCCCCATACTACGGCCAAACATTCCTTTTCTATAACGGAATAATTTTTCTTCCTGGGTAGCAATTTCCTACTCGAGTAAGCTACGGGTAACTTGCTGTCGTCTTGCTCTTGCAGTAAAATTGCCCCCGACCCTGTTTCAGAAGCATCTGTTCTTAGAACAAAAGGTTTGCTGACATCTGGCAATTTTAATAGTAGGTGCACTAACCAGTTTCTCTATCAGAGTACAAAATGCTTTATCTTGATACGGTCCCCATTCAACTTTGTTTGGTTGCCCCTTCTTGGTCAAATCAGACAGCGGGCTAGCAATGGCTGCAAAGTTCGGTATAAACTTTCTATAAAAACCTACTAGACCTAGAAATGATCTTACCTGCGTTTTGTTGGTTGGCTTTGGTGCGTCTCTAATTGCTTCAACTTGCTTGGGGTGAGGTTTTAACTGACCCATACAACTGACCCTATGACCCAAACAATCTAAATCTGTATAACCAATACTGCATTTAGTGGGTCTCACTGTAAGGTTCGCTTTGCGGAGTCTATTGAAGAGCTCGCTCAGGACGGACACGTGCTCACTCCAAGTATTCGTGTATACGAATATGTCATCTACAAAGCTATCAACGTTTGCTAAACCTTTAAGCAAATTACGCATCAAACGACAACAGGTGGCGCTGGCTCCAACTAACCCGAATGGCATCACTTTGAATTGATACAGTCCTTTCTGGGTCGCAAATGCTGTCAATGGTCGGGATTCTGGGACAATGGGAACCTGCCAATATCCCTTGGCCAGATCTAATTTGGAAATCCATCGGTTTCCCGACAACTTCGCAAATAGACCCTCCATATCTGGCATTGGTTCTGCATCGAACACAGTGATTTTATTCAACTGCCGAAAATCGATACAGAATCGGTTCGTCCCGTCCTTTTTCCTGACAAGCACTACTGGAGAAGAATATGGCGAGTTGGAGGGTTCAATCACGCCCACATCCAACATTTTACCTACCTCTTCGTCCACAGCTTCACGTGCGTTGTATGGCACCGGATATCCCTTGATTCGAATAGGGTCAGACGTATTCAGTTTAATTTTGAGGTCCAACAAAGTTGTACAACCTGGTCTGTCAGTGAATACATAAGAGTGTTTAGCCAAGAGCGCATTAATCTGTTGACGCTGGTCTTTCGTCAACTCCGCACTCACATCGACTTTATCTATCCCTTCCCCCGCAACTCCCAAGGGACATTCAAGGGAACTCTCGATATTCGAATCTGCTTCATCATCGTCTACGACTGCCGTACAAACGACATTTAAGACCCCCTTTTCAACATTGTCGCTCTGTCTCTTAATATTCAACTTGAGCATGTTAGCATGGAATGTCTTTAAATTACCGTCCATGTCAATTTTATAGTCCATGTCACCTTTTACTAATTTAACTTCATATGGACCTTTCCACTGGACTAATAACTTATTTGAGCTCGTTGGAAGAAGCAATAGCACCTGATCTCCTACAAGAAATTTCCTATTTCGGGCTCTGCGGTTGTAATACTTGGCATATCTGCGCCCCGATTTAATCAATTCGTCACGTGCCATCTGGCATGTACTCTCAAGTTTATTTCTTAGATCTAAAACGTACTGGTAAGTTGTTTTTATTTCCTCGTTCGCAACATCACCAGTGCATAGTTCGCGTAGTATCCGCATCGGGCCTCGAACTGTTCTACCATACAACAGTTCGAAGGGTGAGAACCCTAAACTTTCCTGCGGTACTTCACGGTACGCGGACAGAACAGCGTTTAAATAACGGTCCCAGTCTTGCGGACGTTCCGCGCACATCTTTCGTAGCATGCTTTTCAGGGTACCATTAAACTTCTCTACCAGTCCATTGCACATCGGATGGTATGGGGTAGTGTTTAGCTATTTGATGGATAACAGCCTACTTATTTCACCCATGAGGTCAGAGGTGAATTGGGCACCACAATCAGTGAGGATTTCTTCTTGCACCCCTACCCTACTGAAGATATCAACTAATGCTTCAGCTACCCTTTCCGTTTCAATAGTTGGTAACGCTACGGCTTCAGGGTATCTGGTTGCGTAGTCAACCAGAGTAAGAATATACCGATTCTTTCTTTCGGTAACTGGGTGTATTGGTCCTACAATATCTACTGCCACTCTTTTAAACGGTGTATCTATTAATGGCATCTGTCCTAAGGGCACCCTTGTGACCCTTCTCTTACATACGGTTTTCTGACATACGTCGCACGACCTACAGAACCGTGTGACATCGCCATTAACACCGGGCCAGTAGAATTCAGCGACTACCCTGCTAGTGGTCTTAGCCTTACCTAGGTGTCTTGCCATGCTTGACTCATGCGCCACCCTAAGTACTTGAGATCTATATCTCTGGGGTACGACCACTTGCCAATACTTCTTTCCCTCCCGAGCGCTATATTCCCTATGCATTAATCCGTTCTTGCGTACGAATCTCGAGCTACCCCCACGCTTGCAGTGTTTACTCGCGCCGGACGTGATTTTCTCAACAATTGTTCTGATGGATTCATCACGTTCTTGCTCTTGTTTGAAATCATCACGTGAAATTCCTGAAATCGATTCAGGGACTATTAATTTATGAAACGCGGTTTTCTCTCGCCGTGTTTTGCGCTCGCGTTTCGACTGCCTGGGCCAAAGGTATTTTAAAATCGGCCATGGTTGGAAGACGGGAACCTTCAACATTACCGATCGTCAGATCGTAAATAGGATTTTCCATACAAAGGGCATCAACAGTTCCCGTTAAGAAAGGTGTTTTTACCGTGATCCTTGCTACGGGAATGCGACCCATCGTCTGATCAAGTAACATACATTGGGATTCCCACCCGAGCATTTGGTTGTCCTGCTCGAGACTACGTTTGATCACTACGCCCGTGCAACCAGTGTCACGTAATACTACGACTTCTCGACCGTTGACAAACCCTCTCGCGGTTGGTACACGCGCTTCGGGAAATAGACACGTGCCAAGCGAATGAATACAAGGTTCTACCTGTACGATGTTATCAGATATACCTTTACTTTGTATAGCCACTGCTACCTTATGTACAAGTCCCTTTCTTTTAGGACAGTCTTTTTGAACATGACCCCATGCATTACACAAGAAACATTGCACACGCTGAATAACTGGATTCCTAACTGACCTTTTTATCTCGGCTGATTTTACAAGCTCCCTAGGCATAGGTCTCGCAGACTGGTTTCCAGACTTAAAATCTTTTAAAACCACGTTCTGGGTTCCCCCATGAGCTTCGGCAAAGAAATCGGCTTGCTTAGCCATATCTTTTACGTTTGTGAAGACTTTCTCCTTCAGAAATTGATCTAATTCTCACCCAACTGTATTAAATAATTGATCTCTGAGCAAGAAATCAGTCAACCCTTCAAACGTTTTCACCGCTTTGCCGCATTCAATTCACCGCTCAAAATAGTTCGCAATTCTAACGGTGAACTGACCAAAGGTTTCTCCCTTATCGGGCTTGCTATACCTGAACATTTAACGAAAACCCTGTTCAGTGAGCTCGTACCTTTTGAGAAGTGCTTCCTTTAGGACGTCGTTCTTAAACACATCGTCCCTAGGAAGTCGCGAGTATACATCCAGCGCTTTACCCTTTAATAGCGCACTGAGATGCAGTGCCCAGTCATTTTGACTCCACTTCTGATTTTCTGCATACCGCTCAAAACGATGAAGATAACTATCGATGTTATCTTTTTCATCGTCAAAGGGAGGTAATTTGGGGCCCCTTAATTTGCTAAAGGCAGAATCGTGTTCACTTCCAGATGTCGCTAATTCTACCCTACGCTCATGATACCGTTGTTTTGCTTTTTCTTCTAACTCTATTCGCTTTTCTTCCGCTTCCATTTCCCATCCTATCCTGTCCTTTTCGGCCTGCTTCTCTAATTCTATCTTTTCCTTCTCTAATCCTATCTTTTCCTTCTCAAAGGCCCATTTCCTTTCATCGGATTCCCTTTCTAATTCCCGTTTCCTTTCTTCGGCCTCCCCCTTTTCCTTTTCTAATTCCCTTTCTAATTCCCTTGACCTTACCCTTTCTTCCTTTTCTAATTCCCTTGCCCTTGCCCTTTCTTCCCTTTCCCGGGCTTGTTCTTCTTGAATAAATTTCCTTAGACTTTCACCTTCATACCCAAATTCTTTGCCTAAGGCAACCAAGTCCTTAAGGGATGACATGACAATGACAATTGTAATATGAATATAGATAGGTAACCAAACCAATGCTTTAAACACGCGTATACTGGACACACGAACCTAGATAGACTAAACAAAAATAAACCCCAACTTGAGTATTATCTTGAACAGAAGGTCACGCTCAAATATAAACATTAAATGTATACTTTCACAAAAATGATTGACAGTTCACTTAATCCAGCGATCCCACTTCTGACACCATTCTAACATAATTGTTACCGAGAGGATGGTGTATTAAATGAACAACACAAACACAATATGTGAAAGAAAATTTAAATTTATGAAATAAATTATTAATGAAAAATAATGATGTATCAACACAATAACTCATGCGCTCAATCCACAATTACACTCACAACCATTCACAATACATGAATAAATTAAATATTAATACAAAATAAAACACAGATACAAAGGAATCTCTTGGACTATACACAGATCCAATGAACCTTTACGAAAGTTTTATTAACGCAAGTATAAATTACGATAATAAACACAAACGACAAACTAAACTATCGCACGTATGGATTGCGGCAACAAGCACGAACATATACTTGTATTCAATCAAGTTGCTAGCTTTTATTGATATTCATGCAATCCCTTGAAATACTAATGTGATTTGAAATAACTATGTAAATACAACAATGCATTCAATTGCACTACAATTGCAACACACATATGTGTCTCGACCCTGTATAACCGTACGATTCACCAACAGTTGAATCGCCTCCCAGTTTCCCCGAAGACCTAGGGTTGACCAATACTTTTATCGGCCGTTTGCCCTTCACGGATCCACCACAGTTTTACGTACAGACAGCATACAACATCTACTAGAACCAACGGTTCCTCAATGCCCTAGATGTCGCCCCGGATGTTTACAGCTTTAGACAGCTCCGACACTCGGACTTCTAGCTTTCCGGATATTTACACGTCACGACAGATGTAGACGAACAGACAGTTCGACAGACAGTCAGATACTTCAATTCGATTGCACCTTTAAACGGCACAATCAATCACATTCAGCTATTATACAGAGATGTTCCACAACAAATCATAGATGTTCCACAACAAATCAGACGATATCAAAGACGTTATCAAAGATGTTCTCAGAGATGCTATCAGCCGACGTTATCAGATGCGTTAACAGCTACGTTATCAGCTACAATAAACAAAACCAGACTAATAAGAGTTGTCTTAAAAAATAATCTAAACTGCATTTAAAGTCTAATAGTGACTAGTAATTCCAAATATTCCACGCTTAAAATCTGTATTGCAATAAAGGCATCATTATACGAAATGATAAACTGAATAAAATTCACAATAAAACGAAATA
The DNA here is from genome assembly GCA_030141615.1 of Unio pictorum. Classification (NCBI taxonomy): domain Eukaryota; kingdom Metazoa; phylum Mollusca; class Bivalvia; order Unionida; family Unionidae; genus Unio; species Unio pictorum. The sequence continues at coordinate 2,477,058 of JARLTB010000068.1, forward strand.
TAAATTTAACACTCACCCCTTTGGCTGGAGATTGAAAGACGAGCTTATCTATCCTGTGATTAGATACTTTAGGTCCCGTAAAATTGATCATAAATATTCTGCCTTATATACCCTCAAATAGGTAAGCAGAAATCACGGCGAGCTTACCGTGCACCACGTGAAACGAATGTTCCGGATTTCATGTAAATAAAAATCAGGCACATGCAAATCGTTACACGCCGCTTACCTTGGAGAAAACCAGTTATTCACCCCAGGTAATGCATGTACGACGAAACAAAGAAAATGGTGAAATTAGTTTGTAAATGAAGAAAATAAATTTAATTTTCGCCTAATTCTGTGACAATTCTACTAAATCCATATCCCAAAACATGCATTCGAATAAATACAAATACTAACTTGAACTAAATTCAATACAAAAAAAATAACAGACTCGAATTAAATCCAGTACAACATTTGGTCAATATAATGGATTACATTTCAAAGGCTTTACATCCCATTAAGCGTGCCATTTATGAGATACGTAACATGGTTCGCGGTGTGGCCTTTCATTAGAATTTGCTTAGCCACATTGTTTTACTCTCCTAGTATACCATAATCCAAATTAGCTTCATGCATCAGAACGCCTACATAATTATCATCATACTGACCTTTTAGGGAAGCTTCCTATACATATAATGCCTGTTCATACTTTAATTTGAGACCACTGTCTCATTCTGTTTGAGCCTTCAAGCCGACTATATTTAATTGATCCATTTCAATATTAATCGGAATCAATCAACCCAGGACAATTTTAACAAGCAGATGACCAAAGTGCTATATTCCTATGCACCAATCTTGGTAGCTCGAGATCGACTACCGCCTAAGTGGAATATTCCGATGACGGATATATGTTTATTACAAATTCTGAAATGCACCGAGTTTATTACACCCATACGCTTGATGATAAAATTGGAATTTTCCTCCGATACAAAAGAACATTAGCTAACATGAATACACTATTTAACACTATTTATTGCTGCCTTGAACACAAAGTTCGTTCATCTCAAAACTTCTAGTGTTGACGCGGTATGTTGTCCGATTAATAAAGTTTGCTCCTGTTTATTGGTAGCCTTAATATCATTTATATGCATCCGAGATTGTTATAGGGTGTGGGATCACCGGAATAGGAGAGCTGCCAAAAGTTTCAGACTTTGACGCTGAATAAATCCCTTGCGTCATATTATGTAAAGGACAACACCACCGGATATCAGTATGTCCGTCACGATAGGGAGGCATGCTCAAACGACGTCGTCCAAATAACAATTGATCGTAGTCCTGTTCGTGGTCAGATCAGATAACGAACCACGAAATGCACTGTATATATTTACATACCTCTGGTAGTAACTTGTTGAACCGTACTTCGGTCTTATTAGCGAAGCGTGTGGCACTTCGAAGTTGTTCAAGCTTAGACAGAATTGGTGACTGTATCTCCCAAATAGTCCACCATGTGCTATCTGATGCGGCACTGTGATGGACGACCGGCACTTCCCGTTTAACCGTTCTAGAACACAGGTTGAATGAGACAGATGTTTCCTTGCTCAGTAGAAGATCGTCCATAAATTGGCTAGTAGCTCGAATTGGGAAAATCACAAATTTGCTTGGTGGATCTAACTATATGCGAATATGATGTTTATTGTGTTATTGAAGCAACAGCAAAAACACATTGTATTTCGACTAGTATTGGCGTGATTTACCTCACCTTTCATGATACATCAGAGCCACAGTACAAAGTTTCAGCAGTGTAGGAGACAAACTTAGTACGACAAGAATCATAGAATTGCGTCAAAGTCAGATAAACTTTGACGCAATTCTATGATCTTGTCGTAGGAGACAAACGTAGATAGGAGACAAACTTGAAGTTAATGCTTTCATGTTCAGCAGCTTGGTCATCAGTCCACAACCGGTTCAGCACGAGTATATGACCATGTACAGTTCTTTTGTATTGTAGCTCGAATTGGGAAAATCCCAATTAGCTTGCTGAACCTCCTGATATGCGAATAGGATGTCGTTCATATAATTGTCTTGATCGTGTTCTTTAGGATCCAATTGAAGCACTTGACAAATGCATTGCACAGGGGGCGCTGTGGGATAATAGTGAAATCTTTAATTGACATCAGCTAATTCACATCTCACATCAGTTTACTTATCAACTGAGTTCCTTGAATTCTTCAGGTACCCGGACTAATGACCAAATTCGAAGCAGAGCCTCCGTGACAGTTTCCGAGTTGATATTACGCAGCGTGACAGTTTCCGGGTAGCGTGTAGATTGATTGATAAATATTTCCGTTTGTCGACAATAGCATTAATGATCTGATGAAGTCCATCGGGACACGTCGGAACGGTTCATCTATGAGAGTTTCACTATTCAGAAGAATGGGCCGTTTATCTGACTTTGACGCAATTCTATGATTCTTGTCGTACTAAACACGAAACCGACCACCCGCGCCACTTGCAAGTCGAATCCTTTGGCTAGATGTACATGCGTCTTGGATATTCTCCTGTGTCCTCTCGAAACACATTCCTGCGAGAGCGTCAGCACTTCGTGTTGCTTCGCCTTAGGTAAGACGATTTACTAGAAGTTTCCACAAAACTTCTTCGTGTACAATATTACTTTCTTGCAGACAAACTTCACTTTACCACCCAGAGTTCTCTTCTCTTTTCTCTTTGGTGTGTTGCCGTAACTGCGTCAGAGTTGCGTCTTACTTCCGCAGCTTCATCAGCTCTATTGGCAGCAAGTTACCCACTTTGGGGTTCTTATATTCAAATATTAATGACCTTGCCCGGCAATCCATGGACCTGATTTTACTAATATTTACTGGTACTGGTGTTCAGGTCTTTGGTTTGAATTTGGTAACAAAATGCCATAACGTCAGTTGACATTTTCTGAAAATCCTGACAAACATGTGGTTTTCGATTTTTCTTTGAGGTTCAGAGAGTTGAGATTAATGATGGTGACTGGCAACAAGTCGGACGTACAGTTGACGCATTGGACATTAATAACGTTCGATCCATGGTCTTCCAGTTTCATGTAATTCTTGTTAACAAAAGCGGAATAACTGATCCCAATATCATCATATATTGTGATATCGTCATCGTTCTGTCCCTGACGCAAAATTTACCTGTTTAGGAGTCACTTCTCGGCAAGCGTCATCTTTGCAATGGAATTAATATGAGACTGTTTGTCCTTAAGAATGTCCATGGCAAAATGCCCTGAGAGTCTGCAGAGGCAGCACATCCGTAGTTAAACGGTAGGTCCTCTTCTACGTGGTTTGAGTCTGACCGATTCAGTGGGACGAGTCATTTCCTGTACTACCAACATCAAGATCCAAGTTATGGGTGAAAATGAGTCTGTTGTGACTGGATAACTCTTACCATTGTATAGTTCCAGCAGAGTTATCTCTCTTAAATGAAATGTAGTAGCTTGTTTTGTCTTTGTCAAATTGACAATATCAAATTGTTCTCTGAGACAGTGTGTGACATGCATGCTTAAGTAGGACAAAGAGTATATTTATTTCACAAAACTTTAGCACTGATGTATATGAAACAACAATTGGTACCGTGATACCATATATGATGAAGAATAATACATTAATATTGGACCTTAACTAAATGGGAGACAACTACACTATATTCCATGTATGATAGGGAATATTACATTGATCATTGACCTTGACATCAAGGTAGACAAACACAATATATGACATGTACTTTGAAGAATAATATATATATATATATATATATATATATATCTTGGACCATGAGTGTAAAATAGACAACCACACTATAATAAATATGAGAAGAGGGAAATCACGAATCAGGACAACTGGTCAAATTTGAACGAAAAGGCTATCCTAACAAGAAAAGAATGTATATATACATATGTAGCACACAGACAAATAGCATTAACACAAATGGCAAACACAGAATATAGGAGACAAATAGCCATGGTAAAATAAAAAATTAAAAGGAAAGTGGACCCAAAGAAGGGTAGATAACTCTTGGTAAACCCTCTTTAGCAACACTAGGGAAAGAGAAGAAGAAAAAAAACTTTATAATCCCGATGGGAAAAATTAAATATTAGATAACTAAAATATATAAAAATAAAAAGATACCTACATATCGAGGGGAAGACACATAGACATTTTTTAATACTTTTCATCGGGGGTGTGGGGGTGGGGCCGTCTGTCTGATGCCCCCCCCCCCCCAAAAAAAAAAAATAAGAAGTGAAATAAGCTGAACGTTGCTAAATTAACAAGAATACAGGATCATGTGAGAAACTTTAAAACATATACTGCATCTAGTGTTCATTTCACTGTCGGTATCACTGGCAATAATAGGTCTCCATTTGGTCGGCTGTGAAGACATCCTCCCGCTGCTTTTCGCATTTTTACCACTGACGTACTGTGTAGCCTGTGAAAGCGACAGTTTGGCTTCTTTGCTGAAATTGTATATGGACGTCATCTTGAATAATTGCATTTGTAAGAATACCAGGGAATTCAAGGCCATGAATTGATCTTGATAGTGTTGTCAACAAATTATTTTTGTGAATGGGTACTCGTCATTAATTTTCAATGCATGGGTTTTTCACTACAGTCGGGAACCTGATTACCTGGGTACCCATTGACATCACTACAAATTACATCATGGAACATTATGTGTATTACATCATTAAATAATATACATAATGAATCATCGAACACTGTACATATTACAACATCGACCGTAGGAATGTTGGAAACACTATAATTAGTCATTTCTATTTATATGCTTATTTCAAAAGCGGTCTTGTCAGTTTCAGGTTTTGTTCTACAACCGGAGTTTGATATAAAGTTTAGGCTTAATTTAATTTTCATCATAAAATACACAGATTTGAACTTTGTATATTTTTGTCATGTCATCCCTGCAAGAGCAGGCAAGTCATAGGGCATGCTGCATTGACATGCTGATGTCACAAATGGTTGCCATTGTATACACTAGGCATAGTGTGTAAGCCCCTCAATTATAGGAATGAATATCATAAGTTCCAACATTAGTCCCCATGGGAGACCCCAAAAAAGGTCTTTAAAAAATGTAAAAGATAAATATAATGCAGATTGGCGTGATTTCAGGACATGAACTGGGGAGGGGGCCAATTCTTAAAATGCATTTTTTTTCAATTTTCAGAAAAAAAACATGGTCCCATTTAATTTAATGAAAATTAACAAAGTCTATAACTCTTGATAGTGCCTGAAAACATATTTATAGCTTCAGTGTTAATTAGGACCAACAATGAAAGCTATACCAGGTCACATGTATTGTCAGCCTGCTGAGGAATGTGTACCCTTTTCCAGACGCCTTATTTATATTCATGAAATCTAACACAGCTGTTAGACCTTCATTACAACTGTTTCATATTTGTATCAATTATTTCAATTATTTCAACAGAATATTGCCATGCTTAAAAAATACTAAACTTCAGAAATGAAAAATATTTGTAATGTGCCATAATAATGGGAGATAATTCAGTGGACCTTTTCTACGACCAATATAAGGACTCGCATCACAATTAGTATTTCCAGTCAAGTACCCATTTTAGAACCACATTTTTCCCTCTCACTTTGGTGGTGATATTTGAGTTATATTTATGCATGTTGTAAAATTGTGATGTATATCCATTTTGAATAGAGTTTTCTAGGACTAAATTCATAATGGTATAATCTTACACCGATAATTTATATAACCTGAATACATTCGTTTAATGAGAAGAAACGCAAACACTAATTTGCTTATCTGAATGAAATCAACATATATATATGTGTGTGTGTGTGTGAAATAACTTGTTTTGCACACTACTGTCATTAATTTCGCATTCCAAAGTGCATGGTACAGTTGGATCGTCAGCACTCACATTCTTGGCCTCATACATTTTCTGTAGGTCCTGGTCAGAAATTGGGTCTGATGCCTTCAGGTTCTTGCCTTTTCCAAAACTTGTTTAGATCCTTCATCTTCATTTTTAGAACAGATGTACTCTTGTCAAATTGAATGTCATTTATTATGGAAACACCATATGACTTTGTATGATATCATACCTCTATGGAAACACCATATGACTTTGTACGATATCATAGCTGTATGGAAACACCATATGACTTTGTGTGATATCATACCTCTAAGAGATGATGGTTCAAATTCATCACCTCCTGACAGATGAAATGAGAAATGTGCTGGTTTAGATCTGATGGTGGGATAAACTCTGGAAATCTTTCCTCCCCTTCACTCTTAAAAAGCCATGAGCAATTTCAAGTCACCTTCATTTTTTTTTTCTTTGTGTTAATATTTGCCTGTTCTTCCAGGAAATCATCAACATTTTCAGAAGTCATTTTTTTTTTTAATCTGTCACATTCAAATGAATGTTTTAGCTGTATCATTTGAAAATCTATTTCTTGAAGATTTTTATCATCACTTGTCACATCTAACAGTAATAGTTCTAGTGCAATTTTATCAGTACTCAGTTTTTCCATTTTAGTTTTGGTTGCAGAAACCACAGAAATAACAATGATATGTACATATAAAAAAATAGTTCACTGACAGAAAATGAAAGGGAGGTAAGAATGTTCTGACACCACAAAAGTAGTTCCTGTAGTGTAAACATTATTTTTTCACTACATTGAAATATCAATATTATTTAAATTAGAAAATCAAGTAATTCACTGCTTAGCATAAACTAAAAGGAATGAACTAAATACATATAAGCAGTCTAAAAGGTACAAGCTTTAATTCATAATTGAATATTATGAGAAACTAATGTGTCCAATGTATATAAGCTTGCTAATATTGCAGCATTGCATGTCCTCTTCATATCTTCATAGCTTTGATTATATTCATCTTTTACTTTTTTGAAAGACTTTTTTGGGTCTCCCATGGGGACAAATGTTGGAACTTGTGATATTCATTCATATAATTGAGGGGCTTACACACTATGCCTAGTGAATACAATGGCAACCATTTGTGACATCAGCATGTCAATGCAGCATACCCTATGACTTGCCTGCTCTTGCAAGGATGACACGACAAAAATATACAAAGTTCAAATCTGTGTATTTTATGATGAAAATTAAATTAAGTCTAAACTTTATATCAAACTCCGGTTGTAGAACAAAACCTGAAACTGACAAGACCGCTTTTGGAATAAGCATATAAATTAGAAATGACTAATTATAGTGTTTCCAACTTTCCTACGATTGATGTTCTAATATGAACAGTGTTCGATGATGCATTATGTATATTATTTAATGATGAAATACACATAATGTTCCATGATGTAATTTGTAGTGCTGTCAACGGGTACCTAGTTAATCGGGTACCCAACCATAGTGAAAAACCCGGGCATTGAAAATTAATGAAGAGTACCCATAATGTTCCATGATGTAATATGTATAGTGTTCGATGATACATTATGTATATTATTTAATGATGTAATTCACATAATGTTCCATGATGTAATATGTATAGTGTTCGATTATGCATTATGTGTATTATTTAATGATGTAATACACATAATGTTCCATGATGTAATATGTATAGTGTTTGATGATACATTATGTATATTATTTAATGATGTAATTCACATAATGTTCCATGATGTAATATGTATAGTGTTCGATGATACATTATGTATATTGTTAATGATGTAATACACATAATGTTCCATGATGTAATATGTATAGTGTTCGATTATGCATTATGTCTATTATTTAATGATGTAATACACATAATGTTCCATGATGTAATTTGTATAGTGTTCGATTATGCATTATGTGTATTATTTAATGATGTAATACACATAATGTTCCATGATGTAATATGTATAGTATTTGATGATACATTATGTATATTATTTAATGATGTAATTCACATAATGTTCCATGATGTAATATGTATAGTGTTCGATGATACATTATGTATATTTTTAATGATGTAATACACATAATGTTCCATGATGTAATTTGTACAGTGTTTGATGATACATTATGTATATTATTTAATGATGTAATTCACATAATGTTCGATGATGTAATATGTATAGTGTTCGATTATGCATTATGTGTATTATTTAATGATGTAATACACATAATGTTCCATGATGTAATTTGTAGTGCTGTCAACGGGTACCTGGGTAATCGGGTACCCAACCATAGTGAAAAACCCGGGCATTGAAAATTAATGACGAGTACCCATAATGTTCCATGATGTAATATGTATAGTGTTCGATGATACATTATGTATATTTTTAATGATGTAATACACATAATGTTCCATGATGTAATATGTATAGTGTTCGATGATGCATTATGTATATTATTTAATGATGTAATACACATAATGTTCCATGATGTAATTTGTAGTGCTGTCAACAGGTAGACAGGTAATCGGGTACCCAACCATAGTGAAAAACCCGGGCATTGAATATTAATGACGAGTACATATTCACAAAAATAATTTGTCGACAACACTATCAAGATAGTACTTTTAGTTTTAAACACACATCGACTAGAATCCATCTTAAAACTTTTAGAGCCAAATATTAAAATTCTTTCCACATGGCCTGAAATAGATGTCACTTGAGGCTGCACTCATGTCTTCATATTTAGAGGATTATTTTATTTTTTGTTGCCTATTTCTAATCCATCTGTGACATTTTTTATAGAGGAGATATTTTCGCTTTCATATACGCATCAGCTAAATAAAATATACTTTTTAGTGCCAAATACCTTGAGACTGCTTACTCACTAAATATTGAATTAGAACAAAAAATTGACGCATAAGGAATAAAGTTAGAAAACTTAGTCTCTTCGCCCCGCACTAAGTCATACATATGCTATAAATAGAATTTGAGGTCCAAAGTAGTTTGCTATAATTAGAACATGATACTGTTAGGAACCAATCAGGAATGATGAGGGTGAGCTCTGCCTGGACGAGGAATCCAGAGAAAATGCTTGGAAACAGCACTATGATAGGCTGCTGAATGTTGAATTCCTATGGAACCCGAATGACCTCACGGATGAGCCTCCTGTTGAGGGCCCAAGTATTCCAATCACAACTGTATTGATTGAAAAAGCAATCAGCAAGATGGCGACGGGTAAAGCTGCAGGCCCATCTGGCATAGTAGAAGAGATGTTGAAGCCTACTGGCATGAGTGGTGCAGCAATCATACATAATCTCTTTGAAGCTATCATTCGTGATGGACATATTCCAACACAGTGGGTGGAAAGCTACATAGTCAGTCTATACAAGGGCACTGGACAGGAGCAACTACAGAGGCCTAAAGATGTTGGACCAGATAATGAAAGTTTTTGAGAGAGTTTATAGAGTAATTGATCAGACAACAAGCACACATCGGTGACATGCAGTTCGGTTTCATGCCAGGAAGAGGAACTGTTGATGCCATATACATCTTGCGACAGATGCAAGAAAAACACATCGCAGTTAACAAGCCATTATACATGGCCTTCATAGACCTTGAGAAGGCATTTGACCGAGTTCCAAGGAATGTCATATGGTGGGCGATGCGTAAATTAGGCGTTGAAGAATGGCTTGTTAAAACTGTACAGTCCATGTGCTAGAAGCCGTATTCGTGTTGGTGATGGCTACAGTGACGAGTTCAATGTCAATGTTGGTGTTCATCAAGGATCGGTATTGAGCCCGTTATTGTTTATCGTTGTTCTAGAAGCGCTGTCAATTGACTTTCGAACAAGCTGCCCATACGAGCTCCTGTATGCTGATGATCTAGCGGTCATTGACTCCACACTCGAGGCTCTGGTTGAACGTGTGACAGAATGGAAGAAGGGCATGGAAGAAAAAGGTCTTAGGGTCAACATGGGTAAATCCAAGGTATTGATTTCTGGCCTGAATAGGGAAACACTGAAAAGCACGGGAAAGTATCCATGTGCCGTCTGCCTAAAAGGCGCAGGTAGAAACTCAATCTTTTGCATCAGCTGTTCACATTGGGTTCACAAAAAATGTAGTGGAATCAATGGACCTCTCAAACCTGATCCAAGCTACAAGTGTCCCAGATATAGTGGACTCGCTCGACCTATTGATGAAAGGCCTTTGACAGAAGTAACTGTAGGTGAAGAAAAGCTTGATGTCGTAGCCGACTTCTGTTATCTAGGAGACACCATGTCAGCCGAAGGAGGATGTGAACTAGCATCAACAACGAGTTGCAAGTCTGCTTGGAAAAAGTTTAGAGAGCTTCTCCCAATCCTGACGAATAGGCATTTGATGCACATTACAAGGGGTCGTCTTTACTCAACTTACATCAGACCTGTGCTGTCACTGCTACAACTCTCGCAATGATAAAGCCATGATACGATGGATCTGCCATGTAAATCCCGAGGCGAATGTCCCTTTTGAGTCTCTCCTCACCCAGCTCAAAATCAGAAACACTTCTGACATTATCCAATCAAATAGGATGCGATGGCTGGGCCATGTTGAGCGTAGTAAAGGGTGGATATCCAAGGTCCGTTCCTTCAAAGTTACTGGAAGTCGAGCTCCAAGCAGACCTAAGCTAACATGGGAAGAGTTGACAAAAAGAGACAGAAAGACATTGGGGCTGAGCGGAATCAATCCACAGGACCGTAAAGCCTGGAAGAAAGCGTTGAATACTCTCACGACGAAACAGACAGGCCTACCCTTGTTAGAGGATTAATAAAAGGCCTGGATAATCAAAATGGATGATGATGATGATGATGATGATGATGATGATGAAAGTGCATGCAAGTCCACAGACAAGCGTACTCTTATATCATAGTTACGTACCGCAGTCTTTTCTAAAACACAGTCTGCGGAATTAATGGAATGTTAATAAAAATGAGATTTTAGGAAAGTGGATATACGGAAAAGTGTAATCCATATATGTTTATGCATAACACGTAATTTATTGGGGAAAAAAACGTAGTGATTACTCCAAAAGCATAATGATTGGCATGTATGCATCTGTGTACAATGGTAAGACTAAATGAATTCATTAATTAATACCGTGTGGTCCCAAGCAGCAGAGAGGGTGGACAGACCACATCCTTCGAGCAAAATAAGGCTTCCTACGAAATCTCATTTTAACCCAAAAAAAATAAGTCTCCATTTATCAAACGGAGACTTTACGATTTTTCAATCAATTTTGCTCGCAACGATGTGGTCATCACCCTCTCTGCTGCTACAAGTTAACAAAAATAATAAATGATTTCAACCAAATATTTGATCGAGTCCGATACGATATCGTGTCCGAGGATCATGTAAATTTATTGTTATAAATCCGTGCGGAGTCGACTGAGCGTTACTAAAGAAATTTTTAAATTGATTGAAGTCCATATCAGAGCACCATGTCTGCCAAATATTTCTAAGAGTATGAGTATCAACGCCGTTAAATACACACAGCAGGTTACAGTTATCTCTAATCACTTTTGGAATCTGAGTGTATCGTTGAGTGACATATATCACGTCGGTGTTTTTGTGACGCTTACGGGAAAAGATCCTAGCTGGGTTTTTTTGATTGTCTAACATCACATCGTCGTATACGACTAAATTGTTAATGTTCCCATCAAGGTCATCCACGGATGGCGCCTCGTCAATATCAGTTATAAAATCAATGGCGTTTTCACCCTTAATTTCTGATGCATTCTCGTTAAAATCTTTTAGCACTTCATAGCATCGTTGATCATCTACGCTAGGAGCACCTAAATACAACTTATCCCATTTCATCCATCTCATTATTAAATTGAGTAACAATTGCGTTTTACCGGATCCAGATGGCCCGATTATAATTGCGCGGATAGAGTTTTGTAGCGCTGCATGATGCTTAACCGGTTCTCTTGCTTTAGTCGCTGAAAAATCAATTATATCCATATTTCTATACATAAATTATGGATCTATATTGTGTGAAGTGTAAAACGCGTACTGGCACAGATGACGTGACGACGATTACAACTAGAAATAACCGATCAGCGCTTTCTGGTAAATGCGTGCAATGTGGTACAAAGAAATTTAGATTTGTGTCTATGAAATCTGCAGGAAATGATGATTTAAAAAAAAACGAGGAGGTGATATCGCAGCCAAATTTGCAAAGCTCCCTGGAACCCCATGGGCAAAGTACCCGGGAGAAAAGCACCTTCCAGGATATAGCTACTGTGGTCCCGGAACACGATTAGATATCAGACTTGATGATCAAAATCAACCTCGACGTGGTGAAGAACCAATAAACGCTATTGATAAGGCGTGTCATGCTCATGATGTTGCATATAAAAGTAATAATTTGCAGCACAGACATCTCGCGGATGTGAAATTAATTCATGCGTTAAATGCTATTCCTGATAAATCTTTTAAAGAAAAGTTGGCTTCGTGGTTGGTAAAATCAGCTATGAAAGGCAAATTGATGATGTGCGCTGGTAATTAATAATATGGAATCTATTTATTATTCTCCAAAAGGATACTGGAGGGGTAACGCTGCAATCAGTAAACTCGCCAATGCCGCAAAAGTGAAAAAGGTCACTGCGGCTAATTGGTTATCCAAACAGGCTATATGGCAGATTTATCTACCACCGCCTAAACAAATTAATTACTCGCATTTTGATGTGACTGTCCCTAATGAAGTTCATCAAGCTGATTTATTGTTTTTACCACATGACAACGGTTACAAATATGCGTTAACCGTAGTTGACGTTTCGAGTCGATACAAACAAGCAGAACCGTTAAAAACAAAATCATCACCTGAAGTTGCTTCTGCATTTGAAAGGATTTATCGACGAGGCCCACTACGCTGGCCAAATCTATTGCAGGTTGATCCTGGTAAGGAATTTCAAGGCGATGTTTTATCAGCGATGAAACATCACAATGTCACCATCAGACGAGGGCATACTGCGTTACATCGCGATCAGGCAATTGTTGAACGATTTAATCGGACTCTTGCTGAACGGTTATTTGGATATCAATACGCGAAGGAGTTTATTCAGGATAAAAGATCCCGTGAATGGGTTAAGAGATTACCAGGTGTAGTTACCGCAATCAATGATGAGATTGCTAGAACAATCAACATGAAACCTGTCAACGCGATTAAGAAAGCGTCTATACCAAAAATGGAAATCCAAGGAATTTCACAAAAAGATTTTCCTAGAAACGCTAGCGTTTCCGAACCAATTCTTGGTAGTAATTTCACTGTAAGGTATTTATACGAACCAGGAGAGCTTGAGGGTGGTAAAAAAAGAGCTACCGATCCTATTTGGAGCGTCACTACGCATAAGATATCCGGTATAACACGATCTACTGGTAGACCTCCAATCTATAAACTGGATTCAATTGCTCCTCAGCGAGGATTTACTCGACAACAACTACAGGTAATTCCCGAGGATACTCAATTACCACCGCGTGGTCTTAACTAGCGCCGTTGCGTCTGTTGCACTCAAGACAAGTCAACATCACATTGTTTCTGATATGACCAATGCTGCTATTCTTTCTGTCTACGGTAAATTGGCGAGGATCTTTATCCGAATACTGCCAACGCATTATACAATTGCAACTCGCGCAGTGATTATTCTGTTGTTGCTTCAGAGTAATTATTAATTCAGCATCAATGTCAAATTCTCGTTGTTTTTTTTTGTCTTGTTGTTTGTAACCGGAGAGTTTTTTATCAATAACTTTAACATCAACGATGCTAGCATCATCCATTGTAGTGTCATTATCATCCAGGATAACTCTTCGAAGTTGATTTATTTTTCGTACTCTGGATACTGCAAGATAGACTAAATTCGACCATTCGATGTGATTATCCACCATCCAAACAATTGTATCCGATATAGTCAATCCCTGTGAAGAATGTATCGTCGCTGCGTATCCTAGCGTCCATGGGGATTTATTAGCACGCAATGCATCTTCAACGACGCTGATATCAACCAGCACAATATCATTTAACACGAGAATTTGTTTTTCACTTTGTCCTGGAATATCAACTTCTATATTCTGTTTTCGTGTATCCGAAGGCCTATAACACAACGGTACTGGAAGTGTTGCAAATTTTTCTTTATGCAATTCAAATAACTTCATCTGAAGTATGTCTCTGACTATTTTTCTACTTGCAATTATTAAATCGTTTGGTCTCCACGTTTCCCAAAAATCATTTATGGGAGTTTCTGAAATTATTTCACGCGCTATTTCACATTGGATTTTATCCGGCTGTAATCTAATTAGCGCTTTGAATTCTCGTAATTGTTCATCAAGTGATCTATAATCAGTGGTAATTTCTTCATAATAGTCTACAAAACCCTTTAGCCATTCATGTGGGGATGCACCGACAAATGGTGGTGGTTGGCCATGATCACCGCACATGACGACTTTTGTATTTTTCAATAACAACCACTCAAGAAATGTTTGTAATATTTTCAACGATACTGTGCATATTTCATCCCAAATTATGATTTCAGGAATGAATTTATCGCCCATTCGAGCAGGAGTCCATTCATCGCCTATCCATCGAAAGAAACTATGATAAGTACAGGCATTTACCCCTCGTTGTTTCATCTCTCTGGCGAGTATGTGAGTAGGTGTTAACACAGTCATGTTTGATTTTGAAACGCGGTATAATTCAATTGCACGAGTTGTCTTTCCTGACCCACCACAACCGTTTAAATAAACTGTCTTGTATCTACATATTGGATCAGATACCGGTGGTGCATTAGAAAATTCGGATTGAATCTCATCAAACTTTAAGTACTTTCCATCCATGGTAACATCTGCCGATTCACAATACTCATGTAGCGTCTCCTTTTTAAATCTCCAACATCCCCACGCTTCCTCCGGATCTGTGAAATTAGCTACATCTGATTTGTATTTCTCGTGGATATACATAGAATCAGTGGCTACTCTAACTGCGGTATTAGGAAATCTATTTATCATCGAAAATAAATTGATAGAAGCATAAGCTAGCATAGAACTTCTCAAATGCGTATATTGTTTAATATATCCATCACAGTAGGTAACAACCGTACCTAATTTCTCACCATTGGATAGGAAAGCGTCTTTACGGGTTACAAGTTTTCCCTGTTTCGTTAAATCCGTTACAATAAAATCGTATTCAGCGACGTCTATGATCAACCGCGAAGAATATTTTGCATTGTCGTATCTTCCGCCCTGGGTAAATTTACCGATTATTCTTCGTCCAAAATCTTTTGCTTGTCCGCTTTTAATTTCAAATAACTCCTTAGACCAATTCATGATTTGTTCTTTATTGAAATCTGGAAACTGTTTTCGCTGTTCGCTAATTATACGATCTAGATCGGGTTGTGGTAGCCAAACTTCTTTCTGAGCTCGATAGCATATAATAGCTTCGGAAACAATCAACGATATTAGCATACCACAATCAATCATATATCTCAATAGCACTATTGGCATCCAGTGTTTTTCAGATAGGTGTCTACCAAGCCAAAGGTAACTACACGGATGTAACCCTGTAGCGAATTCGAATGATATCACACGAGCGAATCCAGTTAAATCAAAATCAGGTAATGGTCCATTAATCGCAACACGAGTCATTTCATGCGTGGGGTGTCCAAATCGTTTAAAGTACTCAGCACATTCCCCATACCCGAGAAAACTTCCAGGATAACACGCGGATATATCAATTGAAATCATACCGCCACGATGGTATTTCGTATTCCACAGTCCTCCATGACTAAATTCGACGCAACTCAATTTAACGTCCTCGAGAAAATCACTTTGTGTTGGACGCCATGAGTTTTTTTCTCTTGCGAAGTGAGCTACCACTGATGGAATAGTAAAACTATCCGTGAGTAGTTTTTCGTGGAAACTCTCCGGTGAAAAATCATTAGCGATTTTTCTCATTCTGTTATCTAATTCTTCAACGCGATATAATTCACCATTTGGTCTTACAAATTGATCAAATCCTATTTCGGGATCTTCATCACTTCTAAGTAACCACACTGACACAGGATCATCTTTACACAGCGTGTGAATAGCAACGAATAATTTCTCTTCATAGAAAACATCCCCGACGAATTCCTCGGGGATATATCTCACGGTTCGTTCTCGTGGAAATATTGTTACCGCAGGTGTCCACGCGTGTTCGTTATGATCAATAATTTTAATTGGAGCTCCTCGCGATTGATATTTCGGTTCGTATAATACTTCTCCGGTTATTGTCGTTACTGATATTGGGAATTTTAATGATGCTTCTAATTTAGCTATATCAGAAATCTTTGCACCGTGCTGTTTCACTGTCAGTTCCCATTCGGTTATTTTCCTACGTCGCAGATCAGTTAGTTTATTTCCTCGGGATGCATTTGTGAAGTGTTCCATTACCCGTGTTGCTACACAATTCAGTGAACTAGAATATTTCATAGGAGCTAGTTTTGCAATATCGGGTTTATTATTTAACGGATATATCCCATAAACGATTGCTGTTACAGGATAAGATCTCTCGTAGTATGGTTTGTCGATTCCAGTTAGAATTCCTGGTTTGGAATCTTTACTCACAATGACAGTTTTTTATTCTTGAGGATTGGTTCAAATTTATCCCTGATAATCCATTTGCCTTCGACTTCGATAATGAATTTTATTCTGAAAAAATACTTCTGTTGAGAATTACTTTGTTTGGGAATTGCTTTGGATTTCCATCTTCGAATTTCACCTTTGGATGCTACACCCTTGGATTTCCACCCCGTTGGCTCGCCAAGGTGTGAAATTATCTCAGCTGCTCTTTCATCGTTCATAGTAGCATCGATGATGGGTATATTGACATCTTCATCAATAATCCGAAATGTCGACCAACAGTATGCTGCACCGTCTCGGTAGAATTCATTAAAACACTCCCTGATTTTACCCAGGATAGTTCTATCACCGATTAGACGTTTTGGTGTATCAGAGACTCTATCGAGATTGAATTTAGTATTTTTCCAAGGCGTAATTTTCGATAATCTCTTGAACTCATTATCGAGATTGAATTTAGTATTTTTCCAAGGCGTAATTTTCGATAATCTCTTAAACTCATTATCGAGATTGAATTTAACATTTTTCCAAGGTTTGATTTTCGATAATCTCTTGAACTCCTCCATGTTATAATTAAAACAAACATTTAAATAGAAAAATATAGTATAATGAATCACTGCAAGTGGCTAATGATTGGATCAACAACCCCGTGTAACAAATCATGCAGAAGCGAATTCTGAGGGTATCATTTACAAAGCATTCGCAACGGTTCTCTCGGTCCACTCCCATGCCTCCAATGTGGGGCTGGGGTAAGGGGAAAATCACAATTATGTCTTGCTTGTGGGAGTAAACGATACAGGGAACTAAAACGCTATTATGACAAACGAATACAAAATGCAGCCATTGACCCCAACGTCCTTGATAAAATCAAGGACACAATCATCAAAACCCCTCAAGATTATATCCAGAGATTTATAATAAATTAGACAAATAGTATTATTATACAAATGAGCCAAGATTTCAGACCTCATCCAGTGCTTGTTAATTACGAAGCCTCCAGTGATGGTGTTGTCAGGCACCGCAGACTAAAAAAACCGGTTGGATTTCTAAATAATATGGGATATTTGCTGTTTAGTGTTAGAAATAAAACATATCTCTGTCATAGAATTATTTTTGAATGTCATAACGGATTGATCAAAGATGGCTTTGTGATTGATCACATAAATGGTGTGAAGACTGATAATTGTCTTGTGAATCTTCAAGCCGTCTCACAAAGTCGGAATGCAAAATTAGGTGGAACTGGCAAACATGCAAAACGTCCTAGGAGGGTCAAATCGTTTGATTTAGAAAATAATGAAGAGAGAAACTTTCAGTAGATAAATGAAGCCAGTAGATACTTTGACATTTGTAGGGCTTCAATACGATTTGTTTCAGAAGGAATTTATCAAACTACTCTGTCAAAAAAGACAGGTCACAGGATAAGATTCGTATACATCTGAAACGATTCAGGGGAGATAAATCCCTTATGGATAAATCCGCCGCAATTCATACTCTACCTACTAAGTTCCCTTGTATTATGACGTCAAGGGAAGTGCGCCGTCTGCTTTACCTGTATACTTGGACTAGGCGCGCCACGTGACTGTAATGGGAATACATAGCTTCGGTAGTTATATTTTTAGCAATTTCTAAAACCTTTTATTGTCGCTTTGGCTAAAACAGCATTATTTAGACCATAGTACATCACAGACGTTATAATCCAGCGCAATACCTATGTTAGCTCAGCCGGAAATACTAGTGTTTCCCATTCATTGACGTAGGTGGACGTGGTTAAAATTTCTATATACAGCTCTTTGTGATCTAATCGATAAGGCATTTTGTCTAGAGATAGAACAGGGAATCTAACAACCGCATTATTTTGTTTAGTGTTTTATTTAAAGTATTTATTTGTTTTAAATGTTGTGAAACAGCATTAATAAGTAATAAGGAAATACAATAACACACCCGTGAATCAACGCTGCTGTAATAGTCGCCTTATATATATTCCGGCTCGTAATAAGCTTGGGGCTTTCGAAGGCCAAATCCGACCGATCAAAACTAACCAACGCCATTAACACGGGCGTGTGGTTGTCTTTTGTCAATCATGCAACCGGGTTAATTTAGTTTGGTTGCTTTTGATTGGCTGGATTGGCCGTAGAAAAAATGCCCCGTCGTTTCATGTTTGTGCTGTCTTGTGTGCCCTTATATGGAATTGTGCCGTCCCACATCAATCGTTTCATTGAATAAATACCATCCTTAATTAAGTATATGTATGCCTAAAGTCTGTCGCAACACTCGAGCGGAGACATATATGGAATTGTGCCGTCCCACATCAATCGTTTCATTGAATAAATACCATCCTTAATTAAGTATATGTATGCCTAAAGTCTGTCGCAACACTCGAGCGGAGACATATATGGAATTGTGCCGTCCCACATCAATCGTTTCATTGAATAAATACCATCCTTAATTAAGTATATGTATGCCTAAAGTCTGTCGCAACACTCGAGCGGAGACATATATGGCATTGTGCCGTCCATTAATTAAGGTAATTAAGTACATGTATTACGTCACCTCAAGCATATCTTCTGGGCGGTCTAAGATGATGTTTGTCACCTTAGGCCTCCCGCCGGAGATGTATGTTTCGGGCCCCCTTGGGCTTACATGGATGCGAAGGCACCCAAGGAGTTCCAAAGATACGTGTTGTCACATACCTCTGGGTCTCTTTCACGTTATTTGACGCGAAAGGGGTTCCAAATGGGGTTTTCAGTACAGCATATACATGGACTTAATTAACTTAATTAAGTAACCTCTGGGTCGCTCTGACGTCATAGGGCGCCAGCGAGATTGCCAAATGAGTGTTACATTTTTTTTTTAATAATTAGAGATACAGTATACTATAAAAATATGGATATCAAAGATGAAAATTCTATAATTGCTGAAATTTCAATTTTAAAAAATAAAGGGATAATATTATCTAAAGATCTCGACGCTGACAGGATTACCTCGGAATATGAAGACATTGATTATCAGTCTAGTAAGGGTCGTTATGTTTTACCTAAGATGTACAGGCTCGTGAAAGGAATTCAAAAGTCTATCTATGCTTGTTTGTATGGTAACGATATTGATGTATTTATAACGCTATTTAACACCGTTGAAGCAATACGTCAAAAGCTCGGACAAGAGTATCAAAAACGAGCTGAAATTAGTTCTAAGGTTCGTGATCTTAGAAAAATATTAAACGAGGAAAAACCAGTATCTTAACCACGTGAGCGTTACTATAAAAAATAGGCTTTCAGTAAATTTGTTTAAAAATTTATTTTTTTTAGCGTTTTTTGTAACTACATAGGATTTTCTCCTGAAATGATACTCAGCAGTTTGGGTTTACTCATGCAATTATGTGCGTACTGGATGATCTGGTCGTGGTAGCAAGTAATCACCGCGACGCCTCCATTTTCACGTAGTTGTTGTTGGTGCCGCGGAGTTAACAAAAATCGTTCATTTCCGTTCTCAGATATTACAATTTTGAAACCCTCAGCGATGTTATTTCTGAAACATTCGCGGATAGCGTCGTACAGTTTAACCTTGTCGGAGATGGATACGTTAGCTTGATGGTACATTATTTAATAACTCAGCATTTAATTGTTATAGTTTCACATTTGAAAAATTAGTTCACAAACGATATATGGTAGGTGAATCGCTTACAACTAGATTAGCCCGAGAGCGGCTAGCAGCAATTAAAAAGTTTATACCGGTTCGAGACAGAGTTCGTGAGAAACTTCAACAACGACAACAAGCTCAGACTGACTTTTCTGTGTCAAGTGAACAACTGTTTACTCCGATAACAAGTGCGACCAAAGATGTGAAAACAGCAACTGAACGAGCAATATTTGGGGATATTCCTGAGGAAGGCAAGCGACGAGAAGTGCCTGTTCTTGGTGTGCTTGAAAAAATTGCAGCAGAGACCGAACAAACACGCGCAGGGATACAACAGCTATCCAGTGATATAAAAACTCAACGCGAAATTGAAGAACGCAAAGAAGAAGAACAAGGTGCAGCTGCAGGAAGAGACTATTCACCTAGAAATATATTTACAGTCGTAGCATTAAATATAATTGAAAGACTCAGTACTGATTCCGAATTAGCTGATTTTGCTAGATACAATTTTCTAAGGGGTAATAGAGAGACTTTATTAAAATACGGGTTTGAAAATTTTATAAAAAACAGAAGGGATTGGGCATCAAAAATATATCTAGCGAAACACGGCGGGAGTAGAATCAGAGCGTTGCAGCACCCTGGTTTTAATGACTTTCTAGCTGCGGTTAAAGGCGGTCCACAACCACTACGTTATACGGAGGATCCAATCCCGGAAGAAATAGACATAAAAGCAGAAGCCGGTTCTAAGAAAACAAGCGGAAAAGGATATTCAATTAAAAATCCTTTGGATTTCAACGCAGCCGTGACATGTCCTGGTAACATCCTCAGTGATATATCACGGCTGGAAGTTCTCATCGGGGGGAAACGAGCCGGAAATAACTCTCCGGAAATAATTAATTAAGCAGCTGATATCTGTAGACGATTATTTGCCGGCGGTATCATGGACATTAATGTATATCGAGAACTCATTGCTGAATTAGTTGAAAATCACAGAGACGCCCTACGTTATGATGAAAATTCTATGTACGCTAGCGATTAATCACTAATTGAAAAACTACTAGTTTTATAACAAGATGATTATACACTACAACCATGATAAACCCGTAAGCGTCTACGTGGTGAACTCACGATTGCCTGTTTATAGAGCATATTACGGAGATGGTTTCGGTAATACCATAGCGGGGTTATTTACAAGAATGGCCCCAAAAGTGGCGCCGTTAGCTAAACAATTATCAATGAAAGCCATTGATATTATTCGTGATAAGGGAACCAGCAAAATCGGAGATTTCGTTGGAAATCTTGCCGGAAAGGCATTTTCTGCCGCGAAAGATAAAATAGCATCATTGGTGCGAAAGAAACCAGCGGTGCTGCCATCTACAATAATGATGCCCGCAAAAATCAGCAAAGCAATAAATAGCGCAGTGGAAGAAAAACTAGCGTCGTTGGCTGCTTCGGTGCCTCCGTCGCCATTGACGGCTTCACCGGTAACAGATAGCGCTATCATGAACGCGATAGCAGGAAGTGGTTTGAAACGAAAACAAAAACGACGATGATTACAAAGAGTTTCACAATTGAAAACACTAGTATTTTAATAAAATGTTTAAACGAACAGCTGATCCGGCCTTCGATATGGAAGCCCCAGTACGCAAAGATGATTCTGTCCGCGATTATCAATACTATTCCTATCATGCAATACAACCCGACCTACGATCGCGAATTGAACTTCAAGTTCAAGATACCAGTAAATACTTTTTGCCATGTGAAGCATTTATTGAAATCGAGGGAAAACTCGTAACAAATGTTGCAGCTGATACCCCATTTGCAGATAACGCAAATGTCCGAGTTGGTTTTGTTAATAATGGCATAATGGCGTTATTTGAAAGTGCAAGATATCTCATTGATGGAAAAGAAATTGAATCAATAGACCGTGAAGTTGATGTTGCAACAACAATAATCGGGCTAGCAAGATACTCCGATGATTATACAAGGTCGGCTGGTCCGTCTATGATGTTTGCAAAGGATACCTCTGATAACGCTGACCACCTTCAATACATTAAAGTGTTAACACCGCAAGACACTGCAGAAGGAAATCAACAAGAAGCGGCTAATCTAGAACGTCGAGTTGGACCAGGAGCTGCGTTTGATATTCTCGGAGGCGTTAATGATAATTTCAATTTAGGATTTGCAACACGAGTAGCAACGTTGAAAAGACCACAACGATATTTTTCATGTGCGATTCCACTCCATCACATATTTGGATTCTGCAGAAATGTCAGAAAAGTCATCTATGGAGCCAAACACACAATCGCGTTAGTGCGAAAAGGCGATGACAACGATGCAATCTGGCGTACTGGTGCCGCTGGAGGTAAAGTTGTTTTGAGTAAAATAGTATTGTGGATGCCAGTAATGACCCCATCAATTACCACGGAAGGGCGGCTACTTTCATTTATGGACACAGGAGGCAAATCATTGATAAGTTGGCTAACAACAACAACTGATGTCAAACATGATAATGTTAATGGTACATTTACATGGCACTTAGCAGCCAAACAAGGGGTTTCAGCTCCACGTCATATATTTATAGCGCTGCAGAATCAGAATCGATTAGGCTCCCAAGAACGCAGTCATATGATATTCGATCAATTAGGAGTAAATGAGGTTTCGCTGAGAATAAACGGACAACAAGAACCAACCGAGGATATACAGCTTGATTACGACACTAACCACATAGCACGTGTGTATCATCGGATGCTGTCATATATGGGTCGTGATCAAAATGTTGATACCGGTTTGCAAATATCGCAACTTGATTTTAAAAACCTATACCCGATTTATTACTTTTCGCTGGAACATCTTGATTTAATCAGACAATCCGTCGTTGACATACATTTTAGGGCTCGTATAGATCCTGCTGACGTTAATTATAGAGCAGTTGCTGTTATTCTCAGTGATAAATCAATGCTACTTGAAGGGGCTGGCGGACGAATGAGAATCATTGATGCACCAGTGGAAAATCTATGATTTTCAAAAATATGTAAATGAAACTTGAAGAGTTTCCAATTAGATCAATTGAAAGCATAAATGTGTTTTACAATAAAATGACATATAATGTTGTTAGTGTCAATCTGACTGATGGTCAGGTCAAGAAATTGCGATCAAAATCCGCTAAAGAATGTGGAACAACAATAACGTTAAAACCAGCGCAGATGTCCGGCGGTACACATAAAATATCATTGACGGATCGTCAAATAAAACATTTCAATGATGCGCTAAAGAAACGGCGAGGGGTTCAAATTGTATTTTCGAAAGCCGCAGTCACCAACATGATAAAATCAGGTGGTATATTTCCATTGTTAACCGCAATACCAGCATTGATTGCAGCGGCTGCCCCAGCGGTGGCGAAAGCGGCTGCGTTGGGAGCCGTTGGGACCGCGGCAGGGATGGCGTTGAAAAAGGCTACTGGGAAAGGATATAAAAAAAGGGAAAGGGTTTAAGACTACCAGGAACCCCGTATTCATGGTACAGCGGGAGATCCGTTCACGGATCCGGCCTGAGAATACCAGGAACGGTTTATTAGTTGAAAGCCCAATTCTCCCTATGTCCAATTTTGATTTAATTGATGCTGCTAAAAAACTAGCGATAAAAAACTTCAGAGGGGTTTTTATGAGAGATCAATTACCGAGAAAACCTAATTGCGTTGAAACCGGTATCATCAATCTTGATAACAGTAACGGATCGGGAACTCACTGGGTTGCATACGCGATTGATCCACGTGGGATTGTTTATTTCGATTCATATGGGTTAACCCCACCGAGCGAGTTTATGCGGTATATAAATTCAAAGAATCAATCAATTCCGATTTTTTATTCCACGCTGCCAACACAACAATTAAATGATCCACCGATATGCGGCCGTGAGGTATTAAATGTCCTCGCGGAGATTTCATCGTCACAGAAACCACCTCATCTGGTTGTAAACGAATACACGAGTGGGAAATTGCAGGGTAATTTTAGAGAATCAATAAATTGAAAATGCAAGTTGCGCTAACAATAATGATTGATATTTGGGGACGATCTCTGTCAATGTCGAAACCCACCGCGAAAACATCTGCGGGTTCTATCGAGGATGTAAAAAAAATAATTGAAGATGAAATCGCTGAGACGTTAAATTTAGCAAGTGTTGACCCGAACGAAATAGTTGTATTTCAAGATCGCCAGGGTAAATTGAAAAGCAGTAATATATCCGTGAATGACATTTTGATACGGCAGAGCGATGCCGCTGAAAACTCTATTGCGCTGTATTCCAGCGGTGGACGACTTAAACCAGGCGCACTTGTGTCTACGATCACCGACGCGATTGCCACCCACGACAACAAGATTACCGCCCACGACAACGAGATTGCCACCCACGGCCGTGAGCTGGATGATCATATACGAGGTTATAATAGTTTTCGCAAAAATGTCATACATAAATTCTTTGGAACCCAGCTTGTGGTTGGCATGACTCTCGTTGAAATTAAAAACGTTTTATCGCTGTTCTTTTTTAACAAGGACGCGGGGAGGATGATGAATGAAAATGAAATCAAGGCAAATTATCTCGATATTTACAAAGATATTTCTAAACTAATAGAAAATCTTGAAAAGGTACAAAAACCCACTAACGACGTCGTTGTTAAGTTTTTTGGAACCCCGCTTGTGGCAGGCATGACTCTCGCTGAAATTAGCGAGTTTATTGACAAGCATACTCACAATGCCTACGTCGCTAATAGTTTCTTTGGTGTCCCGGCTACATCTACGATGACTCTCAAAGATATTAATATGTTTATGGTGAGACAAACAACACTTAATACCATCGTGGATAAATTCTTGGGGAGAACACCTGTGTCTGAAACCACATCGTTGACAGGCATGACGCGGAAATTAAAAGCGCTATTGACGAACAAAAACTCACCAACGAGTTTGTTAAAAATTTCTTTAAGGGTTCTGAAAGTAACAGCGTCACGATGACATATGATCGACTCAAAAGGGATTATCTAACCCGAGAAAATTTGAAATTAAACCTCCTACTGATTTCATTTTTCGAACGCCGCGATACAACGTTGATGAAATATACCGAAATCAGAAAAAAATATCTCGACATCATCGACGATATTCTTAAACTACAAGAAGATTTTAAAAATCTCCCCGCCAGCGACGTCGTCAATAAGTTTTTGGGAAACTCACTTGTGGCAGTCATGACTCTCGCTGAAATTAAAGCGGCTATCGATAAGGTAAGAATTCCACATAACGCAAACGTCGTTGATAACATCGTGTACACGGTTGATAATGGGACTTTTGATTGGATCCGAGGAGGAGACGAAAATCTTAGTGTCGGTAATAGATATAGTGGTGTACCAGGTTGCTACCGATTTACGATAATACATCACAAAAAATTTGATTTGGAATTCAACAACACAGGTATCAGCGGTGTTAACACACTGACGTATATACTAGACAAAATATCAAAAACAACTCCACCACTTTTTTCAGACTATTCAACGATTACTATAAACACTTCCGACGAGTCCGTGGTTAGGGAGTCGCTACCCTGGATAATAGAATTTTTATACCGTATCCCCTCGTCTAATCCTAAAACCATTTCACTAACAGGATAATTGAAAACGCTATCAGGTTATCAATAACAACGATGACGTCGTTGTCACAATCGTATCGATTCGACACCGTAAAAGAATTTTCCGCGAACTTGAAATCACTTTCTGAGCGTTATCGAGAAAAAATGAAAAAATACCGCAGAAGAATTACCGCCATCGATGTAACTGTGTACTCGGTGTCCGGTGTGATGGCCAGTGCCGGGTTATTTTATCGACGGTGACCATGATGGCTCCGATTGCAGTTCCAATCGCTATCTCCGCGGTAACAACAATTGCGGCAGTCACCACCGCGATAACTAAAAAGTTATCATCGTGTTCTCAGAAAAAACTCAGTGATTATACAGCTCGGTACCGGGTGGTATTTTACGCGTACTCGAAATTATCCGAGTTAATCTCGCACGCGATTGATAATTCGTTCATATCCGATGTTGAATTTTCCACGATGACCCAGTTGTATAACTCCGCGATGTTGAAATTGGAAATTGAAGATAGCGTTAACAATAATGTCACTACAATTCAACGAATTGCAACTGCTTCAACGAATCGCGGAGAATACCACTCCGATACGAACAAGCATGATATCAATAACATCAACAAACCCTGAATTTAGTGTGAACTTCCCTTCTCCGATT
Source organism: Unio pictorum (assembly GCA_030141615.1). Lineage (NCBI taxonomy): Eukaryota > Metazoa > Mollusca > Bivalvia > Unionida > Unionidae > Unio > Unio pictorum. Next base: position 2,503,539 of record JARLTB010000068.1, read on the forward strand.
CCAGTGCGTGAGATCGCGCTGGCAAAATTACGAGTATATCATAGCTGGCCTAATATCAGATCGGTTGCATTTGGTGGTCAGCAACCCAATAACGCACTGGTGTTCTCGTATAAGAATAAACCCGATGGTACTCCAGTGTGGGAAACTGTTTCGTTACCAACTGGGTCGTACCAAATTGAGCAAATCGATGCTGAAATTCAGCGTAGAATAAAATCAATCACTGGAAAAGAATCAAAAATAGCTATTAATCTTCATGAACCGACGCTCTCGTCGTCGATCGAAATAAGCAAAGAGGGATACATTGTAGATATATATAACAGCTCGTTAAGAACAGTGTTAGGATGGCCTGAAAAACCACCGGAAAAATCCACCGCAGACTTAACCACGGACGTACAATCATATCATGAAATCAATCCCAGTTATCGAGATAATTTATCTGATATAAGAAAAGGAAAAATCGCCGATAGATTTATATTTACCAACAAAGACACATTGCAATGGGATTTTATCATTGAAAGAACAGCCGACTCATCTGTTACTATTTCATTTACGCTAACTGACATCCGTGGTTATTTTAATGAAATTAAACAATTATATGAAACACAACTAGAACAACTACGGAAAACAAGATCGCAAAAACACGTTGAAATAATAAATCAACTTATATCTGACATGAAATATATCTATGAACTAATTATTCAAACAATAATTAATGACAACAGCGACAATAAACAACGATTCCTAACCGATTACAATATCACAGAAGACAATCTGCGTAATTTCAAGTTTCCTAAATACAACGCTGATGAACTAGCAAGAATTGTTAGAACCGATATCAAGGCGCTACAAAAACCAGATTCAGCTGTCCTCTTCAGGTATAATAATGATCCAGATGGTGGCGGTAGGCATATCGCCCCGCATAATGTGAATATTTCAACAGTGATTGCGCTCAATTTAGTATGTGATGCAATTGAAGGAAGCTATCAAATTAATCTAGAACAATCAAATCAAGCTCAGCAGGGATATATTCTTTATTCGTTTGCACCAACAGCTCCTCCAGGATTCCTAATTATTGAAAACCCAATTAATCCTGTCTACATGCGATGCCATAATAATTCGTTAACGAGAATTAATTTCCGACTCACCGACCATTCAAATAATTTAATTGATCTACAAGAGGAGGTGTTAGCGATTTGTTTGTTTGTAAAGTCCTAAAGACTCGATCAAATATTTGGTTGAAATCATTTATTATTTTTGTAAACTTGTAGCAGCAGAGAGGGTGATGACCACATCGTTGCGAGCAAAATTGATTGAAAAATCGTAAAGTCTCCGTTTGATAAATGGAGAATTATTTTTTTTTGGTTAAAATGAGATTTCGTAGGAAGCCTTATTTTGCTCGAAGGATGTGGTCTGTCCACCCTCTCTGCTGCTTCCCATCATTCACAGCTACTTAGGTGCAGACACTTCAGACCGTGTAGTGAATTGGTTATTAGGTACTTCAGGTGGAGAAACTGAAACTGTCGCCAGTCAAAATATATAAAAGGCAGAGAACAATTTGTTGGTCTATGGTTGTATACCTGTTTCGTGTTCTAACAAGTACCCGGTTACCTGTCAAATGACTCAACGGGTACCCGTGTGAAGTTTTCCATGGTTTTTGACAGCCCTAGTAATATGCATAATGTTCCATGATGTAATGATTATATTGCAGTATTATGTTATTATGTGACGTGCATACTGTGTGATGATGTAATATGTATATCACATTTTTTTGTAATATGTATAATGTTTGATGATGTAATATGCATGATGTGTGATGATGTAATATGTATATTGCATTATTACATAATATGTATAATGTGTGATGATGTAATATGTATATCACATTATTATGTAATATGTATAATGTTTGATGATGTAATATGTATACTCTTTGATAATGAAAATGTATAATATTTGATGTACGATATATCATGTTTGATGATATAAACTAACATGTCTACTGTTTGATATTGTAATATATATATACATATATATATATATATATATATATATATATATATATATATATATATATATATATATATATATATATATATATATATATATATATATATATATATACTGTTTAATGATGTAATATGTAAACTGTTTCATAATGTAACATATATAATGTTTGATGATGTAATATGTGCTCTTTGATGATGCAAAATCATAACAATGTATACTTGATGATGTAACATATAGTTTGATAATGTAACATGTATAATGTTTGATGATGTAATATGTATACTGTTTGATGATGTAATATGTGTACTCTTTAATGATGTAAAATGTATATTTGATGATGTATCATACACTTTTTGATGATGTAATATGTATTCTGTTTGATGATGTAACATAAAATATTTGATGATGTAATCTCTATATTGTTTTATAATGTAACATGTATACCATTTGATAATGTAATCTGTATATATTTTTATAATGAAACATGTATACTTTTTGATGATGTAATCTGTATATTGTTTTATAATTTAATATGTATACTGTTTGATGTAACATGTATACTATTTGACAATGTAATATGTATATATTTTTATAATGTAACATGTATACTTTTTGATGATGTCATCTGTATATTGTTTTATAATTTAATATGTATACTGTTTGATGTAACATGTATACTATTTGACGATGTAATCTGTATATATTTTTATAATGTAATATGTATACTGTTTGATGTTTGTAATCTGTATTTTGTTTGATGATTTAACATGTATATAATGTTTGGTGATGTAATATGTATAATATTTGATGATGTAATATATATATATATATATATATATATATATATATATATATATATATATATATATATATATATATATATATATATATATATATATATATATATTGTTATATTGTTATGTCTTCATGGTGAATAAAAAAAGTTATTGGAACATAAACTGTTATAAAACTTAGGGGCTCTTTTTCTGATTATTACAAGCAGACTAAGTATAGAATTGGTTTTATAGATGTGGCCGTAAGGTATAAATAAAGACTAGGTCTAATAAATGTGGCCAGTAATTCTAAATGTGCCCATGTGGTCTAAATATAGAATAAGTCTTACAAATGTGGCCAAGTGGTCTAAAAATAGAATAGGCCTAATAAATATGACCAAGGTTTCTAAATATAGAATAGGTCATACAAATGTGGCCAAGTGGTCCGATATAGAATAGGTCTTACAAATGTGACCAAGTGGTCCAATATAAAATATGTATTACAAATGTGGCCAAGTGCTCTAAACATAGAATAGGTTTAATAAGTGAAACATGTTCCTATAAATGAGATACATCTGTTTACACATATTTCATCAGTAAAGTTGGTTACAGTTTGTGACTTTACATGTTAGCATAATGTTATTATTTCATAAGATTCCGGATTTTATATTTTTAAATAATGATGAATCTGATCATGTATTCAGGTGGGTGTGTTTGTTAAGTTACCTCCTCTTGAAGACAATACTGTAATAACTACTTTGTCTTGCTCATGATATAAATGGATATCACACCATGGAGAATATTCACAGTTTAGAGTTATCTCCCCTACAACACAGTACTATGAGGTATAACGGTACCAATTGTGCATGACCAGGTGGGCGGTGCATAAGGTGTAGGGTCCATTGCAGTCCAAAGTAAACAACAACACGAGCTTTGAATGGTGGATTATGTAAGAGTTGTACTTTCTGTTAGGCTTAAAAAAAAGTTTAGCCTCTTGGCAACATGTGAATTTATGCTAATTCCTAAATAGATCAAATTTTGTATTTTTTATGATTTTTTGAAAATGTAATACACATGACTGAAAATAGGTATGTTGTGACTAGATAACTCATACCCCTGTCTAGTTCCAGCAGAGTTATCTCTCTTAAATGCAATGGAGTACCTGGTTTTGTCATCGTCAAATTGACAATCTAACATTGTTCTCTATAACAGTGTGTGAGATGCACGCCAAATTAGGATAGAAAATATATTTATCTCTCCAAATATTAGCATTGAGGTCTATGGAAAAACAATTGGTACCGTGATACCATGATGACTGCACTGGCTTGGGCAATATGTAAATGGTGGCTCTGTAAGTTTTTTTGCACAGGGTTAGACATTTAAAGACAAATAATTGCAGGTTTTCTTCATAAGTTATAATTACCTATTCAAATAGACTTAAGGTATTGATAAAGATCTTTTAATTGCCTTTATTGTTTTGCATGACTGGGTCTTGTTTAGGTTATAGAGTAGACATTTGGGTGAAATGATCAAATTATGCTCTTTGAAAACCAGTCATGATGCAATAAAGGAACTGTATATATATATATATATATATATATATATATATACACACACACACACATACAGAGAGAGAGAGAGAGAGAGAGAGAGAGAGAGAGAGAGAGAGAGAGAGATACCTGTAATATGCATACATATTGACAAGTGACAACTATTCATCACATGGCCTCTTGTAGGATGATGCATGTGTATGATGGCAGGATGGAGAGAATACCATTTCAGAATTGGATATTACACAGGATTAAGTACCCCAAAAACAAACAACAGGCAACCTAAATGGTGTACAGAAGTATTTCCAAGTATGTTTTGAATCACATGTTAATAAATGACAAGAATGGATGCATATGAAAGTATTTATTCATAATAAATATAGGTCTAAGACACTGTGCTATAACACAGTACAAAATAAAGTTATTTAGACAAATCTTAAATTCTTGTTTACTTTTTGATATTATGTCTGAATGTTAATTATGGAAACATATGTACTCTAATCTCTTTCACAGTGTGAAATAAATATGTACTTAACTATAAAAAGCAACCCTCACTGAACCAATCACACCAAATCCTAATGCAACAGATTTTCTACATTATCAAAAAACTTATTTCATGTATAATATCAGGCAATGTGCTTTATATGAAACATTGATTTTTCATGAAACATAATTGTCCCGATTTCAAGTACATGTATAGGGGGTTTCACGGTTACTAGCTCACCAGAGGGCGTATCGGTGCTGCTCACTTCCGGATAGTTCAATAATTAGAGATGGCAGACGTAGATCAAGAAAATTTGACAAACCGCTGACATTTTGCAAACACGATCGATATCTCACTATCTTAAAATTAAATTCTATCAATATTTGATAAATTGTTGTTACATCTTTATTTTTTTCTCACTAACTTGCGCTGCAGCCAGCTTTTAAATAAATGTTTTCTGCCCGTTTCAGATCTTCATTATCTTTCCATTACTACATTATGTACTAGTTTGTGTTATTTGATTGTGCAAAAGTGTATCGCTGCGTAAAAAGTTCTTGCAATTTATCTCGCTTGAAGAATGTTGAAAAGATGTTTATTTTTTTTTTTTACAGTTTTAATCATAGCAGTAAATTTATGTTGAACGACAACAAAAAAGTTCTAACTTTTTAAAGTTCTTTTATTATTGATTTAGACTGTTGCATTTCTATTAATGTTAATTATATTTTAAATGAAGTAATGAGTTTCTTTCAAAATGCACAAATGTCGTCCGTGCTTGAACGGACACGCGCTCGTACGAGTCTCCTTGATGATCATTCTAATTTTATTTCCTGGAACGGATGGAAATTTTAGAGTATATAATGTGGAGAAATATATGTTAGACCTACTATGCATGTAAAGGACATTTGTGGTTCTCAACTATCTGCCTGTCTTTCTGTATGTGTGTCTATCACATTTCATCTGGTGCATTGGTATCCTCGAATGAATGTGTTTGCATACGTATATTACATAAACGTACTTCAGGTGAAAAATGAGTATAATTTGATACTAAGAAAGAACGAGTGACCGATAGAAAAAAACAAAGATGAATATTTGTGAGTATTTATTTATTATTGACTTGTAGGGCATTTTCTTAGAAGCAGTGTCATTTTTTAAAATAATACTGTTTGCAATTTTACATCCGGTCACGTGGATCAATATTGAACCAAAGTAGTAGGACGAAATCTATGAAATAATTGTATTTTTAAAACTTACATCTTTAATGCAAGGAAAGTTAAACAGAATTAAGCTAACTTTAATAAGGCTGTTCTAAATGAATTTGCAGGTGTCAATCTGAAATCTTGTTAAAGACCCTAGCAGATTTGAAAGTTATTGCATGTACCGTCCGATACTTGATGTTCAAAATTCTAAACAAAAATGAAACAAGATAAAACATCATTAATCTGAAAATTGTATAATTTGTACACCCAAATATTAAACAATATTCCATCAGCATTAATTACACTCCCTTATCGATAGCTAATGTAATTATTGCTTTGTCAAATTGATCTGAATACAATAATATACTGTTCCATTTTTAAAATTTAAAAAAAAATAACAACAACGTTTCTGATTTAAAATATTTAGCATTACATATCAGCTGCTGGATTGAATTCGTATTATAATTTTCTTATCGAACTTGTGTAATAACGTTCTTAACTCGTGTTATAAACGAAATATTAGCCTTGCGAAAGTAACTGAGAAAGAAGGATATATCAACATATCAAAAATGCAAATTATTGAGATTATTTTTCTTTAAAGTTATGTAGCCCAAAAGGTGCAAGAAATGTTTAAAATTGGAGAGCAAGGTGAAACGTTCCTACAAATGTGTCTGAAATTATGGATAGTGAATCTATATTATCAGGTATAATATAAATATGGACAGAGTATTTAATTAAATTAATTGACATTCTTAAAGTATGGAAAGTAAATATTTAATTATCTGATATAATGTAAGTATGGACACTGAATCTAATTATCTAATTTATGGTCTATAATTATTCTCCTAGTATGAACAAAATAAGTTTGACATATATAATTGATTCATTGGTTTTCCTTTGTTAACTTTATGTTTCGCTAATCAAGTGTAGAACAGTAAACTATCCGGAACTGGAGATTTTTTGTGGGCATGCGCATTGGAGCTAAGGGAGGTAATTTTAGGCGCTACGATCAGTAACTCCGTTGTAACCGTGAAACCCCCTATACTAGTGAATTAAAAATATATACATTTCTCCCATGCTACACTGTTATTTCTTTTACCATGGCAACATAAATATATGGATAAGTTCTAGTAGAATATTGCATGCTTGACAAGAGCAACCATTGTAACCTCAATCTATACTGATTCAGTTACATGCAGATTACAGGTAAAATTCAATGACTATTCCCTAGAATGTCTGGGCGGAATAGTCCTTTATAATATAAAGTATATGTTTTGAATTATTTAACTATAAAAAAATTAGAGCAAACGTCATGACTGTGGATGTGACCTTTGACAACCAGTACACTTTTAACAGGTTTAGTTTCTGTGAAAACGTAGGAAGCTGATCTGATCAATTTGGTCTCTGCTCTGAACTTTTTGTGGCAGAATATGCTGCTTGATTAAAACAGGACATGCTAAAAATTGTTTGATTTATACTGCTCACTCATCTGCACTACGACTGCATGTCAAATTTTTTTTATTGGCATGGCACCAGTATACAGTTCAGGTTTCGCAGTCACACAACAGGTCGGCAACCCAATAATTTTGCAGGCCGTTAGTTTTATTCGGAGATTTATGCGTTTGTTCTCCTACGCATTAGTGTATAGCCTGCAAAAGGCTGATATTGAATTCATGATAAGAATGGTTTTCCCAGTGGCGATGGTGCAACACATTTATCTTCTTAATATTGACTGTGAGACCATAATTTATTAATGGTCCATACTCTGTTGCATGCCAGGCCCAGATTGGTATTCAGAGAACAGCTGGCAGCTAGGAGTGGATAACAAGCAGTCATTTCCTATAACTATGCCATTGCTTGAATTCGCCTCATATACAATATATTGATGTAAGTCCGGTATATGATGCTGATCCTAGTGTCATTGACAGAGACCATTATGCTGGTGACAGAGTCAGTATGTAGCCTTGCATGAAGAACAGGTGACATGGAATGTTTCGGATGAATCACTGCGCAGTTGTCCATGAAACGTGCGATAATTTCATCATGGAATTGCTAAAGCAATATGAAGTTCCCTCTCACATTGACACATTACATGATCTTCCTAAAGGCCACCAACATTGTTTATTACGTTTTCGTCAGGATTACAAAGGCGTTTATGAAGGGGTGCCGTTTCTGCCCTTTTCCATGCGATGACGAGCTTTAAATATCATGTTTGTAGTCCTCTTTCCTGTCGTGAAGCTATAATGACTTGCGAAAAGAAGACCTTCGTCGCTGTGATGCCCAAAGTGATTCTACAGAATTGTAACAATGATTTAGTTGGCTATTGACAGGAGGCAGTCTAATGTCATTATATTTCCTTTGTTTTTGTACACATGGATGTTGGGTAAGTGCATATTGACGGGCACAGTTTGGTCAGTTGATGATCCATATGATGATTTATGTGCAAAACTGCGGCATTGTATAGCTTTGCTTTATGCCATTTTTCATCTTACATGAGGTTAAAAAATGATTTTTACATTTCTGTTAGATTTGGAGTATCAGTAAGAAATATATGAAGTTCCACCTTAGAAAGTCCATCAGTTGAATTTACACCGATATATGATTGTTGATTCAACATGTTTGCTGCCTATATTTAGCATCTTTTATATGTCAGTGAGCAGTCTAGTGAAGGCAATGTTCACAAATGTACATATTCTTGATGCCGTGGTCCATATATTGTTCTCGGAGCATAGTACAAGTTCTTGTTGTCATTGTTAACTACGTAGAATAAACATAGTATGCACTGTTGCTCATCTACGAGTCATGCAACTCTATGAGTTTGCCTTAGACCGACTGCTTTATGTTGCGGAAGTTGCCATTTAGATGATAAAGTGATGTCTTCAAAACTTGCTTTTTGGTGCCAATGTTGTCCTTATAGTTGCCTTCATATGGCGGCATTATTCTCGTCAAACAAGACTTGACTCTGCACTTCTCATGGTTTTGGTCTTTCATGTAGCCTGCGTGTTGCTTCTTCTGAGAATGACATAGTAAATGAGATTCCATCTCTTGGAGCTCGGTTGCATCCAAGACGTCTGATGCTATTGTTCCAGCTGGAATACTGTGTGGTTCATCAGAAGGTCATTTTCAGCAAATGTTTAAGGTATGAGCCCGTTATTGTTGCATTTGCCGACTCATGTTTGCCTATGATGACTAGCTAGGTCAGGTGATATCTGCCAACCATATTACTGAAGTCACCAAGGATGATAAACTTCTCAGACTTAGGTAGCTTTGTGGTAAGAGACATAATATCTGCATAAAGTATGCCATTGCTATCATTTGCATTGTACACATCAGGTTTTTTTTCAATCACTCTAGAATAAGGTTTAACTGGTAGTGTAAAAAACTGTATTTATATGAAACTCAGACGCATTACTGATCGATAAATTATTGTATCCATTGTTCCTTTACGCTCCAAGAACAACTTACTGCAGTTAAGGGATTCATCCACCAGTCAACTTTACAAGTTGCCAAAATCTTAATAATGTCTTTATTTTACGAGAATGTTATCATATTTAAAACAAACTCCAATACACATATTAGTCTTCTAAAATGTAGAAAAGCTACACACTTATATGTTTTATTGTGCAAAATTTTGTAGATATTTTCACAGTAAATTCTGGATTAGTCAGCGTGACACGCAACTAATAAGAGATTGTTGTAGCCTATATAAGAAAATTAACAAGCCCGTCAAAATACCTCCCCTCCCCAGCTCCGGTTATCATAGTGGTTAGAGCGTCCGCCGCGGAAGCGGTAGGTCGTGGGTTCGATACCCGGCCGAGCCATACCAAAGACTTACAAAAACGGTAATAACAGGTGCCACGCTTGGCGCTCATCTTTAAGATGTTAGTGTCAGGACTGGTCGGCCTGATGTCAGGATAATGTAACTGGGTGGAACATCATGCTACATGTCTGCGCATTGATGCCCCAGTGATATACATCACTATAAACTGCCTCATTGCAGACATCGTAGTGATATGACTGAAAATTGTTAACGCTACGTTAATAATCCCAATCACGCACACAGCCTCACCCGAAAAAAAAAATGAAATCCGTGATTATATTGGCTGCATCACTCATATTTAGTTGCGACCCGCTGTTTTAACGGTGAGACAGACAGAGGACGGAGCTCTTAACCTGTGGTTAAAAGAAAGGCAACTGTTGGGTAATCTTGTGCCATTGAAAAATGTGTCATAATATGACATTTTCCAGAATAATTACTAACAAAGGCGGACTAGAAATAATTATTCTGATTTCGGTGAGAGTGTTAAAACTTTGCCTGTTAGATAAAGTTAATCGTAACTGCTAAACTAACGAGCGAGAACCGGTACAAAGTATGGTTTTAGTCATATGAAATATGCTAAGTGTTGTAGGTTTATAAACATGTGTTGAATACATTCGTTTTTAATTTGTACATCAATTTTGCGTGAGGTCAAAGGTTAATGGTTTGCTTGCATTTTGACAGTACACTATATGCCGTATATATTGTTCGAATCTGCTCGAATTTATATGAATGTGTTCAAATTACCTCGTTTAGATGTAATATGAATCATACATGCTGACAAGTTCATGTATTACTCTAGTAAGAATGAATTCATTTGTTTTAATATATATATATATATATATATATATATATATATATATATATATATATATATATATATATATATATATATATATATATATGTATATGTGTGTGTGTGTGTGTGTGTGTGTGTGTGTGTGTGTGTGTGTGTGTGTAAGCTAATAATTGGCGTTACCAAGACAATGGTTGTAAGCAAGTAATGTTGTTAAGCACTGATAATCGAAGGTGCTGTCTTTAGGAACTCGTGTTCCTAGTAGAATTAAGTAGTTTACATGTATCTACAAAGTGGCCGAGTGGTGTAAAGCGCTCACCGTTACAGATCCCTGCCATATCACCTCTGAGTCTCCAGTCTAATTCTCGGCTAATATGGGTATGTGAGAAGCTTGCCGGTAGCTTCCCGTTGGTCGGTGTTTTTTTCTGGTGGTTTCCTGGGTTCTTAGTCAATCATTGATACTGACGGCGTTAGATAACCTATGTTGTGCTGAAAAATGGTGTTAAACCCTATAACAGCAAAATCACATTCTGCGTTCACAACTATTTAGTTTTATGTCAAGTTTGCGCCGCCGTAACTATAAACCAGTACTTCGAGACGGAATTTACACCTGACTGCTTGCGAATCATTCATAACACCGATTTAGTAAATCGATACCTCAATTGATTGCTTTGTGTTGTAATTGGCATGTGCTATTTACTACGAGAGTAAAATGTCATACACCAGTCGCAAGTCCCCTGTCTGAGTACAGTTACATTAAAGTGACTGCAATTATATGCTATAATCAAAATATATTATCGTAGTTCAATCTTGCTCTATTATACAATTTATTGGATTAATTAAATTTTTAGCTTTAATGATCAAAATTAGGGTGTTGTTTTAGTTCCAAGGATATCCTTTCGGAAATATACGATATGTTAACAGTCATATATACCGTAATGAAACATGTACACATAGTCATTCATGGCTTCACTGCGTCTTTACTGAGAAAATGTATGACAACTTGGTATGTGAAAATGTCAAAACGTGTTAAGGATATTCAAAACCATATACATGTATATACTTTATAGTACCAGGTTTAAACATAAAACTATAGCACAAGCCGGGAACAAAGGAACACCTAAATTCACACACACACACACATACATACATACATACATACATACATACATACATACATACATACATACATACATACATACATACATACATACATACATACATACATACATACATATATACACACACATATATATATATATATATATATATATATATATATATATATATATATATATATATATATATATATATATATATATATATATATGCGAGAGAGAGAGAGAGAGAGAGAGAGAGAGAGAGAGAGAGAGAGAGAGAGAGAGAATATTTTCAAAGTTTAATATCATGCATAAGGCACATACTGATTCTTTTAGCTGTCTTGTCAAACTTAAATATTCAAAATAGCTCTTACCTGTTAAAAAATATAAATGTAAATAAAGAGGGGTTGGTGGCACTGTTGGTTCAGTATAAAGCCACTAGTTGCATACGGAATTAACTTTAATACCTCAGTCAGAATCTTACAGGCATAATTTCAACAAAAATCAATAGTTAGTTTTATTTGTATCTTTATTGTAGTATTATTATCATTTATTTGCAATAGGTTAGTGTCGAAGTTGTAATTATTGTGATATACGCCATTGTAATTACCATTATTTATTCATTCCCGTCAAGTTTGGGAATTCTGCGATACACACCATCTATTTATTCCCATCACGTTGGAAACACTGTAATATGCTCCAGTTATTATTCCCCTTATTTAGTCTTAGATTTGGGAATAGCGTGATATGCTGCATCTGTTGATCTAAATCATTTGGAGTAAAGTTAGATAAGATTGCAATATACCGTGCATGAACACACACACACACACACACACACACACACACACACATTGCTTATACAGTATTCCATTGTTATATAATACCTCATTTCAAGTTGGTCACTTTTTGTAAATGGTGGGTCTGCTTATTTATCTAATTTCTTATATCATTAAAAAACTGTTCTAATGAAGGTGTACTGTATGGGGACGTCCATTAATTATGTCAACAGTTTTCAGGCAATTTTACCCCACCCCCATCCCCCCTTGTGAACCACTGTCAAACGTTCAGTGAACCCTCTAATAAAATTATGTCAACTTTCCTTTACCCCCACCCCCTACAAACTAATAATATTTTATACGGTTGGCTTTTATGCTAAAAATACAATTATAGAAATTAAAAGGTCTACAAATTAATTGTAATACATTGATTTTTACTTGTTTAACAGATTTCAAATTGACTATAACACTTTGAATTCATGAAAAAATCGAGACTTTAAATTTTAGCTTATATCATCTTCCCATTTTCTTTTTTCCTGAGTTTTGATTTATTAAATTTACTGTAAAAATAACATTGTTGACGTCAATTTATGTTTAACTCCCCTTTTACTCATGTCAACAATTGTCTAAGGTTGTATGAATGCACTAGCAGACCTTTTAAATCGTGGAATAAAGAAATTTGGCTGACCTAAATTTGCTTTACAGGTACATACATTGTCAAAAGGATATATCACTGCCTTCATATACCCATATCTGTCTGGATAAAGCCTGTACCTGTTTGAAAACATTATATACATGCCATACTTTATGCATCAATGGATCATCAGCTTTTGTTATTGTTATTTTCAAATGAACAAAACAGACTCTTGTATGTCATCATTCACTTATTTCACCATTAAATCAAAGTATGTAGTGTTATAGTGCTATTATTTTGTCAAATGAACATTACCCTCTTGGGTGCCATCACGTAATGCAACACTATAAATGTGTACATGTATATAGTAATATTTGAATGAGAAATTTAATGTTTTGAAAATCTACTTTTGCCTTGTTTAATATAATGATTGCTCCCCTACTGAATCGCTGTCATTGAAAAGCTTACACGTGTTTACAATGTGATAAGCGTTCTGAAGGCTGCAAGTATGTAAACAATGACATGTACACGCAAATTTTATTTCTGTAGATGCGAACGAATCCTTAGGGGAAATATAGTCCTGGCTAATCGACAAGGAACAGGTGATAACACAGATTTCTCTTTTTATGAAAATGGAGAGCCTGTGACTTATAACTAAAAAATTGGTGATCAAAATGAAAGTCCAGCGTGTCCCCAACAACATAATACAAGCATCACTCTTTGTCCCAGTCCATACCCAATCTGGCTTCCATCATCTTTTCTTTAACCTCTGACCACCATTTACCACATCAGCATTGTTCTGACATCACATATTATGTCATAGCTCAGATGAACTCTTTGATGGATTTATAAATAAAAACGTTTGCAAAGACAGCTGCCTAATGGACACTTTGCATAATATACGATAACTGAAGGGAATATTCATCTTAATAATTGGAAATATATACATGTACCACTCTGAAAGTGAGCTTAATTAGTGATGAGTGGTTTATTACTAGCACTCAGTTCTCTAGGTCCTAAGCAAAAACTGAATTTTGACTTATAACTAAAAAATGGGAGATCAGTATGAATGTCAGAGGGTGTCCTCAACAGCTGAACAAAGCCCACACATTAGCCCAGTGTAAGAATTAGATCTGATCTTTTCTTTATGCATTACAACACTTAAACAAACTGAATTGTATAATGTCTTTGATGACTTGCAGTATACTATGCATAGTTAACCTTTGATTTGGGCCGTGAAATTGCGTGAAAATAATAATAATAATGTACATATTTATACGAAAGAAAAATTCCCATTAAATCTATTATATTGTGTCAAACTAAATTTTCTTGACATGTTTAAGGTAAAAGAAAGAATATGTCAAATCATCAAAAAATACTAGTCCACATCCCCCTTTTCCCAAACTTCAAATTTAGTATTACCGGTAGATGGTTGGTCTCTGATGCTAACTGCCATTCTCATTGTGTTTTTGTATTGCATGACAAAAGATATAAAACAGGAGCTTTTGTTGATTATGATATGCTGCATTAATACAGATAAACATTAAAAACCAAAGCAAATATAACTGCTAAGAATAATACTTAATGATTTAATTAAAACATAAATTCATTAATAATTTACTTTTTAATTATTGAAGCATGGCTATCAGTATTTTTTTGCAAGATCTTTTCACACCATTTGGCACATCTATTTTATATGTGCAAAACAGCAAAACATAGTAAATTGAAAAGAAGACTAGTTGTTTCTTTTGTAAATGAAACAAATGTTAGAATTCATCTCAATATTTTGTTTTAATATGTTTTGTAAATCTGGTAATTTATCTTGTCATAAGTTTTGGAAGATTCAGAATCTTCCAAGCAAAGGTTAAATATTCTACTCACCTTGAGCTGTGTGATGCACATTTATAAGATAGCAATAATAATAATAATGAGCAGTTTGTATATCGCCTAATCTTTAGAGGGTCAAAGTGCTTTCCGTGATATATAATGATATGACCACCAAAAAAAAACAAAACACCATGAAATTAGAAAACATTTAAACATGCAGAAAATATTTAAGGTAGGAAACATAATTTCAAGTTTGTTCCCACAGTCGAAAAGGGTGAGGTTTAAGAGCACACTGGACATGGATCACTGGCTTTGAGTTTAATTTCAATGGGCAACATAGCAGGGATAACATATTTTGTATTTGATTCTGGATTGAATGGATAGCCAGTTTATTGTACAGAGCAGCGGGGAGGTGTGCTCTAACCGTGGTACTCTAAGGATGATCCGATCAGCTGTGTGTTGAACCTTTTTAAGTTTCTAGAGTAGATATTGAGACAAACCAGACAGAATTGAGTTACAATAGTCCAGTCTTGAAAGTACTAATGAACACGGTCAAGTGTTTTTGTTAAAGATATTTGTGAATTGAGCAGATGCATCTAAGTATAAGATATGCAGCCTTATAAATGTTCCTGACATGTTGGTACAGTGTGAGAGTACTGTTCAGAGTAACACCTAGGTTTCGATTCATACTGCCTGTATGAATTTAATGTTGGTGTTGCTGATATTTATTGTTTGAGCCTCTTTGAGGTAAAGGATGTGAATGAGAAAGTCTTTATGCCGTGATCAGAATGGCATCAGTTTTATCATCATTCATCTGCAGCTTGTTACACGTTATCTATGATTTCACACCAGAAATGCACCTCTCTAGTCCTTGGATAGTAGCATCAACTTAAGTTGGGTGGCTTGATTTGTATATGTGGGTGTCATCAGCGTACAATTGGAGACACAATGGATGATGATTTATGACACTTGAGAGCGGTTGAGTGTATAGAATGAAGAGAACATGTCCAAGAACAGACCCCTTTTGAACACAAAAACATAGATCAAGTGGGTGGGAGTGTATTCCATTTGCAGATACAATTTGTGTCCTGCTGTTTAAGTAGGACTTAAACCAGAGTAAGTATTGTGAATGCCAAATTATACATGCATTATAATATAGCATGGTATATTGTGTCAAATGCTGCAAACAACACTGATCTTCACAATACAAAGCAGAGAGAATGTCATTAACTACTTTCAGAAGAGCAGTTTCAGTTCTGTGGTAAGGGCGATATGCAGACTGTACATGTTTAAATACAGATGAGATACAAGTTGGTTTAGAACAACTTTTATTCTAAGATTGTTTTTTGTATGAACAGGAGGTTAGAAACTGGGTGGTAGTTCTTTAAATCATTATGGTCGAGTGTTGCTTTCTTCAGTAGCAGAGTCTTTACAATGGGAAAATTGATGGAAATTTCCCAGATGAGAAGGATGTATTAATAGCATCAGCTAGTGAAGGCAATATTGGATCTAAGCACTCAAGGAGCAATTATGATGGAATTGGATCATGTTTACATGACGTTGGTGCTCTCTTAATCACATTTGTCCATGCTCAATCCATAGAGACAGGTTCAAATGTTGCTAATGATTGTCGCTGAAAATTTTTACAGGAATTGTATGATGACGAGTCAATTAAAATTGTAGAGAGAAGGTAGTTTGAAATGGTGTACATTTGTTTTTTGACATTAGATATCTCAAAGACCTCTTTGCAGCTGGCACTCTCCATGATCTTAGTACTGCAGTGGGATAATTTGGCTAAATAGGCTATGTTTGTGATGTTCTTCTTAGCAGCTTAATTGATTTGTTTCTGAATACTTAATCTGGCTGAAAGCCAAAGCATCTCTGCTTTATGGCGGTGTCTATTAGCGGTGCAAAGATGGCTTCTAACACTGCTATACTATGGAGAACACTTTTGAATTAATACTTGGAACTTGGTGGCTGGGGCATATTTTTCAAGCAATGAATGCAAGCAATTATAGAGTTGTTTTGCTGTAAGTTGTTAGGTTTGCTTAGATGTCATGCATTAGTTTGGTTATATTTATCATAGAGAGGTTTCTTTTAGTAGCAAATAAAGGTGGAGGGTTATTGACTGATACGTCCAGGTGGCATATAATGCAGAGGTTATCTGATGAAAGTTTGCGTGATACAAGGGTGGATTGCATAATATTATCATAAGATCTATGAATTATCCAGTCTAAAATGTGACCATGTTTATGGGTGTGTTGGTTAACTGACTGTTTAAGATTGAGAACAGGAATGGAATCTAGGAGTTTTGATGTTTATGGGTTTCTATGACAGTCATAGTGAAAGTTGAAATCTCCAAGAATAAACATGTTGCCACCTATCAAATTTCCATATTCCAGGAGATTCGGTAACTGCTCCAAAATGATAGATTCAATCACCTTGTTTTTTTCTATTAAAAGGAGGGTGGTAGAGGCAGAATGAAAATAGATTTGTCCACCAGTACTATATATATATATATATATATATATATATATATATATATATATATATATATATATATATATATATATATACATTTAGTGAGCAAATGCCCCATCATGGTCATATGTGATAAATTATTGAGATCCATACCCTTTATCTATTCATGCATATATATGCACTCAGTCTAAAAATATCAGATAGTTATTTTTAAGATTAAGGACCTATTTTGAGTGCCTTGGGTGAGAAAAGTTGACGAATGTGGGATGTTTTAGTTTTACACAAGCATTCTAGAGTCAAACTGTTTATGATAAATCACTTATGGAGAGTGAGAAAATTGACTCACAAGATATATGGACTTTGAATACATGTTCAATTCTTAGATATATTCATGTATTGGATTTGGAAACCCTGGCTGTTTAGGACAGGTGATTTCTTAACAGAGATGACTTTTAGACAGATAAAACTTTGTTATCAAATGACTTTACATTTCTTGTTTTTCTTTCTTCATGTAGATGAAGCCTGGTCACCAAGCATCAACATGAATTCATGTTGGATCATGAAACATATTATGGATACTGGTCAGCTGCTGTGTACATAAGAGCATACCATGCAAATTGATTAATGTATGAAACTCCTCAGGTATAATGTCATGCATTGTTTCCTTATTTTACTTAAATGCAAGTCATCTCTTTCCACTTTGTGATTAATGCTTTATTGCCACTGTATGACTAATGTTAGGTACATACAAGTAATCTCTTCATGATTTGTGCTTAATTTAGTTACAGACAAGTCATTTCTTTCCACAGTGTGACTGAAGCTAGTTACAGGCAGGTCAAATCTTTAAATTTTATGAATAATGCTTGTTACATACAAGTCATCTCTTACCACTGTGTGATTAATGCTTTCTTCCCACTGTATGACTAATGTTAGGTACATACAAGTAATCTCTTCATACTTTGTGCTTAATTTAGTTACAGACAAGTCATTTCTTTCCACAGTGTGACTGAAGCTAGTCACAGGCAGGTCAAATCTTTAAATTTTATGAATAATGCTTGTTACATACAAGTCATCTCTTAACACTGTGTGATTAATGCTTTCTTCCCACTGTATGACTAATGTTAGGTACATACAAGTCTTCTCTTGATACTGCTTACCTAATTTAGTTACAGACAAGTAATTTCTTCCCACAGTGTGACTGAAGCTAGTTACAGACAAGTCATCTCTTCAGATTGTGTGACTAAAGCTAGTTACATTCAAGTCATATATTCACATGTGACTAAAGCCTTCTACATACAAGTCATATATTCATAGTGTGACTAATGCCTTCTACATATAAGTCATATATTCACATTGTGACTAAAGCCATTTACATATAAGTCATCTGTTCACATTGTGACTAAAGCCATCTACATTCCATCACATATTCACATTGTGACTAAAGTCATTTACATACAAGTCATGTATTCACATTGTGATTAAAACATTTACATACAAGTCATCTATTCATGTTGTGACTAAAGCCATTGACATGCAAGTCATGTTTTCACAGTTTTGTGCCAAACATTCAAGATCTTGAAATAAATAAAACAACTAAAAGCTTGGGAATTATGTTTGCTTTGTTAATTTGTTTCTAAATTGTTGGTGTGTAAATGGTAGTTAGGCCAGCACTTGTTACATCTTTGATTAAATTTCAGAAGGTTTTACTTTTTGCTAATGATTTGCTATAGTCTGTTTCAGATTGTGTTGAATTAGTAAGAGATAATCAAATATTTTCAATATATTCTCTTTAAATTAAATCAGTTTATCTGTACAGTCATACCTACTCACTTTTTGTGATTACAAATCTGAGTGGGACTGTATTGTTTTGTGTGCATGGGACCATTCAGTTGTGCGAATTGGTTTAGAATGCATATGAAATATTACATGTACATGTGGTGGAACATAAAGGTCAAGTCAGAACAGATAAGTGGATTGGCAAAATTGGGTCAGGAGTTTTGACAAGTCTCTTTAAGTAGAGGGAGGATTCTGACATGATCTTTTGCATGAAAATGGGAAACAAATTTAATTTACAATTTTATTTTATTTTCTGTTATTTTTAAATACAGTTTATTTTAAGATATTATCAATCCTTTCATATAACTTGTTGCCTTTCATACTGTACTTATATGGACCAGAAACATTTCTAACATTTCTTGGAGGTCATTGCCTGTATTATATTTGTACCTTTGTGGAGGAAGAAACCGGGAAAACAAACAAGTACCTACTGGCAAGCTTCTCTCACATATCAACATTGGCCAAGCCTGAGACTCAAACCCTTTCAGACAGCTTGTATGAATAAGCACATGGTTTAAATACCAAGCTGTAAATAGTATTGTGAATTAACATTCATTAAATCAAACAAAGAAAGCTTGAAGTCAGATTTGAAGTAGCAAAAAATAAAACTTCAGCAAAAAATAAAATTAAATGGAATAATTAGTAACCAAGATTGCCATACAAGTTTGGCATAAAGAATAACAGTGTGATATAATGTGGACTCGATCAAAATAAAAATTAATATTGGTACATATATGGTAGTTAAAGATCTTGAAAGATTGTTTGGATGTTGTATACAATGCATTAAGCCACATGTATGTTTATTGAGGGCAATTAAAACAAAGCTTAAGGAAGACTTAACGGTTTTATTGTTTGGTAGTAATTAAATTAACAACTATTTGTTTTTTCATGATAACATGTTTTAAAACTAAGGAAAACTAATTTTATATTATGTTCTTGGAGAATACATTATATCTTGCCAAATTCCTAATTTACAAACTTATTTAAAGCAGATCAGTCATGTGGTCACAGGCAGTACTGTCGTAAATATAGCATTGGGATCAAGTTGGAAAAAAGTTTCAGCCTAAATTTGTCAATAATAATGCATATGCAGGCAATATCAGTGAGGGACTAGATACACTCCTGATCATGGGAAGAAAACTTTCTGGGCTGGAAGCATTACATGCATGCATATAAGTTGAGTCCAGCTGCAGTTGTAGATTCAATAGACAATGATATGGCATTGCTTAATATGACAACATATCTAGGCTTGGGTTTTAAATGAGGACATACAATCATTGTCTGATTTAAATGTAATATCTCATTTAGATGCATCAGACATGGGATTGAAAAAGAACATTACATTGTTTTAGTGTATTGGAAGATGGTTGCCTAATGTGCAGATTTTGCATCAGTAATTGTTCATGAGGTAAAGTGCAGTGGAATGAAAAATTACTTAGCTCTATCACACCTAAGATATGCTATGATTGCAATGGCCAACCTAATCCACACCACAATTACAATAGCCCTTTCAGATATAGTCCACACTATAATTACAATAGCCCTCTCACATATAGACCACATCATAATTACAGTAGCCCTCTCACACTTAATCCACAGCATAATCAAACTAACTGTATAACACTTAATCCACAGTATAACTACAATAGCCCAATTACACTTAATCCACAGCAAAATCAAAATAGCTCAGTCACACGTAAGCCACAGTATCATTACAATAGCCCAATCACACGTAATCCACAGCATTATCAAAATAACTTTATCACACTTAATCCACAGTATAATTACAATAGCCTAACCACACTTAATCTGTATCATAATTGCAATAGCCTTATCATACTTAATCCACAGAATACTTAATCCATATGATAATTACAATAGCTCTGCAATGTATAAATAATAGAATCAAACATAATTCAACTGTAGACAGCACATTTTATTTGAGATGACTACATCAGATTCATTTTTAAGATACATAATTTAACTTTGTTCATTTTTACAGAATTGGGTTCACCACACATGCTTGTATTGGTGGCTGCAGTGAGTTGATAATGTATGGAACAGCTAATACAGACTGCTACAGTCCAAAATCTGTGCAAGGGTGTGTAGTCTCTTTTATGCCATCCAGGGTGATTTCATTGTTGGAAAGTAGAGAAAAATTTTTAATCTTAGAAGAGTAATGAGCAGTAATATTACCTTAAAGATCTGTTTACAGTCTTAGGATTGAAAATATATAGATCTATATTCACCATGAAATATATTCTGTGTTTTATGATGTTGAGGGAGAATTGATTTAGACCCAGACGTCTAAAACAGTGAATGACACTGTTGACTTTGTACTTGCCATTCAACTGAAGCTAGAAGACTTCAGAAAGGGTTGCAATGAGCACAGACTAAGGACGGAAGGACACAGCTCAATTTAAAAGTGTGTGTCGGATGCCAATTCAAGAATAGAGTTTGGATCACATGCTTTGTATGTTCTACACATAGTCTGCATGATTTGGAGGAAAAAAAACACACAAGTCCTTCATTTGATGGAGGTGATCTGTTATATATGTTTTTGGAGAATCAGCAAAAAGAACCTTTGCATTGAAAAAAATAAAAAGAGATATTCAATTTGTCATAAGGACGGAAATGTATTTTAGATCTGGAAGATGCTATTTTTGTGTGAGGTTACCCAATTCCAGTATGTACTGTTATGTTATGTAAAATGCTAAATGAGTCCTACTCAGTTTGTGCATGACCAATAATTTGTTTACTTTGCTGAATAAAAAATGTAGCTTCTGATCTTGTATTCTTTGTCAAAATCAAATTGGCAGATACAATTCTAATACTGGACCCTTCGAGCTAAAAATTAGCAAGTTTTACATATCATATAAAAATAACATAGGCAAGCAGATAGTGCCATTTCCTTATTTAATTTGGAATCAGTTTTCAGAAACCATTGTCACTACATTATTATAACCCTGTATTAAGATACATATTCTAAGAATTATCGATATATTGCCAACATTTTATTCAGAAAAGAGAAATGTATTTAGTCAAGTTTTGTGATTAATTTGTAATGAGATTTACACATTTTGAATTCAATTAAAATTTATATTTGCTTCATAATTTGTAGTTAGAAAATTTGAAATTGCATGGGAGGTCAAATTAACCGAATATAATAATGTGGGCAGACTTTTGTAAAACGAAAAAATCAAAATAAGAAAAGAGCAATTTGACAACCTACATTTTACATAAGGGACTGATCATATTTTCCAATCGAATATGCTTGACTGAAGATGGGAAATATAGATGTAAACAATATTAAATATACACTAGTAAAAATATTTTCCAACCAAAATATGCTTGATTGAAGATGGGAATAAGAACAACAAAGACATTTAAGAACCAGATAAAGAAATTAATAAATAAAACAAATATTATGTGAATTAGCAAGGAGACAGTCAGCTGACCTGGTCATAATGGGTTATGCCCATCTTAGGGCAAATATTGTGTTTCATCTGTCAATCAAGAATTGCTTCATAACACTATCAGTCCATATTTGAAATCAGATTTTGATCAAATTTGGAACATTTGCTTATAACATTATCAACTTGGTCAGGTTCAATGAAAAGAGAAATTGGTCCGTGCTAATGAGGACAACTTGCATCCAATTGGATGAACTCATTACCATTCTAGAGACTTTACTTCTCATCAGATTTTACTAAAACTTGTAATATGTGCTCATTTTACTAAAGTATTGGATGATTTTAGTGATGAAGAAGATCCACACATACAATGATGAGATTGACTGGGCTTGTTTTCACACTAACCATACTAGAGACAATCCACACATACAATGACAAGACTGACTGGGCTTGCTGTCACACTAACCATACTAAGGACTTTCCACACATACAATGTCAAGATTGACTGGGCTTGTTTACACAATAACCATACCAGAGACTATCCACACATGCAATGACAAGATTAACTGGGCTTGCTGTCACACTAACCATACTAAGGACTATCCACACATACAATGTCAAGATTGACTGGGCTTGTTTACACACTAACCATAATAGAGACTATCAACACATACAATGACAAGACTGACTAGGCTTGTTTTCACACTAACCATACTAGAGACAATCCACACATACAATGACAAGACTGACTGGAATTGTTTTCACACTAACCATTCTAAGGACTATCCACACATACGAAGACAAGATTGACTGGCCTTGTTTCAGATTAACCATACTAGAGACTATCCACACATGCAATGAGAAGATTGACGGCTTGTTTTCACATTAATCATTCCAGAGACTATCCACACATACAATTAGAAGATTGACCGGTAATGTTTTCACACTATGAGAACAAGATCCAAACATACAATGAGAAGATTGACTGGGCTTGTTTTTACACTAATCATACTAGAGACTATCCACACATACAATGAGAAGATTGACGGCTTGTTTTCACATTAATCATACTAGAGATTATCCACATATACAATGAGAAGATTGACTGGGCTTGTTTTCACACTAACCATACTAGAGACTATTTCTGATCTAGTTATTATAAGACTTGGTCAGTAGGTTAAATCCTTGAAAATCCTTGATGAGCAAAGATGTAAGCAAGATTTACTGATATTAATATGATTTTGTGTCTAATTAGTTGAGCTTTTAACTTGGTGAATTGGCTTAGGTATATCATCAAGATTTGTAATGCTGTTTGATTATGTGCCAGAGCTGTGAATATTAATTAGGTGATTTAGCAGATGACTTGAGCTGCTTACCAATTTGAGTAATTGTATTTACGATGTGATTAAAAATGTACTTAATTGTCATGATTTAAGGTTATGACTGCCTGATTTTTGTCCTGTTTACTTGAATATTTATATTTAAGTTAAAGACCTGACCTTCTTTACATATTGGATGGATATTTCCATCTGAAATGATTCACCTCATGGGTACACTGTTGCATAATAGGTCAGTTAAATAAAGGATGTGATAAACAATAGATTTTAGTCATGGTCAGATAGAACTTGAGAAGAAACATTTATTTAAATTATTCAGTGAAATTATAAGTGCTCATTTTCTTTTGGACTAAAATACTTCTTTGTGATCATTGAGATATTGTTTAAAGACAACATGGATTATATAATTGTAATATACTAACAGTATTTGGTACATTAGTCCATTCAAGACTATTGATGAATCAATTAATTGAAGACTATAGTAAATTAGAACAGTCAAGATTATTGGAAACTTTTAAAACTTTCTATACTTTTGGACGTCTATGATTACTTGAGATTTTTAATTCAGAATACTTGATTTAATTTTGAATTTTCACTGCAATCTACAGAAATGTATTATTTTTAATTGTATTGAACTTGTTTGATTCACTTTTTGTTTCTTGATTTATTAACACAGCTTGTGTTATCAAGATATATAATTTTCTTTGATTATGAGCAGAGATATTAAATAAGAGATACTCCATTTGACTGGTTTACTTTTTCACAACCGCTCTGGTGGCCTAGTGGTTAGAGCATTCGCCGCGGAAGCAGGAGGTTGTGGGTTCGATCCCCGGCTGAGTCATACCATAGACTTACAAAAATGGTACTAACAGCTGCCTCGCTTGACGCTCAGCATTAAGAGGTTAGTGTTAGGACTGGTCGTCCTGGTGTCAGGATAATGTGACTGGGTGGGACATCATGCTACATGTCTGCGGCATGATGCCTCAGTGCTAGACATCACTATAAAAAACTGCCTCACAGCAGACATCGTAGCGATATGACTGAAAAGTTGTTAAAGCTATGTTAAAAATCCTAATCAAAATAAAACTTTTTCACACTTGAAATATGATCGTATCAAAAATAAAAATAACTAAGTGATTTACTTGATGGAACCATTGACCTTGGGACTATGGTCATGAACTTTGAAGTTTTGCTATTAGGTTTTGGTTAAAGTATTTCATTTGTTTATATGTCTATGGCATGATGCCCCAGTGCTAGATATCACTATAAAACTTCCACATTGCAGACATTGTATCGATCTAACAGAAATGTTGTTGAAGCTACATTAAAATTCTAAATCAAACACACATACATACACACTCTATTTAATCCCTTGATGGAATTCTAGTTGTGAGTCATTATTAAGCAAAGATAATTTCTTATGCAATACAATTCTATATGCATTTGACCCTGAGGTCAAGGTCACAGTCACAATATGCAGCATGTTTTCAACATTAAAGCTTTCATTCTTGTAAAATGTAAAATTTGTGTTCATCATTGTTGACTATTGACACATTATCAGATATGATTTTGGTGAGAATTATGAAAATGATACATCCAGTTACCGGTAATGGGAAAGTATCAGTTAAGGTTCTCACTATTGTCAAGGGTGTATCAATCACAATAGTGTTTTATTCAAATAGCATGTTATAAGTGTATTTGGGTATTTCCAGACTCCAACTTCTCTACACTTTCAAAAAATCATTAATAACAGTTAGTTTGTGTATTGCATTCTCTACAACTCTCTGTTTTCTTAGTATGGGGACTTTAAAGGCAGAAATTTTGTGATAAAATATGTGATTTTTCATTATTGTCTGGCAGACAAAAATTCGCTATTTGCCATGCCTATATTCATGTAACCTCAAGTTGACCTCACCCGAAGATTAAGAATTTTAGCCATGCGCAAACACGTGTTTAAAAAAATAATGGCGGACACAACTATATCGAATGCAAAGACTTAGATTCTGAAAGGAGGGGGAAAAAAGGCTCTCTGGGCAAATTATGGCAGCACACATATGTATTGGTGACCAGCATGAACGATGGAATAAAAAGAAGTCCACTTTGAGCCTGAAAACTAATCCAGAGGTCGCCAATTTCTTGCTGGATAGGTGAGTCTCAATTTTGCAATGAACGGTCAAGTTTTATACCGCTATTTTATTTCTGTATTGTTAATTCTTTATCAAAACTCATAAAATAACATATTTTATATAAACAGGCATTATTCCATTTAGCTTAAAATAAAATGTCATAGCTGTGCAACAATATCGCTAAAAGTTTGAAACCCGCATGTACGCCATGACATATATACACTGCTATTTTTGAGGCTACTAAAGAGGTATTTGATGATCATCTTCATTTTCACACGCAACCATAAGACTTTATTTAGAGGCAAGCGGTCACTACTGTTTTTTTAATAAAAATTAAATATAATTTCATGGTGATGACTGTAAATTAAAGTAATGCAATACAGTTAAGTATATTTTATGCATACTATTATTTGTAAAGTATATATAATTATTGTGTCTAATGAAACATTTATTTTCCCTTGCTATATTAGTTATGAAATGAATGGCAGTGCAAGGAAAGCATCAGAAACAGAGAGGAATGTCACAGAAGACATGGCAACAACTTCTACACCTGGGCCAACAATTCATAGGACACAAATTCCTGCTGTGTCTGATATAACCACATCAGAATCAGCTATGGCATCTGTGTAAGTATTACTACATTTTATTAAATTTTATGTATATTTACTTGTTTACAAATATTTTGGATGGTGCACATCTAAAAAGACTAAGGAATGTATGTATTACCTGGAAATGTATCATTCTATATAAATTTAGTTTAATATTTTGCAGTTGGTAAAGATTGTATATTTTGTTAAAATATGGTTTGTTTTATTTAGAATAATCTCTTTTTTTTGTAAATTGTTTGTTGGCAAATGTCTTTTTTTGTTGTTGATATGTTACTCATCATGCTGTTTGTATTTTAGGTAAATGGCTGCAAGGGAGAATAGTCTTTTACTGAATAAGCCACCCATTTAGATAAATTATTATTATTTCTTGAAGCATTGTCATTCCCATCATAATAACCAAGATAAATGATAATGCTTTCTTTTGATACAACACTAAAGATTTCCAAGTTCAACATTAATATTTACACATTTAAAAATTTTATTTTGAGGGATTCAGTCTTGTCTGAAGTTGAAAAACTTAAGGAGAAGGAAAGTGTAATGATGGAAAGGTCTAAAAGTTTTATCAACCCATTTGAGAAAATATACTAACAAAAATAATTGTGATACATAAATAAATATTTGTGTTAAGTATACTAAAAAAAGAACCATTATGTACATGCATAATATATGTAACCAAGCTAAAAGTAATTGGAGAGGC
The DNA here is from genome assembly GCA_030141615.1 of Unio pictorum. Taxonomy (NCBI): domain Eukaryota; kingdom Metazoa; phylum Mollusca; class Bivalvia; order Unionida; family Unionidae; genus Unio; species Unio pictorum. Next base: position 2,530,997 of record JARLTB010000068.1, read on the forward strand.
AAGGAGGGGGGGGTACCCAAATGCATATGCTTATGTATGGGAGTGGGTGGTCTACTGATAATGTATGTACACATATACCTCGATAGTAATTTGTCTAATATGTAACCTGCTTGACTGGGTTCAGTTGTTGATTGAGTTTTAGTGGACAATAGACAAACTTTTTGAAGTTGTGCTGCTTATTTCTTTGATGCAGCCAGATATTCAACATTGGTGGACTATTTGTTATATTAAATACATAATATTGTTAATCCTTGATCTTTTCTGTTTGGATTAAATATAGGCTATTCTACAGAATGAGGAGGGCAATCGCATGCACGCAGGTGGGGTGTGTGCAAAAAAAAAGTATTCATGTGTACAGGGAGGGAGGGGTCAAGCTTAGCCCAATTTTTGTGCACATGTAAATTTTTGGAATCAGATTTTGTTTCTGGATTTTTAACTTTTTTTCTTGCAATCTAATTCACATGGGTCGGAGCTATTCACAGACAGGTGAACATTTGCAAAAGTAGAATAAATTTGGGATTGGAAGTAAAAAGTTTCCAGGAGGAAAATGATGGGTTAGAAGAAGAAAAATCTCCAACTTTTACCCTTATGCAGATGCCGAATGATGTTTCTAGTACACCTAGGCATATATCTAAGCAAAAAAATCTTGGAAGCAGATGCATTTCGATGTATTCAAAATTAGCCCACAAATGCGTTCCCAATCCCCATTTCAGGTGACAAGGAAAAAAAATTGTATGGGTGGAATGAGTTGATTATTCTCTGCTGGTATAATGCTACAGTGTACATTGGCATTTTCATCAAAACAGATTTATGGGGATTTATAAATTTTAAATAGTTCTCTGCATCTGAATTTATTTATTTATTTAGTCATTTTACTTTGTTTCAGAAGTACAGCAGAAATGGAGAATTTCCAGAAGTTTTATTTTATTGTATGCCTCCAATAGACATTCATATAAGCCATCAGCTTTTCAGAGCTAGGAATCTGTTGGTAGCTCTTGATCATAACAATCATATTGACAGAGATGTGATTGTAAACACAGATGGAACAATAAGGTAATAAACTTTATTCTTGTTTGTTAACGTAATAATTCATTTTTGTTAAAATATTAATGCTTTACCCAAAAATTTATAAACCATCAGTTTGTGGTACAATTTAATCTTTTATAGAAGAAGTTTTTAAAATAAATATCATAAACCAATTTTGGTTAGAATTAGTCTAATGTAATTAGAATATTCTGTCAATAATCGAAACATTTTTATGATATATGGGTAAGATACAGGTTTGCTATATTGCCATTTTCATCTGTAGCAAAATAATTTGTTACATGTAATTTTATGCAGTTTTTATTTGGACTTTTGAGAATTAAAAAAAATATAAAACCCTGTCAGTGAAATGTTTGCATTTTTTTTGTCAGATACCAAAGGTCATTCAACAAAAAAGGGAGAGATGGTCTGCAAACCCAAAGAAAGCTGATCAACAGTTCCTCTTTATTCCGGAAATAATTATGAAAATATTGAAAATGAGGTTATATGATAGAGTTGGCATGAACCAGCCAGTTGTTTTGGACATAAATGATCCTAGGTGAATATCTGATGTACTTGCTCAAATACCACCACCACCTACAGAAGAGATTGTTACAAAGCAGAAATCTCATTTTAAGTTAAAATGATTTAGGCCTTTTAGTCGGGTAACATCTATTGATATCAAATTGTTATGGAGAGACTATTCTAGTGATTGTATGGTAACAAATGATCCCTACCAAGAACCCTTATAGACTTGGACTAAGTCTTTCTTGAAGTGCCTACCATGAGACAAAGTCCTGCATCTGTTTGATTTTCAAGTAGCAGTTTATCTTCAGACCACTGTTGATCATGTTCTTAAAACTTTTAAATACATGGATTTGATCAAAAAGATGTAAGACCTTTTATAACTTTTCATACCCATTGCATTTGCACTTGTCTTATGCATGTTTAGATTGAGGTAAATGCAGCGTGTTTTTAATCTTAATTATCTTAATTAATCTTAATTAAAATCATGTAATTACAAGTCTGTATTATTGCATAATAAAGTACCTTTTAATAATTATATTTTCTAAATGTTTTGTGTAAAATTGCAGTCAGAAAGATTTCTAGCATACTTTGAAGATGAAGAAATGTACATTGGAGCAAATGACTTCAATCCATACTCTTCATTTTGATTTCATTGCTCCCACTAAACATTACTGTACCTATCAATAGACAACACACTGAAGCATTAAAATTGATATGTAACTGAACTGGGCCCATTTTTCCAACACAAAACCCATCAAAGAACGTGTTGTGCCATGTGAATGCATCTTTATTTAACTACACACTTTTTAGATTTATTACAAACATCCAATATCAGGACTGTATATTTATGGTTTTATTATTTGCCTAAATACTGACAGCAATGATATGCATTGCTTTAAAGATATTTTATATATATATATATATATATATATATATATATATATATATATATATATATATATATATATATATATATATATATATATGTGTATGTATATGTATATGTTTTTTCATGAAAATGAATTACATCAGAAAAAAGCATTAAGCTTAACAACATTGTTTTGAATTCCACAACATAGTATTGTCCTATATTTCTGACTACATTATTAAATATTTAAAGTACAACCAGGCATCTTACATCTGAAATATCAAAAGGGCAAAGTTTCTTCGCCTGATATAATGACCCCTGCATTCCTGAATTTGACATGTATATCTGAGCCAGTTTTGCACTGTACTTAGTACATTATATATACTATTCAGTACAGTGTATATATATATATATATATATATATATATATATATATATATATATGTGTGTGTGTGTGTGTGTATGTGTGTTTGTGTGCCTAGCTATCGTAATTTTAAAAGAAATGCAAAATAGGAAACATGCATGGGGGTGGGGAGTGGGCTTAATTTCAATATTTGTTTCTCTGCAGTAGTTTGTTTAGGTGATGTACTAAAGTTTGGCATTGAATAAATGGTAATCGCTTGTGTCAAAAGCATAGAATTCAAGCACAGGATACTAAACCATCAATTTAATTTCTATAGAACTGTCTGGTTATTTTGGAATGGGATGTCTGTAATCAATCATTTATAGTAATGGTACACTAGCTTCTCATATAAAAGTATCTGGGAGACAAAGAGAAAGGAAGAATGGAGGCAGAAGTTAGATGGACTGGAGGGAATTGGACTACCAGTCCAGAGAAAGATCATACAGATGAGTAGGAACATAGGACAGGGGGAAAATATATTACACTAAATCAGATGATAAAATATGCCATAATTTGGTCGAGTTAAAGACGAGTAATAGGGTTTTAATTTGATTTTCATTTGAGAGATGACTCTTATTTAATGATATTAAATTGTTGTTTATTTGACTTTCACATTTTGTGTATTCATTAATTTAACTGTTGGCACCACTGACTGGGGGCTCTGAGCATTGCATCTGTCACTACTTCAATTCCTCACAAAAACAATCCGGGGGAGGTGGGAGGTCTTTTGTAATAATTTAAATAATATTGGGAGCACCCCACCCAACCTAAAAAACACAGAAAACCTCTACATATGCCATAATTATTCTTACATGATATCCTTCAGTTTTGTATGCCTGACTGTACTCTTGAATTCAAGTTATGTCTGTACATCCACTTTTGTACTTATAAAAGTTAAATACATTTCATAATATATAACAGTTAGTTTTACAGTGTATGCAGTTGTGTAGATTCATATGGGTATTCACATAAAGGGTATAATTATTTCTACAGTAAATGAATGCCTATTAGCAGTATGCCTTTTCCTCCGGTTGTAATCATTATCTTCTTATGCTGCCAGGGCATCTTGCATATACCTCTGTGCAACAAGGAGCACGACTTCATCTAAAACAACCAGGTCAAAGTCCTGCAGACAATTTTATAAAATTGTCAGTAAAAAATATTCCAAATAAAATAAATTTATTACACGTTATATTGGAAAATATTTTTTTTTTTTTTGGTATGCAATGAAGCAAACGTGTAAATATGCAAACAAATGCGCAAATCGCATCGACTATCGGATACGTGTCTCGTGAGCGTGAAGTGGTAGTGCAAATGCACAAGAAAAGTAACTTTATTCTGAGCCTAAGAAGCGACTTTAGTGAGACATTTTAATAGCGGTTCTGATTACAATGATACAAATTATCATTTTTTTAGTTGGCTTATCTTACAACGTAACACAATCTCACAAACACGACAAGCAAACATTTTCAGAATGGCCCCTTATAGGAACCTCTTATTGTCCGGATTTTCCATCATATTTGTTGACGCGCGTCACGTGACACTGCTTCTTAGTATATCGGTACGTTCCGTTTCTGCATAATTCTGCATAATTAATTAGCAATCCGTAAAGAAAATCATTAGATTTTCATTGATTAAACTTACAGTTGTACAATTTTTGAAACTGAATGACCTGTAATTACTCACTGTTTCTACTATACTTTTCATAATATCATGCATTTGGAAGAACTAAAAAGTAAAAAGTAACATAATCTCACAAACAAAAGTAAGCACTTTAAAGAATGGCCTCTTAAAGGAACCTCTTATCGTCAGGATTTTCCATCATATTTGTTGACGCGCGTCACGTGACACTGCGATTTCGGAGTATATCGGTAAGTTCCGTTTCTGCATAATTAATTAGCAATCCGTACAGAAAATCATTATATTTTCATTGATTAAATTTACAGTTGTACATTTTTTTAAAACTGAATGACCTGTAATTACTGCATTTGCAAGAACAAACAAGTCAAAAAATCTTAGGTTGTATGCCTTTAAAGATTAGGGCATGGTACTTGACTCTGGTTGTAAATTAGTTTTGCTTTGTTTGAGTAATTATGAATTTTTAAGGTTATAGTATACCTTCTTTTTTCAACTGTGTTCACGTGAGCTACTCTACAAATTCGTTAAGGACCTGTTGTTTTCTTTATGTGATTTTCAAAAGATTAAATAGTCTTTTACATACAAGAAACAATACATATCCAATTATTTTGTCTTGGTAAATTAGAGCTTGTCTCAGTCACCAGATGCTTAAGATTCTTTGAATTTGCCTAAAATGTTAATGCATTAGCTTAAGCTCAAAGTCCCCACTATACGACATTTTCAATCACGAGTGCAGCAGTTGTAAAGTCCCCAATGTAAGACATTCTCTGTAAGGATAATAACAAAAAGTTACCCATTAATAGACATTTTCAATTATGTCTGTAGCAGTTAGACCCCACAATAATACATTTTTTAAAAAAATCAGTAGCATAGTTTCTACTGCAAGATGAAGTCCGTATTATAAGACATTTTAAGTAAAGTCAGTAGCAGTCGAAGTCCCCACCAAAAGGCATTATTAGCAAGGTCAGTAGCAGTCAAGATCCATACAATATACCATAAAGTCATTAGCAATGTACTTACCATAAGTCACACAAAGTCCCCACTATAAAACATTTTGAGTAAGGTGTGTAGATGACAATGTTTTGTTTGGTGCTCAGAAATTAACATTTTGTGAGAGTAAAGAGTGGGCTGGCCCTATAAAATTTCAGTGATCAAAATGTATACAGATACTGGCTTTAAAAGGATATCACAAGCCATGGCTCAAATTCCACAAGTCCCAATTACAGTTATATTAACACTCAAACGTGTGCTCTTCTGTTGTTTATTGTTACAAGTTGCTTCAGGTAATGTTCTTTAAAATAAAAAGAAATAAACAAAACCGTATTAAATTGACTTGTGTGTTTATTCGGTTCTCAAAATGTTTAATATTGAGCATTTTTTTCAACTAGGTACTGATGTCAAATATAGTTCAATTTCTCTAGCAAATCATGGACATGTATAAATTAGTTATCATTTCTTCATTCATTTTGAATTTGAAGATTTGCAGATTGTGATTTTCAAACGGATGATTTGATTGAAAAAAAAATAAAGTTTTCGCATGAGAACATGTTGAAACTACATTAGTTTTTCGTTCTGTATTTTTGAAAATGTTAGGCATCTCTCTCTGTGTCTCTCTCTGTTGCTCTCTCTCTCTCTCTCTCTCTCTCTCTCTCTCTCTCTCTCTCTCTCTCTCTCTCTCATGTGAGTATATTCGTGTTGATCTATTATTACAACCAGCATGCTAGGGATAGGATTATTCATTAATGAAATATAATCATACTTTATATTAGGAAGAATTACTGCTTTAGTTTTAATCTTGACTCTTTCATCTACCACCAAGACAGTACCCAACTGACCTTGCCCAGACAAATGCAAGTTTGCATTGTGTATGATACCTGGCCAAGATTGTGGAGCTTAGCATTGTGAATTAACTGAACAGGTTTCTGTTTATCACTGGATATGTATGTGGTAAAGCTTAAAACTAAACTCTTCACCCCACCCAATCCACCAAAAAACCCGAACAAAAAAACACAAATTTTATAAAAAAAAAACCAAACAATCAAAAACAAAACCAACATATAAATAAAGTAAAACAAAAATAAATATGAACTTATGCTTGCTATTCAGATCGAAGAAATGTATCAACAGTCGCTTAGATCTTCATGTATTGAAAGTTAAAACGTCGCCATTTCATCTCCTTGGAATTTGTTTCGTATATCAATAAACATCATAGACTCTTGAAATAAATGTATAAAGTTGGTCGGTGAAATCAACCTAGAACCAATCAAGCATATGCACAACTTATGGACAAGTAGTATATTATCATACACGGAACAGATAATATACCACACAAAATCAATAGCTGTCAAAGCCTGCTTGAACACGATTTAATTAGAGCACATTTTCAGTTTGGTATGTTATGATGTTAGTACGTTTTTCGTTGAGTACTGTTTGACTTGGTAATTTTTCAATCTAATTAATCTTGCCACTCAAGTTTTTCATCCCAATGGGATCATCGCTCGTCCTTATCCGTTATATACTTTTTTGAAAACCTGACGGAGAATGACCCGAGCTAGGGAGCAATCATTGAACGTATGGCAATCGCTGAAATATATAGTACTTTCATCCAACAGGTGGCGCTAATACGTTTGCTCGCTATACGTGTATCATTATTGACTTAACAAAACGAGAGTGACTTCGAAAATGGCAGCAAGTCGACATGAGTGCAGTATTTGCATGGATAGTTTTAAGAATCCGAAGCTAATATCCTGTCACCACAGTTTTTGTTACAAGTGTCTGGAGGATTATGTACTGGTTAATCTTCACAATGGTTGCTTTGATTGTCCGATATGCAGGACAAGTATACATTTACCGGACAGCGGGATTTCCGGATTTCAAACTAATTTCTACATCGATACGGACATGAATGAAAATTTCCCTTGTGATATTTGTGGTCCGAAAAGCATGGCGTGCAGTAGATGTTTGGATTGCGAGGAGAATTTGTGCCAAACATGTTGCTATGTCCACGAAAAATCGAAAGGTACCAAACATCACAAAATAAGTGACCTGGTAACTCTAGATTCTGAAATGAAAGGCAAAATCCGACAACGTGTCTTCTGTGATCAGCATCCAGAAGAGGAAATTAAACTTGTTTGCCAAGATTGTAACGTCACCATTTGTTTTATGTGCAAAGCAGTTAAGCACGACACGCATCCTACAAAACCATTAGCTAATGTTGCAGCGGAAGTTAAAATTACCTTAGATACGAAACTGAATCAATGCTCAGACAAGCTGAGAAGTATCAATGCTTCCACAGTAAAGGGAGATGAGTTTGATAGAAGCATTAATGATGCTGAGCAGCAGGAATTAAAAGCAGTTGATGACCAGTGCTCAGAATTGCACAAAGCAATTGACCAAGAAGCGGCGAAATTTAAAGACAAAATAAAAAATGTTTACCGCTTCCTGAAAGAGCAAAACGCACTATTCCAAAGTTATATGCAGGAAGAGTTAAGGTCGTGTTCTTACACCAAGGACATTGCACAAAACCTAAGAGATAAGGGAACAGATATTGAGATAATAAAGAAAGGTCCAGATATTGAACAATTAATTTCTGCAGCAATAGCAAGGACGGATCCAACACACACCATACGTGTGGATAGCAAACTGTTTTCTCCAGCCAAAATCATCGCTGTTAACCTGATTCCCTTGATTGGTATCTTGCAAGATTCTACTGACGCCGTAAGTATCAGTACTCGTAAATAACTCACACAGCCATTTAAATTCATGTACTCAGACAGCTATTTTCTTTAATGTACTCATACTGCCATTTAACGTGATATACTCATACAACCATTTAACTTCATGTACTCACACAGCCATTTAACTTATAGTACTCATACAACCGTTTAACGTCACGGACTCGTAAGTCATTTCAATTCATGGACTCATAAAGTCATTTAAATTCAGATAGTTATAATGCGATGTAACTTCAGGTACTCATGCAGCCATTTAAATTTATGTACTCATCCAGACATTTAACGTCAGATCCTCATACAAAGTTTTAACTTCACGATCTCATACGGCCACTTAAATTCATGTACTCATACATCCGTTTAAATTCATGTACTCATACTGCCATTTGACATCATATACTCATACAGCCCTTGAACATCAGATACTAATATAGCTATTTAACCTCAGATACTCATACCGTCATTCAACATCAAATAATACTACAGTCATTTAACTTTAGATACTCATACAACCATTTAACTTCATGTACTCATACAGCCATTAACTTCAAAAATTCATACCGCCATTTAACTTCAGATACTTATACAGCTATTTAAGGTCATGTACCACATCCATTTAAATTCGTGTACTCAGACAGCCATTTAACTTTATACACTCACACAGCCTTTTACTCATAGTGCCATCTAAACTCATGTACTCGTACAGCCATTTAGCTTCAGATACTCATACAGCCTTTCAAATTCATTTACTAATACAGCCATATGAGTTCGTGTACTCATACAGCCATTTAAATTAAGGTACTCATGCCGCCATTTCAATTCATTTATTCATACTTGCGGAAAGATGGACCGCTATCGCTTAACCTGCTCGACGGAGCACTTCTGATGTTGTGCTATTGTTCATCATATATGTGTTTGTTGTCTATTTTTGTCTACATTATTGTGTTTCTTCATGAATCTTCTGGAGTATGGAAATTCAATCGATGGCAACCTAATTGTTCTTAGAGATTTAAACATTTACTTAACTGTTCTGGAAACCCGAAAACGTCATAACTCCTCGATTCCATTAATATATTTAACTTTATTGAGTTATTACACCAACCAGACCATAAACATGGTCACATTTTAGGCTTGATTATTCATAGACTTGATGGTAATATACTGCAATTCACCCTTGTATACTACGAACTTGCATCAGACCATTTCTGCATTATGTACCAACTCGACGTATCAGCCACTAACACTACCTTTTTTGCTATTAAGAGAAACCTCCGTATGATTAATATAATCAAACTAATGCATGCAATCAAAGCAAACCTGATAACTTGCTTACCTCCTACAGTATAACATGATTGAAAAACATGCCGCAGCCACCAGGTGCAGACTGTCAATTAAAAAGTGTTTTCCTAGGTAAAGCATTGTTAGGGGCCAGCATCGCATTGTTAAAAGACATCGCCGTAAAGCTGAGAGGCTTTGGCATTCCATCAGACTCACTATTCATAAGGACATATATGAAGACGCTAAGCAGAACGTCACAAACATAGTACATTTATCAAAATTATAACACTACAGTACTAAAATCACGGAGAATTCCAGCTGCCATGAGCTCTTCGAGATAACTAACAAACTAATGTCAATGAATAAATGTACAACACTTCCATCCACCTCATCACCAGTAGACCTTCCGGCCCTATTTGCAAATTTCTTCCGTGACAAAGTACAAACCATTAGCGATACGCTTGACAATACAATTTAATTTGACTCGTTGTCACCATGCTGTTACGATACAGAATTTCAGCTACAACCATTAGGAGCATTTTAACCTTTCGATATGGATTTAGTACGTGCAAATGCCTCAATTACTACAAATAAAATAATGCGAACCAAAAAGAAGCAGTTAACTTCAAATTTATGGGTGTCCGCTTAGGTATACCTGGGCTATAAAGATAATGAAAACGAGTGGTTTTATTTACTTTCTGTTTTTCTTGTGAGACGGAGCAGTGTATTCATACTTTGTGGGTTCAATGAAGGATCCGTAGTTATCTTTTCCATGCGTACATTCCGCAATAAAATGGATACGTTCATTCTTTTTTTAATTTAGATTTAAGTTGTTTATCGGCAGCTGTAGCCTCTAAACGGACTGCCAACATGACTGTATGCACGTATTTTGTAGTGCTATACGTTATATTTTCTATTCCATTTAATATTCTTCATTATATATATATATATATATATATATATATATATATATATATATATATATATATAATAGAAAATACAAAAAATAATGTAGGATAGAATATACATAAAAAATAATATAAAATTCATACATACAATTTAAACTGATAGATATAATTATGGCTGCAATCATCCTCCGTAACTCAAGAGTGCGACAAATTTAAATATGTGAATTTGCTTACTTGCTAAGAGAGCACTACTGCATACCTTTTCAAACATTGTACATTCGTTTACTTATCTTTTTTTAAAAAAATTTAATTACACTTTTATTGTTCATTTGAGCCTGTGTTTTATATTTGATATAAGTCATTTATATTTTTTTGTATTGTTTGTTTGTTAGATTAAAATTTGGCAGTTTAGGTTTAAGATTCGTTCATGGGGGGGGGTGACCTGTACTTTACAGAATATACACCAGGTGTTGACCTCACTTCTAACCTGGCTTCAGAGTTGTAAACAAGATTTTACAATGATTGGTTGGTTCCAAGGACATTCTGAAGCTTTATATAAACATATTTCTATTTTTAGATGGGTCATTCGGTGGGTACGTGAGTTTTTTAACGTAAATTTGTTTTAGAAGATCATGTGACCCCTTTCTTGTTTACGTAAAAACAGGTATATAAACTATGTTTTGGAGCGAGCTATTCAGTAGAAGTTGGGCTTTTATAATACTAAGCTGTATGTCGTTTTGAGTTATTTTAAATTACCTTGTACTGGAAATTATGTCAATTCGTTTGGATCAAGAAGAGTTATTTTGTTATTTATCTGGAAAAGAATTGTGCTCATAGATTTGTATTACCATAAACTGACTTCATCACGTGACATCGTCTTCCATCTTGGATACATCTCTGGTATTCAACTTGGAATTATTTGGACGTTATATTACCAGGACCTTTGCAATTTCTCTAGTTGATAATATTTTGAATTATTTGTGGATAAATTTTGGAATTGATTCTTAAAACCGTAAATTTATTTTTCTTTTCTGGAAAATATTTGTGCTCAATAAATTGTATATTAAATTTTTACAAGCTTGTTATTTTCACTCTTTCCATGTTACTGTTTATTCGAGCCTAAGGACGTAAGACTGTGTTCAATCTAAAGAGGAAGAAGACTCGGATTTAAAGACAGTAAAGCTTTGACGAACGACGGGTTATCCTCATCTAGAAATAGATCTAATCTTGTATCATATAATCACGTGACAGATCTAAATAATAACCTAACTCGTAAACCTCGCTAGAGAGGCTGTTATTGCCTTGATACATTTTATTTATAATGATTTATTGATAGAAGGCCATCGCCACCAACCAAATCAAATATAAAAAACCAAATAATAGTAATATTTAAGATGATATGAAAAGTTAAAGTGTAAGAAGCATACGTATAAACTAAAGACGATAAAGCTCATACATTAAGATCAGCAGTCAAACTAAACAGGAAAATGATAAAATAAAATGCCCAAAATATGAATGAGACATACACATGCTAAAGTAAATATTGCCATTTAAAATTAAAACATTGAAAAGTAAGTGAAGCAAGCGAGGTAAAAATAAAAAAGACAAATGTGAAAGAAAACAAAGTAAACCAAATGTACCAATCAGAAGCCAAATAAAAAAACTTTATCTAAACTATACGAGCAGTACTTGAAGAAACAAAGAACTGAAAGAAAACCAATGTCAGAATGAACAAAGATCGAATGAAACAAATATAAGATAAACGAAATACACTGAATGCAAGTAAACCAAATAACAATCAAGCAGGATAAGCTAACGTAATATTAAACAGAGAAACATCAGAAAGTGTAAAAGAACACCGCTAGACAATAACTATGCGCACATACTACTGACATGTAAATGAAAAAAAGTCAATTGATCGATGTAAAGAACAGACGGTGCTCCTCATTTTAAGGAGGTATTACATTTTTTATTGGGTCAGTAGCGCATTGCAATTGACCATGCCGCATCAGTTTTGACAGCATGAAAAAGTGTGTGCCATTCTGTCCTTTCCAAGGTTGAATTGTTCAATTCAATAAAAACATTTATATACAAATTTGTAATTTGGCATACATTAAAACTAAGTAATTCCCGCTTATATTTGTTAATTTGTAAGATATATGATCAGTATTAACATTTTCTCTAAAACAAGATAAATAAAATCGTTTTTCTAAGTTTGAATACCAAGATACCCAGATACAAACTTTCATATATCTGAGTTTTCTTCATACGTAGAGTGTGTGTATTTGATTTGGATGTTTAAAGTAGCTTACAAAATTGTTTAGTCATATCGCTAGGATGACAGCAGTGTGGTAGTTTATATTGTTGTCCAGCACTTGCGTATCATGCCACAGACATGTACCTTGATGTCCCACCCAGTCACATTATACTGACACCAGGACGACCATTCCGTAGACTTACATCTTAATGCTGAGCGAGACATACGTTTGTACCATTGTTATAATTATTTGATATGACTCAGTCGGGGATCGGACCCACAATTATTTTTTGGGACGAAAATATGGAACTTTAAAAAATTTTTTTGTAGATATCTGTTTCAATTGCGTCTCGTTGTAGGTTTCTCTTCTGTGGAGCATTTACCTAACTCTTTTAATTACTATTAATTCATTTGCAATTTGCTTTTTAATTTGTATATTTAGGTTGTAATATTTACAACCACATTTTTTTTCCTTAACAACCGTTTTTATTATTTGAACTTGACTATGATTTTATTTTACTGTAGTTATGGTTATTTTACAGTTTTCTAGTTGCATTTGAGAGTTAATTATTTTGTTTTGATATCGAAATTCCGTAGCCCCATAAGAGAAAGTAATCGGCATTTTTTCCATGGTTCAGAGATTGTTTTCCTGGTTGCACGAAATTCATGGATTGCTATTTACTTTTCGGTTGGGTGAATAAGTAATCAGAAAGCTACAAATTACCAGCTTTCATATAATAATAATGATACTACTACTACTTCTACTACTACTACTACTACTACTACTACTACTACTACTACTACTACTACTACTATCAATGAGGACTATGTATAGCGCCTAATATTTAGAAGCTCCAATTGCTTTACAACATACATAAATAATGATATGACTACAAAAAACAAAAATCAAACCACCATTAAATTAGAAAATATAGAAAATTCTGCAAATATTTAAGGTAGGAAACATTAGATCTTTAAGTGTGTTCTTGCAGTCGAAAGATGTGAGTTTTAGGAGCACTCTTAAGTGGGTTTGCGTCTAAGTTAAATGGGCAATTCATTCCACGTTGATATGTCCTGGTATGCAAACGAGCGTTGTCCATATGATGTCGTTTTTATAGTGAGAATTATTAGTATACGATTGTCCGAAGAGGAGCATAATCATATTGCTGGTGTTACTGGAACTGTAGCATAAGTCGCACTAAAATTTATGGATGAAGAACATTTTCTCCAACACCATCAGTTAAAAAGTAACTATATTGAGATAATAGTGTAATAGTAAATTCAGTGTAATGCATTGCTTTTTACACAATTACAGCTAAGAAACGTAATTCTCATATCTAAGATAAAGAACTGATTGGAGTGTAGTTCGATATGTTTTTGGACTTTCATTATGATAGTAAGTAATATATGAACACTTAAATAAACAACAATAATATATTGCTATTATTGATTACATTATGCTTCTTGAAATATTACAGTATGTCTGAAACTTTGTTATTCTATGAAAACTGAAACAAACAACAATCAGATATTTTAAATATCGATTACTTTATGCTTGTTAAAATATTTTAATCTGTCTGAAACTGTGTTCGATTTGTGTTTCGGCAGGTGCGGATGCATTGTGTTTTTGTCGCCTTGTTGACGATGCACATCAAAATTATCCAAAGGTTTGGCAAATTATCTGAGAGTTTCAGACATACTATTATGAACATTATAAGGGAACGTACTACGATCTCATAATTTATACTCTGAAACAAGCTTCATTATTTTGATTAGAGCGTTTACTACCACTGTTGAATCCCATCAATGCTTGTAGGTCCCACCCACAGAGATTATCCAGAAAGCCTTGTTATATTTAATCCGGTCAAAATGTTCCTTGAGCAAATGCTTGAATTGCTGCTGCGATTGGAACATGTTTTACAATTTAAATGAATACGCTTTTTCGTTCCACTTCATCAATAGCTTAAAAATATAAGTGCGATATTTGTTTAGATTACTGTGTGTTGCATATTTAACTCATTTCATTCGCAAATTAGATTAAATCATTCAAATCCACAATCACTTTGTCTGGTAAAACATTTATTTTATTAATTCAGGAAGAAATATCAAGAAAAGAACGTGTAAGTATCAGTATCAATATCAATATCCTTGTTTGTATCCATTACGTACCAATCTTACTTAAGTTTGAAAAATGTTCGTTTCTCCATTTTCGCTCAAATGATAATGTCAATATTTCAGTTCACATCAGGTTATCTTAACATATTACTTAAATCAAATTTTCTGTATGTATTTAGCGATTAATCGTGGTGTGCTATCTTACAAACCTTCATGTAGAACGTGTACATACTATATAAATGCAGTATAGTTTAATTTTACATTTAGTTTCTTTTAGAACACACATCTCCTGTTGTCCTATTGTATTATCTAACTCCTAAAATGTGACCAGTGACTGCGCACTATATAATGTTTTGTGTCGAAACTGTACCATATTTTTAGCGAGACTTCCACACACATACATGTTTATGATTATATTGCATTTGATCATTATCTACCACAAATTGGTGCATTGGTTGCAGAAAACATTGCAGCTCTGTATTAACTTTATATCTACACGACAAAGAAAAGTAAAAAATTCGGAAACTTAAATACTTGTTAACCAATATGGTTCGTTCAAGTGACATTTAGTGTGTATTGCTCTGTTCAAGCAAGACATACTCTGACTTTGCAACGGCACGTCTCTACTCTCATTTTGGAACGCACATAAGGAATGTTTACTACATCTTGTCTACTTTGATAAATATTGTTTTCTTGCAGAAAGAACGAGAGAGAAAAGAAAGAGTAAGTATTATCATTCGTGATTTCAGTAAACATTCGGTACTCATAATGATATTATATGATTTCAAAAACACGTACATTTATTAATCTAGTCATCCAAAACTCGTCACCAATTTCCATGAATTCTAAAGTCACCGGCTCATCCCTGATACACTTTGCTCTATATTTAGGTTATAATGCCAATAACACGATTTCAGCTCGCACTTTATTATCCGGATAGTGTTCTTATTCCTGTTCGCAGAAAGCAGTTGTTTTTTTGTTTTGGATATATCTTGACGTGTTATAACGTATTACGAATTTCTTTCACTTGCTAACATATGAAGGGCATGCTTCAACTTGCTTAATGATTGTATCATACTTAGACAAAATAAGATCGTTAAATATTATAAGTAGGCATACTCTTCTTGTCTTTTATTCTCCAGAAAAGCATCTTTCAATTTATTTAGAAATTAAAAAAACACTTTGTCCTCGTTTATCAAATATAATACTGCATATTATTTTAAAAAAGGAAACATCCTTATTTACGTGAGTAAAGATGCGAATCCCATGCAAAGCAAAATATAATCCACACTCATGAACAAGATAAAGCTTTGTAATATATTGATACATTTATAAGCATAGACACAATATAAAGACGCAATATCGTGAAATATAAAACGCACATCATTACGACTTTTACATTATGGAAACTGAACGATTATTTAAGATGATGTTAAAAATTCAAACCACCTCTAGGCAAGAAGGTAGGAAATGTATCTATATTTATAATTGCCTGTAATCTCTTATATTGACAAAAACATTATTGGCCCATGTGTGGGTGACATGGATAATAAATGTGAACTAGAAAGACAGGAAGAACGCCATTGTACTCTTTTGTTGTCATAATAACAATGGCAACCAAATAGGAAAATATAAGTGAACAATCTACTGATTTGCCCTTCCAGTATAATATTTATTATATATTGTCCAGCTAAGCAATCTCTATAATGGCGTATTATGCATGAATATTATGAGTAACTAAACCACAGAGTTGAAATGTCTATTTGCTTCCAATAATTAACAAACGTTGTATTATTGTAATAAAAACTTCACAGTGCGAAGTGAAGCTTCGGGTGGCTTCCTTAACGGATGACATAAGTTGACACTATATATACAACTAAAAAAGATTATTCAAAACGAAAGTACAAACCCGATTCTTGGAAACTAAGTCGGCTTCTAAACAACGAAGTAAAAGTAGGTCAGAACACATAAATATTTATTCAGAATAATTTTTTTAACTACTAAAATCATCAGCAAAGACAGATTGTCTAATTTTGAAAGGTAATTAACTACTTAAATAATGAAAATCGTCCGGTTTCGTAACTTTAATAGGGTATGTACGTCACAAAACCAACCACCTTGATTTCATCAAGGCGACCGCTTTCTTAACTTGATAGAGTAATTCTACTAAAATTCGTATACCTTGATGAAATCAAGGTGATTGATGTTGTGGGAAAATCTGTCAATATTCTGAATCACGATCTTATATACAGACTGTTATGTGACATGTCTTGAGATAAATCAATCATGTTAGCATTTTGGTTTGTAAGTTTGAAATGCATTTTAGTAAGTAAATTATTATGGCATCGGAGATATACTGAATTGACTGGTACTTGCATGATCAAGCTTCCAGGAGATACTCGAGGAGAGAAAGTATACAGAATATATCCCTGTTTTGCCTGATTCAATATTTCTGTGTTTGTGTTTTTACTTCGATCAACTGCATCATTACAAGGTTGAATGCGATCACTGTAGTTATATTTACATTCCCGGGTGATATATGTCTAGCACCTCCAAGTGGTTCATTATTGTATCGGAGAAAATTATCATGTGCTAATGCTATTTTTCTTAATGCGGCAAGTATTCGAGGAAAATACTCATCGATGATATCATTTACGGATATGTTTAGGTCGTTTGCGTTATACCCGAGAAACTTGAAATTCGGCAGCGTAGCTTCTGTTAACGAATATGCATCTCGAAACCTTTGTTTGCTGTTTAAATCATATCTATTTTTAACTATTGATTGGATAAATCTATCGTTGACATACTCCATGTCGGATACAAGCTAATTTAATATTTCAATTTGTTTAATGACTTCGTCCCGCGGCAAAGGTACATCGTGAACATTTACTTGGAAATTGTCTTGTAGTTGTATTAAATATGGTTTATGTATTTGATTGATTTCTTTAAAATAAGAACCAAGAAGATCAAGAGTCCATGATGTTTCAATATTTTTTTTTTCATTAAAACCTTCAGGTTCTAACAAGCTAATATTCCATAAAATGAATTCCTTGCTCACTTATGTAAAACTTGCATCTACTGAATTTTTTAAACGATGCAAACTATATATGTGCGGTTGCTTAAATTTAGGGTATGACACTTTTTTGTCTGTTTTTTGACACTTGTCTGTTTGTCTGGATATATATATATCCACGACATAATCAGGATAATTTATCTCAATGGCGGCTGACAGGACGGTTAGTGAACCGTTCTATCTATTTTTGAATATTTTCCTGTTATGGATGATATTCTATGCTGGAATTCATTATTTATATCCTAGACATCATAACTCAACCTTGGTATGGATACACCGTTCCAATCAGGGTTCCATCTGGTCTATTTTTATTTGCAAATACCAGTGAATTATTTGGCTGTTGACCTCCGAACGGTTTTGACCGGATATTTGGCTAACTGTAGTATACTCGTAATTGGGCAAGCGCGATTTCTTTTACTGGAATCGCAGTTGAGAAATTGATATTAAATTCAGGGGCCCATGAGGTTGTTGAGATCATTGTTGTTCCTAACATGGTTGTATTCGCGGCTATCTGTTGCAGTATCTCCAGAGACATTATTATTATTTTCATTCTCTTGATAATTGTGGTTTGTCATTGAGGATTCGTAAACGCTATTCAGCGCTGAGAACTCGTTATGTATTATTTCGGCGTTAAGACTCTTTGACAACAGCGATGACAGTTGGGAATATGCAGTCGTAGCTGTATGTAATTTAATTATATATTCGTTAAGTTTATTTTGACTGCATTTGGATATTGTTTTGGAATTATATTTGCAACCCCAGTAAATCTTGTTGCCGCTGAAACACACATTGTTATACCTACAAGTGCCATCATTGTTACCGCTGAGAGCAATATATCCGTTCTAGCAATAATAGTTGAAGCCGAATATTCGATTATGTCAACGTTTTGTTTTACAGTTTTTCCGTATACTCGTCAATGGGATCTTTTAGTTTAGTTTGTAATTGTTGCATCTGATCGTATCTATACTGTTGTGCGTTCATTATACTACTTACTTAAATCAATTACAAATTCGACATACCATGGGATTGATGCTCATGCTAAATTACCACTACTAGGAGTTAGATTAAATATTTCGGTGGCTCCCTTATCTATTATTGTACTTGCGCTATTAACACCAATAGATGTACTTGGTGATACATTATACTGTAACGGTGAAATCAGGGTTAATATATACATAACTCGAACGTTTGAAGTAACTGTAATGGTGTTATTTCGAGGTGTACAGGTGAAAGATCCATGTTATATCGAGTACACGGTATTGATATTTTCTTCATAAGGTATTTTAATGTTATAAAACCGCTTGGTGAAAATTGGAATAAAATGACCAATGATATTATAATGTATTTGTTGAATCGTTTAGATAGTTGTTTTAATATCGGAATATTTCATGGGGATATTTGGCGGTTTTCTAAGGAAATTATCCACGGCCTCATCAATTTTTCTAAATTGTTTACGGAGATTTCCAAACGCGCCTACATGAACATTATATTTTGCCCGCAGCGTTGATAGTTTATTGTGCACGATCTTGATATTTTGTTACCGTGCCACATGTTCGATTAACAGGTGTCGTTTTTATTCGAGTTCCTGTTGAGCTCGCCTGTCATTGTATGACTAGATTCTTGTACTCGCGCGAGAATATTATCTAGCACAGTTGGAAAAAAGAACTCCTTGTTTAATCCTACCAGTAGAATCAAACACCGCTTTGGAGTTTTCGGTTACTCTATTAAGTCAAACAATAATCATTCAAGGATACATTACTCCTTCTTAATATTCATTGCTTGTCATGAAATAAAACGTTTTCGTTTGGCTCCACATCTACAAAATTTAATAGTTCGGATATTTCGCTGTTAATGATTTTTTTAACATTCTTGCGTGATATTCCCTCAGCCTTTTCTTGTCGAAAGTCCTTCCGTAAATGTCTGCCATTATACCTTTAAGATCTCTTAAAAAAAATTATTACTCGTATACTCGTGTACGACTTTATGGGGTTGTTTAGACTTAGCTGATGCAGCCTCAAGTACAGCAATTACTTCTCTGCTGCATATTAATGGTTCAGTTACTGTCTTGGTAGCGTTGAGTATCAAACCTTCACGCTGTGAGGAATTTGTAATAGATTAATATAGTACATAAATTTATAGGGTGGTGATAACCCGTTTGAATCAAAATAATCAATTACACGTCGGTCAATCGTGTATGTGACCCAGTTAATTCCAGGTCCGGTTGAATTATCGAGATAAATAATACCCTTCTCGATGTTGTTTTGCGTAGTAGACAATTAATTTCGCATTAAGACTACCTCTCACATTTTGCATTCTTAACTTTTTAGCAGCATCGATTAAATCTAAATTTAACAGCGGCGTTACGAGAAAATACTCCCTGTTATTCCCAGGGCGCATCCTTACGTGAAACGACTGCCTGGTAACCTTAGACCCCTTCCCTTTTTATGGATCATTTTCCAGTTGCATTATGTATTGTTATATCTGCCGATGTTCCAACTGCTTCTAACTCCGCAACTATCGCAAAAACGGCGGCGGCAATGAAGGCTGGTATAGCCTCAAGAAGTGGAAATATACCATCTGATTCAATTGTGCATTTAATTGCGCCCGCAGAGAGAGAGAGAGAGAGAGAGAGAGAGAGAGAGAGAGAGAGAGAGAGAGAGAGAGAGAGAGAGAGAGAGAGAGAGAGAAAGAGAGAGAGAGAGAGAGAGAGAGAGACAGAGTAACATGTACACCTTTGGTTTATCTTTTGTATCATTGAAATGTTTAATCTGACGCAATGTCAATGATAGTTTTATTCTGACCAACAGTGATCTGATTGTGTTTTAGCGTTATTGTAGTTCCACATTGTTAGCTGAATCCGACTGCAACTTTTTAATACGACCAGGATTCAGAGTGACACTAACGTGACTCTATGACATGATAATAATACGAGTGATCTAATTGTGTTACATATTTTCCACTGGTGCATCAATAACCCTCATTCGTTCACCAACATCTTCGAGTAACATCGATTTGTCACTTAGTATATCAGTTATTGCTCTGTAATAACCGTAAACGATCAGCGGAACTGCCGCGACAACAGTAAATTGTGTTACACGAGCTCGGAAGTGTATGTCAACAACACTCTGGTGAAACTAGGGTGTTCCAGCCAAAAGT
This sequence comes from Unio pictorum, assembly GCA_030141615.1. Lineage (NCBI taxonomy): Eukaryota > Metazoa > Mollusca > Bivalvia > Unionida > Unionidae > Unio > Unio pictorum. The sequence goes on from JARLTB010000068.1 coordinate 2,551,975, forward strand.
CATAAATCGGATATAGGTTTCTAAAAATTTAATTGTGATATTTGCAGCCCGGTATCGTCATTCAGATCACGTCCCATAAATGTCAACAAACGAAGAAATGCACGTGCTATTTGGTTTTGTTCGTAATTAAGTAAAATATCCTCGGAATTTTCTTGCTGACCGTTTATTCCTATTGAGACTTCGATAGTACCCATTTTGGTCAAATATCATATTACTGAGTGTTTGTGAACCTAACCGTGTTTTATCCTGTAGCGCAACAAATATATATCGTGGTGCAGAATCCCCCAGGTGTGATGCTATATGCCAGGTAAATGTACCGTTAACAGAACTCACCATACTATATGTTGTCACTGTTAGCCATGAAAGCAATGATTTACCACCTGTATCCATAAATGATAGTAATGTTTCCTCTGCGGCGATCGATGGAGTCATTACTGACATACACAATGATAGTTTTGTTATATATACCATGCCAGCAGCGACTGGAGCTGCAGCAGGGCCTGCATCTCACCAGATTGAGTCATTATCATCACCTTTTCTTACGAGGGCTACAATGTATTTAGCTCCAAAGATAACTTTTCTTACATTTTGGCAAAATCCGAAAATATGGGACTATGGAGTTGCACATGAAAATAATCTACGACGTCCCTTGAACATCGTTCTACGTGTTAAAACCCTAGGTTGTAATTAGGATTAACACCTTTTATAATATCAAAATAAGCACCGGATCTACCTTCATGCTCAAAATCATCTGGTTGATCAGCAATTCCAGTAGCTACTGGTGTCTGTAATTTGACATACTGAGCATTATCATCTTGATCAGAAGTATCCTTTACAAACATCACAGATGGACCATTCGATCTTGTATAATCGTCAGATTATCTAGCTAAATTCACTATTGTTGTGGCGACCTCGACATCATGCTAAATATATTCAATTTCTATTTCATCATGCATATATGTAGATTTACTAAACAGCGCCATAATCCCATTATTGACAAAACCAACCCGTGTATTTACTGCATATTCCCCACCAGGAGATGTTACAAGTCCTCCTTCTACTTCAATAACTGCCTCGGCGGGAAGGAAGTATGTATCCTGAACTTGAAGTTCGATTCTTGATCGGCTATTTGGGACTCTTGCATTATAAGAACAAAACTGATAATCGAATAGAAAGATTCATCCTTGATCACCGGTGCGTCTATATCAAATCCTGGGTCAGACGATTGTTTGAACATTTTATGATATATGTCTCGATCTAAATCGTTATTTCAACTCACTTCCTGTTATTAAATTTGTAGCAATATTTCTTTGTAATTGTTCAGATTAATGAATCGTCAGCGCTGCTAGTTTTTGATACGCGGTTTGGTTATTTTTTTACTGACATTCACGGGCATGATTTCCGTAGATGGCCATTTTAATGGCTGTAGGTTTCGTCGTATTAATAGTGTTTTCACCAATAACATTAATAGCTTTCATCGATCATTGTTTTGCGATTGGTGCTATTTTGGGATCCATCCTTGCAAATAACCACTGAATAACATCACCAATTCCAACTCCATAAATCGTGCTATAAACGGGTAATACTGGGTTTATTGCTCTGACCATGACAGGTTTATAATGGTGCAGATGTATTATCATCTTATTGATTATCGTTATATCTAATAGTGGTGAGCATTAGCCACCAGTGAAGGTCAGTCACTGTGAAAGCATCATATAGTTCTTATATACATTCTCTATATACTCCGTTATCCATGATACCACCTTGAAATAATCGTTGACAGATATCAGCCGCTTCATTAATTATTTCCGGATAATTATTTCCAGTTCGTTTACTTCCTATGAGAATTTCTAATCGTGCTTATTATTAGAACAAACAACAATAACACTTCCTCGAGTTCCACGCAGAGCAATATCATTTCCTGTTGCTCCTTCTTCTTCCTTTTTAAATAGTTTTCAGTTTTTGCTTTTTTTAGTTATACACTAACCTCTTCTAATTCTGAACACAGTCTGTTCTGGTGATAACGACTGATGTTGTTTTGGTGTGAAAGACTGTTTTTGTTGTTGCCTAAACCTTCTATCGATTTTTTTATTGTATTAACAAGTGCATGAAACATATAATAAACTCAACTGATTTGTTGATGGTAAGATATACGATATACCCATTTAATAAAATTATCATCACTTATGGTTTTTTAACCCGATTGTGACATTTTAGATTTATCATACACACCAAATCGTATTGTACAGGTAAATCAGGTTCTTTAATATTTGTAATATCGTCAATAACTTCTTCGCGAAACCTTTTAATCAGATAAATATGTTTCCTTCTTACTTTAGGTTTAGGTGCAAGTTTTTCTTTCACGTCAGTGATTTCAGTAGGACCTGTATCTGTACCCTCAATTGTTTCTTGATCTACAGGAGGATGTTGTGCTGCAACTATTTTTGCAGTTTCTGCAGTACTTTTTGAAACTGTTCAAGTTCAGGAATAACACCGTTTGCACTTCTTCACCTTCTCTTATTCCATATATAACCTCCATACTGGTTGTAGTAACGCGTTTGAATAATTATTATGTGCCTTCTGCAAATTCAACTTCAGAAACTTGTCATTTCTGTAATTCTTCTGACAGAATCAAGGACGGGTATCACTTTCCTAATCGTTGCTAGTCGTTCTTGAGCTAAACTAGTTGTTAACGATTCTACTACCATTATTGGTTTATGATATGATTCAATTCGTAGCACCATAGAGGATGTGACAACGAATATGCGATTTGTTTGGAAAAAAGCCTTAGATATGTTGTTTCACATTATTTTATTTCGGTATCGTAAGAAGCTTTTGCTTGCCAAATAAACGCCTCTAAAAAGTTGACAAATTTACCCTCTCTGCTGCTTGTCTACATCTATCGTGCACATGTTTTCTTATTTAAGCTCAAATGTCTATATTATATCATATAAATCTTTTGAAGATACTAGGTATGCTAGAAAATTAAAACGCAAACTAAGGAAAGTGCAGATTGGTAGAAGAGCATGTTTTTCATCTGATTTGCTAAGATAACAATCAACACACTGTACCGGTTATTTGAGATGATGCAAGTCACGATATATATCTATATCTATATATATATATATATATATATATATATATATATATATATAATCAAAGTTGCAACGTATGCACTTTTGTCACTTGAAAAGAAAAGGATTGAATGCAATATGGAATCTGTTATTTAAAAGTAAAAGACAGCCACTCTGTTCAATTAATGCTGTACATGTTATTTGCGTTTGTCACTATGAATATTGTTGCTAATATCATTTTCATTATATTCCTTCAGGAAGACAGAGAAAAAAAAGAAAAAGTAAGTATTGATACCTCTGCTTTCAGTCAATACGAAATGCATAATATTATTATATGATTGTTATGACGCGTGCATTTACTAAAATATTTATTTGTCAAATTTACTTAGCCGTTAACAACTGTGATGTCTTCATTTTATGTCTCTTCTTTCTTTGATAAAAGCGCAAAAGCTAATAACACCATTTCCGGTCACGTAGTTTGTACTACTAATTTTTTCCGTTAAAACAAATATGTTCTTCTTTTGAAGCCAACGACCACCTGCTTACTGTCATAGTTTATATAATGATCTACTACAGTGGAAGCAACACTGAACACATATTAAAACTCTTTCGTCCATTCTAAAAGATGTATATTGTGTGTGTTGCATAACAAGGTCCAGCTGACAGATCAAATGTCTAAATCATCTAGTTTATTCATCGTGTTAGAGCTTTAGAGTTGCGATACTTTCATGGAGAAACGTCCATATAACGATTCATCGTCAATACTAAATGACGTATTTTGTTCGCTGTAGTCTCAACTCTTAGTCCGTGCGAATAACACAACATAATGTGTCCTATTATTGTGGTTTTGTAGAGTAAGTTTCAAACATATAGAAATTTGATACAGAGCGTTTGGCTTATCTTTCTCTCTCTCTCTCTCTCTCTCTCTCTCTCTCTTTCTCTCTCTCTCTCTCTCTCTCTCTCTCTCTCTCTCTCTCTCTCTCTCTCTCTATATATATATATATATATATATATATATATATATATATATATATATATATATATATATATATATCGGAACTGCTGAGTATGGTTTAAAGTATCAATATTTTTTAACAGGAATACACGCTATAGATGTTCTAATTTGTACGGATCACCCCGCACAGATACATAATAACAAGAACAAATAACACAATCAATTCAAACCACCAAAAACCAAAAAATGAATATCAATTAAATCAGTGCACGGTCTTGTTTTCATCCTCTATGATAGACATTGAGGTACAATGAATATGGTCTGAGAATTCAAAACGTTAACGGGAAACGGATAGTGTGGAAACTTCCATTAATGAACATCAAACGTTGCTCGAAATTATAGCAACACAAGCAATGATGCCTTTTAGAGAACATTTCAGAATTTGAGCTTAAAATGTTATAAGTCGATAAAATCTGAAAATATATATTTTCAAAAGTTACATTGTTTGCTGTCAAAATGTATATCTCTTGAATTTAAGATTAAGAATAATGATATGAAAACCATGGGGTTCCAAGACATTGAATAATATTGGCTCTACACAAAATCATGAGAGATTATCAGTACTAAGCATTGTGATAGAGACGTAAGATTTGAAATAGGAAGCATAGTGTTTCAAAACATTACTGTCAAGAATGACATGGTGATCATAACTATTATACATGTGGTAAATGAAAGTGTTTTTTTTTTCGCACTGAAACAAATCAATGAGGTTGTGAAAATTTAATTATATATTCTGTACCTCTACTGGCCTGTCCATTAGCTGCAGTTTTGTATTGATACCTTTCCTAAAGTTATTAGAGGATTGTCATACTCTTTTAAACATATATTGGCTAATTTGTTTCCACATTGCAGTAATACTGGTCAAGCATTCCATATTGTTTTCAGTGGCCATCATCAAGACATTATCGTGTCTGTTGCTAAACAAAATGTTATATTGATATGGGGTTGTCGCTAGAAGACTTCGTATTGTATCTAATAGGAGGGAAATAAACATGTTCCTGCTCTGATACTCAATATAGCCGACACAGAAGCCTGTCTTGGTTTGGTGATGTCTGTTATTGAGTAAACCTTATAATGGCAATGTGTTCTAATAAGAAGACTTCTTAAATTGTCACAGTGCTCACTTTTAATATTTACAATCATCTTATCGCATTTCGTCGCGAAGAGATGCTCATATGAATTGTAGGATTTTTCATATTTATGTCGCTATGTATATTTGATTTATGTTAAATACCAAACTATTATGAAGAGTTTTGAATACAGTTAACGCCTAAAATGTTTCAATATCACAGTTTCAACCCAGCTAAAGAGATAACCTCCTTCTTATTTTGTAATGAATGGGAAATAAAAGAGATGAACACCTTTCAGTGCTGATTCAATTTAGAAGAAGACAAAATGGGCCGAGCCCATTCTTATGGCATAATCTAAGTGTTTGAATTATCCACTTTGCGGATGGACTGCAAGTTTAGTCATCATTTAAAATTATTCCGAGACAATATCATATATATATAAAGAAAAGTTTGCTTTATTTCGGACCAAGACAAGGGTGGACTTTTCATTTGTCCTGGATATTGAAACGAAAGAAAACAATTCAAATGTATGCATTCGTTTCTAACTTCTGATGTTTAAATAAAAACTAGAACAACTCAACGTTTCACAGAAATTATGCAGTACAGCCTATAAAACAAGCGAAATGAAAACCCCACAGTCTCTCTGTGTACAGAAAACAAACACGAATGTACAAAACATTGTGTTTGCAATCCTTTTCATGACAATTCCTTGTTGCGGATGTTGGAAGACATTTTATGTTTACCTCGAAATTGAGAGCCACATCTATGTTCTGTGTTGTAAATTAATGCACACGCAAATTATATGTTGGATATTTCATTGTTATAGTAATAATTTTAGGTTATTGGGTGATTAAAAAGCACAGGTTGAGATTTATTTAAAAGAAAACGTATCTGTTGCTCGACGATACTTTAATTTGTGAATGGCTATTTTTCGTCTAGTGTTCGTGGTTAAACGGCTTGCTTTAAATGTTCTAAGGCGCTGTAACCAGTGACATTCATATGCGCCATCTTAGAACATTGAAAACTATATATGTTATTGTTTAGATAAAAGATCATAAGTGTACATTCAAACACAAGCAAACAGAAAGACGCACTTCCTGTATGTGTCATCATATCCTGTATATGCTAGAAAGGCTTCTGGGCACCAGATCAAATACAATGGCAGCGATACTAATCAGACTATCTGCACTTTCTTGGTGGAGAGAAGAAACTATACTTTTCGCATTGATTCTACATTCCACAAAAATCAGTACTGTTGAATTATTATGAGTAGCTTGGATAAAGAAAAATATAAAAAAGTATACATCACACAACAGGTCATGTGCCATAACAGTACATAAGTAAGCGACAGAGAGTGTAAAAATACAACTTTTTAAAAGAGTCAAAATGCCAACAAAAACCTTCCTAAGAAAAGATATGATCTCTTTGTTAGTGAATATGTTTGCTCTGCATAGATAGATGACTAACAGACTACTCTTTGGGAGGGTCCAAATCCCGAAATAAATCTTATTTTAAAATATTAAACGGTGTAAATAACTTTAAAAATCAATTTATTCTAACAACGATGATGCGTCTCTAATTGGGTTAGGTTATCGTGTCTTCCTCGAACTGAAACACCAGAGATAAGCACAAATATATTACGAAATTTCACCAACTTGTGGTCGCACCCTTTATGCTGGTATAATTCAATTATTACCATATCAATAATACCACCAGCTAAAAGATCTTAAACTGCTAGATTAGCTCGGGTGCGACTTGAAGCAATCAATACATTTATATCAGTCTGCAACTCAGTCAGACAAAAATTTCAAGCGCGTCAAGAATCTCTAGCTGGATTTGCAGAAGGTTAAGAATAATTATTTACACCTGTCACAAAAGTTACTGACAGAGTTGCAGAACCTACTGTAGGTTTTTCTCCAACAGTAAAACAAACTGCTGAACAGACAAAAACATATAGGGGATGTAACTAAGAAAACAAAAATGATTTTAAAAGTAATTTTATGTGATATGTTCACTGCAAAATTAACAACAGGCGGTCGCATTCAAAACAGCCAGACAAAAATGAACCGTGAACAGTGACACTATCTGAACAAATTACTTATAAGGCTATTAATGAGATCAAAAAATGATAATCTGGCTGATTTATCTGGTTTTGCAATAATTGTGCAGGTTGTAATCATAGAAACAGATACCTGAAACCCTAATATAATTGATATGCAGGCAGATATGTGCCGTTTAGATGGATATATCGCATAAAATATGACAAAGATCGAGTTTCAAAGACAGATCCAATATGTACGATCTGCACGAGAACAATAGAGGGATTTAAAAGTGCCCATTTTCATCAGTTTCCCAGCTCACAATTCCACCATCCTCCTCCTCCGCAGCAAATAAAATAACAGCAATCTCTCTCCCATATGTGTTCACAACAGACAAATCAGAATCGTCTACAAAAGGACAGAAAACTGTTTAACGATGCACCTGACACTGATGCCACTAAACGTGGCTTTAATACTCTGACTACATCAAGAGCAAGTGGTCTTATTTCTTGTTCTAACAACATTTTCGATGACGTATCTATATCAAAAATCCTCATAGGCGGGAAACGTGCTGAAAATAATTCGCTTAAATCGGTAATGAAATATCTGACATTTGTCGAAGATTATTTACAGGTGTTTTCATGAATATCGATGTGTCTCTTTGATGAAATCGTTCATGATTGTTATATCGATTAAGCTCGCTGCAATTAGATAAATGAATAACAAATACGATAATCATGCACAGTGTTCAACGTGGACTGATCATGGTCAGGGTAGTAAATGCACGATTGTATTTAGAAAGATTGTCCCGAAAACAATACAAATTGCAAAACAATTATCAAGCCCGCAAGGAAAGTAAAAAAATAAATCAAGCCGCAAATAATAAAAACTAGCAGAATTAGTTGCTGATGAAATTGGTCCCACAAAGTTAACTAATGCAAATGTTCAGAAAAATAAAAGTCTTATTTCAGGAATCGGTCTTCGTGTTAGACGATAGCATTTATATTAAAATTTTAAAACGTGTATCTGATCCGGCGTTTGATGTAGACACACTGTTTCTCAAGAGTGAATATATACGTGATTATCAATTTTATTTTATGACGCAAGACAACAATATCAGCGTGGTCGTATTGAATTACAGGTTAAAGGTAAAAGCCTATATGTGCTATATATTGTGCTATATATTGAGGTAGAATGAGATCTTGTAACATATGTACCTCTTAAAAGAGCATTTGGAGTTGATGTCATAGTTGGGTTTGTTAAGAATTGTATCATGGCATTATTTGACAGTACCGCTTACATGATTAATCGAAGAAATAATGAAACAATTCAAACAGACGTTGATGTTGCTGCAACTATAATAGGTATATCCAACAACTTCTTCATGCATCGGGTTGGGCTGGAGCGTTGGGGTTAAGTGAAATCTTTATCCTTAAAATTGTCGGTCTTTATGTTTTTAATATATCATTTAATGTAACAAACTATACATATCAACTAATGTACCATTTCAAGAGCCCAAAACCTCAATAATTTAATATCTGTCATCCACGTATTTACTGTCGAAAACCCATATTATACAAGATCCATCATGCTGGAGTGGCCAACACCCAGTTGTATAGCATCCAGTCTCGCATAGCCCATTATTATATTCTTACATTATGTAACGAACACTGACTGACTAGTATCCCACACTAACCATTCAATATGCTTACCGAAATAGCTGTTAATAACACACTAGCGGCTATCCAAGACAATAAAGTTTGCTAGCTAATCAAAGTAGGTAGAACTAATGTAGTATTATGTTTCTTATGATCGTTCAGGCAGAACGGGAAATGGCACTACAAGTGAGTACAAATTACAGAGAAATATTCTAATCGGACACACTAAGTACGAATCATACGTATTAAAAGGTTTATTTTAAATACTCCTCACTTTCATGCATGTAAACAGATGATACATTTTATATTACACTTTATGTTTATTTTTGTCTTGCAATACTATATTGTCAGATAGATGGCCAACACTAAATTAGATTTTGTATTATTTAGTGTACGAATTAAATATTAAAAGATATGTTTAAACAAGGTACAATAATTGCTTTGACAGGTTTGTAGTTTCATGCTTCATTCATACGCCTCTCCATATTTTTTCTCCCCCCCCCCTGTAATTAAAGGAATCATTTCTGCTATGATGCATGTTGTAGCAGCTTAAGAGGGATTCACTCTATAAGGCGGTCACGGGAAATAACTTGCTTCAATTAATTATTGATGACAAATAATTAGGTGAACACTCTTCGTAAACGTTATTTCTGCTTAAGTGTCTAAGTGCTTAATATGTACTTTTATCTAGACAATTAAAAGTAGTGTATAGTGAAAATCTTTGCTGGTGGTTATTTTGTATTTTTGCAACAAAAAATTTGAAACCCTTTAGATTTAAATACGATATAATCACTATATTAAATTGGTAAAAACTATAACTATTATAGTTAAATCTAATGAAATAATGGCATACACTGTCATTGCAATTGACAATATGGTCATGCGCAGACAAATCTCTTTGAGAGCAAATTAGCATAGAGTACGTCACGCTCTTTAACACATTTATTAAATTTTTTCAGGAAGAAAGAGAGAAGAAGGAAAGAGTAAGTATTAATATCTCGTTTTCAGAAAACAACTACCACTGTTTCAATGTATACATTTATTATAAGGCTGCTTACAGACAATAAGTAAAACAGATGTATTGCATACATTTCTTGTGTTCTTGCTTCAGTGAATAAGTAAACATGGAGCATTGCATAAAGTTATAATGCTTGCTATATTGGATTAATTTACTGAAAAATAACTGCTTTCAAATGAAACACATAATCTGCCAATAACATAAAGGTCGCCAATTCATGCCTCATGCACGTTCTTTAATTTGTGTTTATTAATCTTATTGTCTAAAAAGGTCTAGTTGATGGACATAATTTTCTGATTTCATCATTACCATATAAATTTCACCTTCGAATAAAATATTATTGTTAATTCTTGTTTTACGTCTTTTTTTGTATTTCGTATTTACTGTTTTGTCCAAAATAGATGCAAAATTATGTATATTGACAAAATGGCGATCCTTAGTTCAATAAAAACATTAAAACAGACACTCGTATTGATGAATGAACGATTATCTATTTGAAGATGGGTTTATTATAATATGGTATTGTATCCCTGTATATTCAATAACGTCAGACGAATTGGAGAGATGTATATTAATGTTTATTTGTCCTTCTTTTAACCGTTATTAGGTTTAACTCAAAGCCTTATTTCCAGGCTTATGACATATTCCAATACCCAGCCTGATTAAAAGCGAAACATCCGTATTTACTTAACATTCTTGGATATCAGATTTATTATATTCTTTCAGGATGAAAGAGTGAAAAAAGAAAGAGTAAGTATTAATCATATTGCGTTCAGTAAAAAATGGTACAAATCACCCATGGCATGAAAGTGACGTACTATAGTTGTAAAGCCGACTTATGCGTGAAATACAGTTCATATTTTACCACGACTTACATTTGTATGAGTTCATTTACATTGAGATGGTTTATTACTTAGACTCACCATTTTGAGTCGTATAGGTTATCTTAATGAAGATCTGGTCGTCCAAGTCAAGACGGGATGATGATCTTGATTGATTATTTTTTATAGACATTTGCTCAAACAGCTTATTGCAGTTGTGACTTATATCAAGCACTTGGAAGGAACCGACCCATCACTGATCAGATCACTGTTGAATAGGTACAAGCATTTTAACATTTTAATAGAAAGGATCCTAATCCATATTGTTCGACATGGATAATATGTTTTTATTGGTTGTTACCTTTTATCTCTATGCCGTAACAAGGCATAGTTTACTGGGCTCAAGTGTTCTGTCATCTCTGTATGAGATAAGCCCAATGAACATCCATAGACAAGGAAATTATCATGCAATCAACTGTTGATTCGATATACTTGTTGGATGAGGCTCATGTAGTCTTCATGTTTGTTGGAAATGTATCCAAAAATGATCAACTGGCAAACAAAAAAAGGTTTGTTCTGAGGTGTGAACTTTTATTTCGTGCTGGCACCTAAAACACTTATAAGTGATTAAAACAACTCTTAGTTTTCGTCATTGGTCCTGGTTTATCAGACATTCCATTCATGTACCTATGTGACTTGATATGATGTTAGATTTAATAAATGAATTATAACCACGTGATTGGTGCCCCGATCCACACGACGGAAAGTAGGTTGATTCAATAAACAGTGGCATATAATAAAACATGAATGTATCAAATAAATTGGATATCATTTTTGTAAGCTTAAGAAACAAATTCATTATAAATATATATGATTGTTACTTATATGGGGCTTAAAAATGTCTATTACGATCACACCCATTTTGACGGTACAAATTTTGGCAGCTCCTTACTATTTCCTCTGGATAAAGAAAAAGCGAAATATGATAGGAAGAAAATATTCACAGCCTTGTCAGTATCTTACGTCAAATGCTTAAAATACTAAGGTAGAGTTGCTGCATACAGTACAATGGCATTATGTGCGTACGATTCTGTCCTAATTTTATAATGTTAACTTTCTTTTTCTTTCAGGAAGAAAGGCAGATAAAAGAATGGGTAAGAATTCATATATCAAGTGTCAGCTAAAACAAAAATTTAGTATTTCATAAAAAGTGAATCAGATTATTAAGATGCGTATCCGCAGAACCTGTATGCATCTAAGTTTAGTCACCATTTATAAATTTGCCGTTCCATCGACATGCTCCTTTTTCTTTCGGATGCTTCCATTTCATTCGCATGACCATGATTCATTATGATGCAATGTTTCAAACATGTTGGAGACAACATCAACTTATTTAAACTCTCTTACACTTTCTTCTTTTTTGCTCTAATTATTTATTAAGAACTAATTAATAATGCATGTATCTTCTTCAAATATATTAATACGTAAACTATTATAAAACTATGAACCAAACAATATAAGGTTCCTAGCATGTGTCAGTTTTAGTAGTCACTACATACATTGCGCTTATCGGATCTATATTTTTATCAGGAGAGTGAATAATATTTCCTGCGATTCGGAATATTGTCTTAAAGACAAAAATACACGCATCACATGTCATGAATTCTACTCAACAATTAACTATCCGCAATCGTAAATAAATATATACAATACTGGTAACACTGTATACCACATATAGATGTGGTCATGTATTATGAGTATCTTTTCTGATATTTTAATTACCAACGTGCCTTTAATCCAATGATTTCGAGTAGATAAGACACGTTAACCTTGTTTGGCAGCTCATCTAAGAGAAATAAAACTCCGACTCCAAACTGCCGCTGCTTAGAGGCTATATCCACTCAAGGTTAAGTATAAAGGAGTAGACCCCTACATAAAATCTGGAGACGGAGTCTATAAGGCGGTCTGACATTATACACAACGTCATCCAAGCAACTCATGCAATGATGTTGCTGCTAATTTGTATCAGCATTCGTAGTGTAATTGGGTCCACCATCTGTGTGTTGAGGGGCGATAGGCTAAATGGGCCACATCTGATTATTCATTATACGCTGTCAGGCGTTGCAGCACCATTACCATGGACACTACAGCATCTTCATAGAGCATCGGTATAACACGAAAAATAGCAGTTTACCGGTTCTAAATCAAAGCTCGATTGAAGTAGAGCTTGGAGCCTGAGGTCGCTTGCGGCGGATGAAGAACTCACCATGTCTCACTGGACATCTACCGCCCGCTTTAAGCAGGGAAACCTCCACTCATTAAGGTGCAGCTCGACGTGGACTGCCTGATTCACTGGCTGTGTGAAGATCAGATGACAATCTCGATAATTGGGCTACAAATTCCGCCCGCGGCAAGGCTAAGGAAAACAAGAAGACACAAGCTCTTCCGTTTGCACGCTGAAACATCTGGAACATGTCGTAATGGATAAACCGCTGGCGTAACACCGGCACCATTATCCAGACACTAGGAATGCAAGAGGGATGTACGAGGGTATGAAGCTAGCGACAGACTCCCATCCCACCTCCAGGACAAACATCCTCATGTCCAAAACACACCCCTACACTTGAAAAGCTTAGAATAACGATCGACTGCCTCGCTTGTTGGAATACTACTTGAAGCAGAGGCATTTAGCCTGAAGTCTTTAAGAGTGGGAAATTAGCACTTCTGCAGCCATTAAACCTTCTCCACTACCTATGCTGGGAGCAGGGAAAGGTCACCCAAGGCCAATGTGACGTCATCATCGCCTCTTTGCACAAGAAGAAGAAAGGAAACCGTAGCAACGGCACCATCTATTTGAGCATTTCCGTCAGCAGTATTGTCGGAAAGGCTCTCGCTCGGAACGACTATGTTGCTTCTAGACCTTTGATTAACGCGTCTAATCTGAGTCAGAGTGTGGCTTTATAGCCGACAGGTATACTGTAGACAAGATCTTGTCATTACACCATTAGCATGAGACGCGTCGCGAGGAGCAGTTGTATGGACCCATCAAACATTCGACTTTCCCAATGACCTTCAATACGGGATGTTAGCAGAAGGTGCATCACTGACTGGACGGCTACGTGTGCGTTACAGTGATGTGTGGAAGAAGGTCATTCTGTATTGTTTAGTGACTAATGATGGCAATAACATGATTATATATTACAAACTACAAATCAAGGATCTTGTACACCTATCATATATACAGACTAATGACAGTTACAACTGCAAAACACATACCCCATGATATGCCAATTCATCATGCAATATAGGTCATATTTTGCACATGTATGGTATCTCCTAACAAAATGTTTTTATTTCATGTCCATATATTTTCTTATAGTCATCAATATTTCAACGCATGTACTCCCTTTCAAGCACTAAGCAGATTTAAAACAGGAATATTTGCTCTCTGAACGATTAACAAAACTTACATTCCTTTAATTTGAAAATCTATGTGTTTATGTTATTAGGTGTCCATACACAAGCTTGTGTAAGTCCAATCCATATGCCAATTGAATAGGTAGATATTTGCCATCAAAAAACGCAACTAATAATCTTTATCCAAAAAGTTTTTCAGTTGTGATCAGTTGAACAAAAAGCGAATATTTTGATATGTCATTTCATGATGGATTGGCATATCATGGGGTATGTGTTTTGCAGTTGTAACTGCCATTAGAGTCTATATATATGATAGGTGTACACTATCCTTCATTTGTTGTTTGTAATATATTATCATGTTATTGCCATCATTAGGACTTTTAAAATGTTATCTCACAAATGAACGGTGTTATTGGAAATCATCCATGTAAGCTAAATGTGTAGAAGTAGGTATTGTGTATAACAACCATGCTATGCGTGATACTTAGTACATCAATTAACATACATTGCTGTTATCAAATGTCTAAAATGTTTTAGCAAACATGGACGTTTGCTAATGAAAGTAATTCATAGAAAATGACTGAATCGAGTATTTTGAATGGATTTACTAATCTATTATATTGCACGTACCTGCTGTTTTTAGTCTCAGAAAATGGAAACAAGAGTGAAGTATCTCGAGGGAGAACTCTCCAGTACAAGAACACAATATGAGGAAGCTAAAGCGAACGTATGTTATTATTTTAAATGTTCCAGTTTTCCCAAATTATAATTTCCTTGAACTTTTGGAACGCTTGTTTTATCTTAGGCACCCTAGATATGTTCATTATGCAACCATATTTATCTAGGATTGAATGGCAGGAACATGAATGTTAAAATACAAATATGATACACAAGTAGCATTCTGTTGAGTAACTGCTACTAGAAATGCACATTGATCATTGTATTTATGTCAGTAACCTTTAACACAGGGAAATAAAGACTAAACAATATTGTCCAAAATTATGTCCATCTTTGTAAAATTTAGTTTATCAACTTAATCATACCAATTATGTAAAAAATTCCGTAAATAAATTGTAATTTTCAAATTGTATTTGATTTTATGTTCAAGCTATACTTGAACTAATGCACATCTCTGTATATCAGCACAGTTCACATTATCTAACGAGTAATACATTGACAACAGTGCTCTGTAGTCACATAACTATGGCTGCAAAACAATATTAATCTTCTCCCATATCAATTATAGGCCATTGCAATAGGTGCGAGGCTGAATCAGGCAGATATGGAGATACAGGCCCTCCGTAAGGAGATAGAGGCCCTCCGTATTCGGCGTGCTGATGCCGTTGCTGAGGTAATACTACTCGTGACATGTGGTGGGTTGGCATTTTAATGGCGTGTTGTAGCACATGCACAAAACTAGTCTCAGGTATGTGTCGCATATTCAGTAATACAATTCATGACAACTATGTTAATCAGACAATCTTATGTTTGTCAACAAAAAGGATTTATGTAACATTTGAGAACATAGCGTTAACTGTGTTGAACGTGTAACTTTTACTTTTAATTTCAAAGGATTATTGCTGGTCTTTTGAATTTATTATTTTAATATGTGATGCTATGTTATGATTTGATATTATGTTTAATTGAAAAGTATCAATTTATTACTTTCATACTTTACATATTTATAACGAAACAAACTTGTTTAATCTCAACACAAATTGATTGGATTGAAAATACGTAATTCGGTTTAATATATGTCGCTGAATGAGTGACATGTAACTAACAAAAATTATCAGAGATGCAAGTTTAGTGCCATTAGGTCTTTTTAACTTAAGATACAATGAAGTGTATCAATGCTTGAGATTCAGCCAGATAGACAAACAAACAGGCAGACGGACCTATTGTGAACTTGTGTCAACAATATCTGCGACCTTATGTGAAATCGCTACATTTTTCGGTTGCATTTTTTCGGAAAATATGATTGTATTTGTTTTTTTTAGGGTTTAACGCCATTTTTCAGCACACGATAAGCTATACATTGCGGCCAGTATTACTGGTGGAGGAATAACCCGGAAAGAACCACCTACCAACGAGAAGCTACTGGCAATCTTTCTCACACAACTACACTAGCCGAATCTAAGACTCGAACCCACGCAGTCAAAGGTGAGACGGCAGTGATCCGTAACGGAAAATGCTTGAGACCTCTCAGCTAGATGGTGAAAATATTGTGTGACGTACAAAAGTAACTGTTTTCAAATATGAAATGCTCTGTGCATAATCAATATGTTGACCTTGTATATTGTAAAATACTGTACTAGATTGGTTTCCTATTAAAATAATGAAATACAGTATGAAGAGCATATTGGTATTGTCTTATATATTTCTAACATGAAGATTCTAGCTTTGAAACAAACTTCGTTTAATTTTATGAACGGATTCTAATCTGTCACCATTTGCTAACATTTACAGAATTTAAGACGATACAAATTTGCACCTTTAATTGATTTTGTTTTAATATCTAAACAAGATCTTACTCCATGCTAACAAATTATATTTATATTGCATTCATATTTGTCCTATTATATATACGTCTTAATAAGTGTGTTTAAAGACATTCTGAAAATACAAACATACATAAACAATCTGATAACTGTAGACATGCATACAAATAATTTATAAATCGCAACTATGATCAATAGTGCTTTATGACGGTGTCGAAACACTTATAAAGAAAGGGAGTTAATTCAATTTGTCTCAGATTATTTTGTTAAGGTTAACACGGTGCCGGCACGAGAGAATTGCATTCACAGCCCTGTTTTGAGTATCTGACTAGTTTCAAAATTAAAAATAGGAAAAGAAAACTTTGAGCCTGATTCTGGAATCTATTCAGGTACCCGATATATTGACACCGATCACTGGTATGAAGGTCTAACTTTATATTTAACCCAAATCCTATATGATAATCAATTTCAGAAATAAACGTGCTTGATACTTTGTTACTTAAATTTAACCCAAATAGAATTAGACTTGTTGATATATCAGTGTTTCAGAATGTAAATGTTATGCACGCATATTATCCAGCAGAGCATGTATCATGTTCGTCCCATTGTATATAATTGAAGTGAACAATATTGATCTTAATTTAATTTTCCGGCAGATCTATGTCTATGTTAACTGTTGCTGCGTAAGCATTCAAACATTTAGTGCGTACCCTGAATACTTGATTACAAGAATCAACCGATCGCCGACCCTGATTTTGTATGCACATCATGTACCAGATTACCTGGATTTATGTAATCGTTTATGGGTATTTATTAGCACAAACAGCATATACCCAAATTTGTCAGCACACAATGCTCAGACATTGTGTAGTTTGGTGTAGCTCTCTCAACAGATCCAAACTTATTGAGATGATATTTTACATGGAAGCCAAGTCTATTTTTCCACTGTGCCCACACAGGCCGGAACTTTATAATTGCTTTCACTGAGAAATGCATTTTGATATTTTTACGAAGACAGAATTTATCTTTTTAAATTAATAACTTGTTTAAATTTATAGCCATTATATGATAATATGACGCCTGTTAAAGATAGAGCAGAGTGTTCACATTATAGTACTTTATTCGGATATATAACATCTAGATGGTGTATATAACACACTACACAACATTCATGCTTAACGTAATCATTAGGGGACCTGATACAGTACTACATTCATATATATATATATATATATATATATATATATATATATATATATATATATATATATATATATATATATATATATATATATATATATATATATATACATACAATGTTTAACATGAGTGTAACTATATATATAGGAATATAGGCCATATTTTGCACATGTATGGTATCGCCTAACAAAATGTTTTCATCACATGTCCATTTATATTTAGAACCTTAGTTAGAACAGTCTTGCAATTGCTCCCCTAGTACAGTACTTCTGATTAGTTGATAGGGTTGAGTGTGTGTTTTGTCTATTCCCACTCACCCAAGTCTTACATTCATATCATTAGCCCCTTTTTAGGGGTATGATATGACGACCAAAAAAAAAAAACAACTCCATTAGTAAATATATTGACGATTGAATATTATTTCGTGTTTTTGGGTAGATTAAATTTATATCGCCAATCATTTTTTCCAGTCGAGTAATGAACTAATGACTACCCAATTCAGTAAATATTGCAGCCTGATTTGACAGATTGTTGTTATTGTTGCTATTGAGCTTATCCTGTGTTAAATTCAATTTGGGTTCCTGTATATTTACTAATGGATTAAATGATTATAATCTATCTGATCAGATTCAAACACACTTTCAACCTCTTCCTCAAAATACAAATGTTAAATAAATGTAGTTTAAGTGTAAAGGTTGACAAAGATTGTCAGAGTTCAATTATAAAATATATGTTTCTTTAAAATCTATATCTGAGATATTCTTGCTAATTAGAGAAACATAATCTAATATAATTTCTCTAATAACATAATTATTTTCAAAATCTAAAACCAATTGTAAGTACTGTAAATAATCATTTAATTAATTTACAAAAACACAGCTGTTGCTCACCAGACTTAAAACAAAATAATTAATATCCTGAAGGTCCTGGGGTGAGTGTACTCTAAAGATCCTGCTTGTTTTGTTTTGGAAGGAAACTGGAAAACAGTCCCTACTACAACAATACGACAACACAGATACAAATGCACACTCACATGTAAGCAAAACGAAACATTAAAGGGGTAGAACGATACCGCTGTGCCGCGTTTCGATACGATACATTATCGAAACGCATATAACATTGATGTTCTCTCCATCCCAAGGAGGCCAGCCAACGGTAGGTGGTTCCATTTTGTTTAATGTACTGGCTGTATTTCCTGAATGCAGATGACATAATGATATCTTAGTATACATTTATATGCTATTAAAACGCATGGTAAGATAGCAAAGATACTTGCATGGAAACTACATGTAGTTTTCAGTGAATTTTATTCAGCATTTTAGGTCTTTAAAAGCTACATCAATTGATCAGATGCGAAAATCAAACTAGGTAACCGATATATTTTAATCAAACCCATAACATTACTTCTTGAATATTTGTTTTGAAGCACGTGCGCCTGTGCTTTAATTTTCCTCGGATTTCTGATTTTTCTATATATATTTCTGAAAGGGTAATTGACCGGCGTCTATTTTTACCCATCCAGCATGCACATCCGACTCGTATTAAAAAATGTACGGACCAATAATCGCCTACTGATCAGTTAACATTTTTCACATATATATGCCCAAATAATGTCATATGATGTATTTGCAATTGTTATTTTTATTTGCATTCATATCAATTTCTCCCATGAGAAAAGTAAGTCATCAATATTTCGCCACATACGCTATCACATCTACCTTTTAATTCCAGGAAGAAAGAATACATATTTTCATCAACTATATATTATTGTCAAACTAACACTTCGTTTTAGTTTACTTGTGTCTGGACCAGACTGCATAGTTTTTCGAATGTATCATGATATATTATCTTACCAGTTATATCTTCTGCTGAACGCGAATCTTGTTTTGTTATCGTTAACGATAATATCAAAGTCTGAAACAAATAATTTCTCAATGCTATACAATGTGACAGCTTTTAGACTTGTTTTACTGGAAATATTTGATTGGTGTTGTACGACACTCCTGGATAAACGGACCCAGACAGGTCTGAAACGAATATGTCGTAAGAGGAACAGAATTCTAAAGTGTAACTAATTCTCATATCTTTCGAATATCGACATATCCACAAGGGAAGATCTATTATCAGTTTTATTTTCATGTTGAAACTTTCTCTAATAAACGTGCATCCAATATTGTTACCTTTTATTTTTATATTCATACTGTCTTGTATGATTCCCGTCCGTATATAAGATGTCATCAGTAGACTACATGGTTTCGTTTAAAGATTGAAGCAAACCCGATATTTAAATTGAATAATCTTGTTGCAACTAAAACACCACACCAGCTTCGATTTATATTTTACGTAATGTGTCAGTAACGAATATGTTTACTTTAATTTTAAACACAAATCTTCCAAAGGATTGTAAAATATATATTATCAGATTTATGGATTGTATTTGTTTTAATGCTTTTGATTATGTTGTTGTGCTTGTAGCTACAATTGAACATGTTCTTCTACTTTAGCTGTATCAAGATCAATTTATTTAAACATCGCGTTTACTTCATTGTTAAAATGAAGACTAATTAAATGGCGCCTTTATTTTGGTGGTATAATTTCAACGAATTATGTAGCTTCATTTGGGTATTACTTATAAACGTTGACTAGACATGTAAGGTTATATACGACGCACGTATTTATGAAATTAAGTATTGTTCAAATTAAGTGCATATATATTACCATTTAACGAGCCAGGTTTATTTTCAAAACCTTGTCTTCATCATATTTTTCTAAAACCGTGCATTTATCGTTTTCGTCGGAAAGTGACGCAGCATGCATTTATGGACTTACCAATTATACGATTATCTCATGATGTTCCTCTTATAATATCGCATTGTCCCTCTGTTAGTCTTGTTAAAGTATTACAGATAGACCCTAATATCACAAGCATTGTATATATGTTAATTAGCGTATCTTTTATTTTCCAAAATATTTAATGTGACCAACATTATCTGTTGTTGACCATAATTACTATTTAAATCGTTTTTTTTCTAACATATATTTAGATACTTAGATATTAAACAGTGTAAATAATCAACAAAAATTCATCTATTACACAACATCACTATAGAACTCGCAAAGATATCTCGCGAACCCGCATATAACGCGGTGCCATGTTTGAACTTCAGTTTTTTAAACACCAGAAAATACTTTGACTATATTAACCTATGCGGATGAATCTGAAGCAAAATCGGGACTAAACTTGAAATTTGAAACATTGACATATCGCTCGCTTAATTGTTAAAAAACAGTAGGTATGACCTGGGAATCGTAACCAATACATTACATTATCAACTTCTAATATGATCTATGTCTTGTTATCTGTTCGTTCCAAAGGACCTTCTTTGTAGACCGTACATAATGATAAGCAACGAATTGTGATCAATAAAAATGTCATTTACACCTGATTGTGGCGTTACATTAATGAATACAAGTGTAAGGTACAAATATGACAAGTGTAAGATGCATAATCTAAAAAGCTCAAACTGGTTTCCGAGAAGGGTAATCCCCCATATTTACCGTATTTCGTCTTCACACGTTGGTTTATAAATATTTATGCAGACCTGATATCAAACTACTTTGGCTTCGGCTGATTTTTCCAACACTATTACATACAAAACATCTCTTCTTGCGACTAGTTTGGGTTACTTTATCTCATGTATTGACTTACATTGTGTGATTTATACTGTATTTCAATTTGTGAATATGTGCATGCAAATCCGCTACCTCATTTCAGTGCAAATAAGACGAATTTGTAGCACCTTGTATAATATCAGATTTATTAAAGTTCTTTTATGAATGAATACTATCTCAATATGATTTAAAACTATTTTCATTTGCAAACATGCTCATGCTTGCATACTATCACGTTGAGAGCAAGTACACGGTAAATACTTCACTTTGTCTAATACTATATTTGTTACCTTGCAGGAGAAAAGAGAGAAAAAAGAAAAAGTAAGTAAGTTATAGATATTTTCAGTAAATACATATAAATCAAGCATAATAAAGGTTTTGCATGATTTATAAGACGCACATATTTATGAAAACTATGTACGTTTAAAATTAATTGCATATATGTTACCATTTAACTAGGCTGCATTATTTTCAAAACCTTGTCTGCTTCTTCTTTTCTCAAATATCGTGCATTTATCACTTTTGTCGGAAAGAAAAGCAGCATGCATTTATGGACTTACGAATTATACGTTGGTTGCATCGGATGATATGGCATTGTCCCCCTGTTAGTCCTCTTAATTTGTTAACTGATCGGAGATATATCTTAAGCATTGTATATATCTTAATAACTGTTAAACATTCTCTCTCATTAACCAACTTTGACTTTATAGATAGTGTGAGAAACTCTGGAAAGTTATATTTTCCCGCGCAAAACTTTATTCATATTCCTCAAAGGCGTATAATACACATGTGACTGTCAATATATTCCCATCTAAACGGATTACACATTGGATCTTTGCAGCGCCACAATAGAGGTATATCTGCCTTTGCTATATCTAAACTAGTTTTGTATATGCTTCTTATTTCTTCTAACCTTACATAACGCTCCACTCTTCACTTTGTTTTTGCCTTTCATACAAATTTTCAAAAATAATATTTTGCAAACTATACAAATAATTTTCCACTTTTGTCAAAAATGTTTTCTTGTCACAAATACTACCTATAAATAACATACAAAAAGGTTACATCCAATACATTCATACGGAGAAAGTCTTCTTAAAAACCACTTCCGAACAAACTCGGAAGAAATATTAGAGGGAAGACTGATAATCGCGTATATGGATACCTGGGTCCAGGCATTATACCTGTCCCACATTACAAATGTGAGAGGCCAAACACAGCAGCACTAAAAGCAATGCTAGCTGCAAGAGGTATAAACTCCTCCAATTCGGATACCCTCAAACATATTGGAAGATGGATATATTTGTTATATCCAAAATGAAAATGCTTCCTATTACCCAAGGGTAATATTATCATGGGAGATATAGTAGCAAAAGCCACACCGCCGCCTCTCTTAATTCAACTGGCCCATAGACGGACAGTGGACATATATGTATCAATGTTTCCGTTCGAGGTACCCGTGAAAACCTTCCAGGAGGGTTACGAACATAGACTTGGTATAAAAACAAGTGAAGTACGTACGGAAACTTACAAAACTATACCCGGCATAAACACGGGAAATATTATAGAAAGAATAGACAGTAGGGACGCAGCAATAGTGCCAGAAGTTTTTAAAATCTTCGGCCTACCGATACACACTTAGTTTATAGGCTGGACGCAGGTACGTCCGTGTAGTACCTGTAGAAAAACGGGACACGATATATGGAAATGCACAGATAACACACAAAATGCAGAAACAATACAACCAGACACTCAAACAACAACACAAAAAAATCATATACGCAAGCTACAACCTTAGGACAAAAAACACAAACGCAACAGACTACTTCAAAGGAAGAACCAAACACACAATCACAACACAATCACAATCACAACACCAAACCACTGGACAAAAACAAGATACCAGACTGAAACTGAAACCGAAAATCCAAACAAAGAAGACGAACTAAAAACCGCCCAACAAGAAATACAAACACCAAATCAACAGATAAGAATCCAAAACAGTTTTAGTGTACTTGAATTGGAACCAGAGAAAATAGACGCAGAAACAACACAAACAGAAATACCAGCCCCTGAAACAGAGTTAGAAGAAAAACTGCTAAAAGCCCCACAAAAAGGAGATATATAGGAAAAATAGGAAGTCACAATCGTCCGAGGTAAAAAAAGGAAAAAGAAGACTCATCCCACATTACCAGAAAGAACAGAGGAAAAAGACACCTTTAGAAACACTGGATACCCCAAACACGTCACAGATCAAACAAATACTAAAAGAATTGACACCACACCCGTTACTGACCACAATCAAACCGACCACCACTAAAGAAACCATCCAACCAGAAGAAATGGAAAACCAAAAACAACCGCCACCGACATCAAACCAAGAAAAGCAAACCCTGGAACATGTGACTTCATGACGCCAATATCCAGCCCCAAGAAGAGAAATCACATCAACAAAAAAAAACCCACAACCGAAACAATCACATCAACAACCAATCCCATTGGGTGAAAACCAAAATTTAACAAACTAATTCAACAACAATAAACAGCTCAAAAAAAAAATACAAATGATTTTTAAAAAAACTAAATACCTCTAAGAAATGGATGAGAAAAATGCTCGAAAACTCGCATCCACAAATATTAGAGGCATTGATATAAACAAAAGCTGCCAGAACGTATACAAAAAATACAATCCTATGATATCATAGCACTCCAAGAAATCCATAACATAAAACAGAAACTTATAAACTATACATAGGATAAACGTGATGCAATTTTTATTATATAAAAAGATCTTCTACATATTAGTTCAGGAGTAGGTTTGATAATCAAAGACCAACACATACAAAACAATTGGAAAAGCTACAAAACTCCTACACATCTTAATGGCAGAATGATACACATACAAGCACACAATACACACATCATAAACATATGCTCACCAACCAGACGTATACAAAGACTACGCTTCTTAAGCAACCTCTCGGATTATATATCAAACTACAGTCAGGAAGGAACTATACTAATGGGCAACATAAATGCATGCCTAAACGAGATAGACAGACCCACTCCAACCAATGATAAAAAATCGACTGCAGTTTTAAAAGAAATGATAGAAAGCATTATTCTAATTGATACTTTCAGACATTACATTTGCAAGGCATTAACCATTAGAGATTCGCTTGACAGCCAAATTTCAACTGACTCGTCACCATACAGTTATGATGCAGAATTTCAGAGACAAAAATTAGGAGCATTTGAACCTGTTTATATTGATTTAGTACGGAGAATCGTGATGAAAAGTGCACCAAAGTCGTTTGAACTTTATTCAATTCCGACATCGCTGCCGCTTGAGTGCTTGCACCCAATAATGCCTTCACTAACTGATGTTATTAATATCTCTCTCATATCGGGGGAATTCCCATTATTTTTCAAAACTGCCAACGTAAAGCCTCTGCTGAAGAAACCAACACTTGACCATAACAATTTAAAGAACTACCGCCCAGTTTATAATCTCCCACTCATATACAAATTCATAGAAAAGGTTGTTGTAACCCAACTTGTATCTCATATGAATTCAAACAGTCTTTTTAGCAATGTACAGTCTGCATATCGCCCTTGCCACAGTACGGAAACTACTCTTCTGAAACAATTTAATAACATTCTCTCTGCTTTGGATAGTGGAACGAATACAGTCTTCACCCTCCTGGATTTGTCTGCAGCATTTGACACAATAGATCATGCTATATTACTTCACCGTCTCCAGCATGTATTTGACATTCAGAATATAGTCTTACAGTGGTTCAAGTTCTGCTTAGTCAACAGGGATCAAATTATATCTACAAATGGAATCCATCTCAGTAGGGTTGAAGCATGTTGTGGTGTTCCACAGGTGTCTGTTCTTGGACCTGTTATCTTCAGCAGCAGAGAGGGTTAACCGAGTAAATAGAAACTTCACCCTTTTTTGATTACCAAATCGACCAATGGTGACTAATATAGAAGTCAGTTCAATGACTACACATAGCTTGACCCAACCCAATGTTGTAGTCAATCCCTTTCTGCTGCTCTCTCCATGTTTTAAATGGTCAATCTGATGATATAAAAGATCTTGTATATAAATCAAACAAAATTAATTACTAAGATAAACGATTAATCTGTGATATTTGTTTTAATTTTGAGTAATATTCTTCCTGGGTTGGAGGGGTTTCTTTTCTAGGTATCAAAGCCCCTTCTTGGATCCTACGATGGTAATAAGCCATCAATGTTCTTTATTTATCTCCACCATATTCATTACAAATCCGATAGTGTCCTTGAACGCCAACATTGTATCCAACACAATGTCGAGGACCAGCATGTGGATTTTTTGATAGGATATATTTATTTTGCAGTATTCTACACGACATTTTTTATTACATTTTTCTGTGCTTCCTTGACGTAGCCATGTACATTTTTCATATATGAAATAGTATCTATTTAATTTAGTTAGAGGATATCTTTATTTTGTCAATCTGCTGCTACAAATTAACCAAAATATTTGATCGATACTTACACGATATATTGTCCTGGGATCATGGAGATTAATTGTTATAAAACCATACGGTGCTGCTTGCATACGTGAAGAGAAATTTCTGAATTTATTTATGTCCATATCCCCGCTACACCAAGTCCTATGAATATTTCCTAGGTGTGTGTATCAATTCCATTAAATACAGCTAAAATATTACAATTAACTCTGATAACTTTCGGATTTTGTGTATACCGATGAGTTAGATAAATAACATCATTATTTTTATGCCGTCCTCGAGAAAATATTCTTACTAGATTCGTTTGTTTATCTTGCATTAGGTCATCATATACAACTTAATTATTAACGAATCCATCAAGATCATCGACAGATGGCTCAACATCCATATCGGTAATAAAATCAATAATATCATCACCGCTAAGCAATCCGGCATTTTCATTAAATTCCTTAAGTACTTCCTAGCATCTCTGATCATCTACAGATGGTGCAACTAAATACAATTTATTCCTGTTTAACCATCTCATTATCCAATAAAGTAATAGTTGTGTATTACCGGATATAGATGGGCCTATTAATACCATTCTGATCGAATTTGGTAACGCTGGATGATTTTGTACCTGTTCTCGTTTTCGTGTCGCTGAAAATCAATTACATCGATAATATTATACTATATCATTGATTTATATTGTTTACGCTGTAGGGTTAAAACTATAACTACTGATTTATATACGGTTACAACAATAAATTCAAGAATAGCATACAGTGGAAAATGTTCCGTATGTGGCAGAAAGAAATTATCCTTTTTACCAAAATAGACTGGTGGTGACATTGCAACATTAATGTCAAAATTTCCAGGAACTCCGTGGGCTAAATATCTCGAAGAAAAACATCTTCCAGAATATACTTACTGCGGTTCTGGCACTCGACTTGATATCATACTTTATGAACAAGTTCAACCAAAATCCGGTGAATATCCCGTAAATGCAATCGATAAAGCGTGTCACGTTCATGATGTAGCTTATACAAGTAAAGATCTAGAACAACGACATATCGCAGATGTGAAATTGATTCGAACATTGAATTCCATACAAAAAAGAATCTCAAGGAGTGATTAGCCAATTAGTTAGTGAAATCTGCGATGAAAACCAAATTAGCAATATGAGCTAGGTAATTGGTTATAATGCAATTAATTTATCACAGCCCAAGATGATTCTGGAAAGGTAGAGTAGCAAACGATCAACTCAATAATGCTGCAAATGTCACACATTCTATAGCAGCAGCGTGGTTAGCACGACAAGCAATATGGCAAATTTATCTACCACCTCCTAAACTAATCGATTACGCACATTTTGATGTTAACGTTCCTAATGAAGTTCATCAGGCTGATATTCTGATTTTACCTCATGATCGTATACTTCGAGTAACATTTAAATACGCATTAACCGTTGTTGATGTTTCAAGTAGATATAAAGAAGCAGAACCACTATCAACTAAAACAGCTACTGACGTTGCATCTGCCTTCGAATGAATTTATCGACGAGGACCCTTGCGACGGCCACAACTATTACAAGTTGATCATGGCAAAGAATTGTTTGGTGCAGTATCATCATTAATGAAGCGAAACATTGTTAAAATACGACGAGGACATACTGAAGTTCGCGAAGGAATTCAATCAGGATACAAGATCTCGTGAATGGGTTGCATGATTACCAAGTGTGATAGCTGCATTAAACAATGAGGCTACTCGAACAACTGCTATGAAACCTATTAATGCGATTACAAAGAAATATATACCAATACAGCATAATTTTCCAAAACATCCAATATTAGGTAATGTCATCGTCAGTTATTTGTACGAACCCGGTGTTCTAGAAGAGGAAAAAAAAGAGCTACATATCCTATTTGGAGTATTACTACACACAAGATATCCAGCGTGGTAAGATCCACAGGTAGACCTCCAATCTACAGATTAGATTCAACTGCTCCTCAACGTGGATTTTCACGTGAACAATTACAGATAATTCCGGAAGATACACAGTTACAGCACATTCACTTAACTAGCAAATCTACGCCGATTACATTCAAAAAAAGTTAAATTTACATCATCACGTGTATGACCAAGACTGATATCGTTTCTATCTACGGTAAATTGTCTAGGATTTTTACTCGAGTATTGCCATAGCATTATACAATTACAGCTTGCACAGTGATTATCCTGTTGTTGTTTTAATGTTATGATAAATTGCACGTCCAGATCGAAGTCGCGTTTAATTTTTTATCACATTGTTTATAGCCATCTAATTTGTTTCATAGTATAGCATTGTCGACAACTGCCAGTGGTTTCAGACGCATCCTCGACAATCCTACGTAGCTGCGATATTTCTCTGACGCTAGACACTGCAAGATAAACTAAATTTGACCACTCGATATGATCGTCCACAATCCAGAAAACTGTATCAGAAATAGTTAATCTTTGAGATGAATGTATCGTCCTTGTGTATCCTAGCGTCCAATCCGATAAAGCGCTATCAACAACATTGATATCAACCAAAACAATATCATTCAACACGAGATTTCTTCTCTCCGTCTGTCCTGGTATGTCAACGAGAATATTCTGCTGTCGCGTATCTCCTGGGCGATAACATAATGGTACCAACAACTCTGCGAATTTTTGTTTATGTAACAGAAATAATCTTTGTTGAAGTGTGTCACGAACTAGCTTACTACTTATAACTATCAGATCATTATTGGTCTCCACGCGTATCCCAAAAGTCGTTGAAGGACGTTATGAAGAATGATCTATGCTGGATATCTGTTCAGCTCGTTAGTTTAGTACATTCATAACGCAATAAATGAATGTGGAATAACACCCAAATCAAATTGCCTCTTTGCTTTGACATAGAGGAACCATTTGTGTTACTGACACTAACCTGACCATCAGATAAGTTATCGACGCCCGTATCTTTCATATCTTCACCAGTATATTCTCGAAACATATGTACGTGTCGCTGATAGCATATGTTTGTCATCGGAAGAGTTGTTATTAATAGTCAAAGGTTCGTCGTCGAAATATGTCATTGTATTTCACAGTTTTTTAGTTTAGGTGACAAAACCACCGTGGACGGCATCGTAAGTCGTTTTGACTTGATTGTCAAAGACGCGACGCATTTAATATTATACCAAATCGGTCAGTCACTGACTATAGCTGATGTGTGATTTGTTTGTTCTACATATTGTCAAGCCGCCTCTTGTTGGTCTGGCAATCGTGTCCACATTTCATTGAGACTGCGAATAATTGTTCATACTGTAATGAGTGGCCTATCTATCCTGCATGATTTTAACTGCTAATCTATATGCTGTCATATGTGTTTTTTATATTGACAGTCGATCAAATGATACGTACGCATCGATATAGTTTTCAAAAGCATATTTTCGAGATAGTTACAAGCAAATACATTTATACCTGATGCACGCGGCACTACCACAATGGCATGATGTGGTTCCAGCGACTGAAATATGATATTTGTTTCTTCACATGTTATGCAACTTATCTGACCCTCCTCCCCTTAAAGCCATATATAAAATAAAATAAATTCTGGTGAACTAATCTAAGCAGTTAACTTCAAAATTATGGGTGTTCGCTTAGGTATACCTTGGCTGTACAAATAATATAAACGATTGATTTTCTTTACGTTGTGTTTTTCTTGCGATACAGTGCTGTGTAGTCATGCTTTGTGGTTTCATTGGGGCATCTGTGGCTATCTTTTATATCCGTACATTCTGCATTATGCTGGATACGTTCATTGTTTCGTTTTTTTGTATTTAAGTCGTGTATCGGCAACTATATCCTCGAAACGGACTGCCAACATAACTGTATGCACGAATTTTGTATTACTATACAATATATTTTATATTCAATTTAATATTCTTCGCTACGTATATATATAATATGCAACACAGAACTAATAGAAAATACAAGAAATAAATAAAAATAATGTAGGATAGAATATACATAATATAACAATGTATAATGCATACATAATATTGAAACAGATTCATATAATTATGGCGGTGATCATCCTCCGTAGCTCCAAGGTGCGACAAATTTAAATATGTGAAGTTGCGTACTTGCTAAAACAGCGGTTCTCAACCTTTCTAGTACCGCGACCCTTTTAATGCAATTCCAAATGTTGTGGCGACGCAACCGTAAAATTATTTTCGTTCATAACTGTAAAAATGTATATTTCCGATGGTCGTAAGCGACCCCTGGCAAATCGTTGTTCGACCCCTGACGGGGTCGCGACCCACAGGTTGAGAACCGCTGTAGCTGCTGTATACCTTTTCAAACATTGTACTTTCGTTGGCTTGTATGTTTGATCTAAATTACAATTTCGGTTTTCATTTATTCCTGTGTTCAATCTAAAGTGGACGAGGAAGACTCGCATTTAAAGATAGTCAAACTTTGACATACAACCGGTTATGCTCATCTAAAAATAGATCTAATATTATATAATATGATGACGTGACAGATATAAATAATAACCTAAGGAGTAAACATGGAGAGACAGTTGTCATTGGCTTTATATATTTGATTTAAAATGATTAATTTATGGAAGGCCATCGCCGCCAACAAAATGAAATAAAAATTAAATTAAGTAATATTTAAAATGAGTTGAAAAGATAAAGTGTAAAAACATACATGTAAACTGTAGATAATAAAGCTCATACATTAAGATCAACACTCAAATTAAACAGGCAACTGTTAAAATGAAATCCCCAAAATATGAATGAAACATGCAAATGCTAAAAGAAAGAATGCCATTGAACTTTAAAACGTTGAAACGTAAATAAAGCAAGCGGGTTAAAACTAAAAGAGACATAATGTGAAAGAAAACAAAGTAAACTAAAATGTACTAAAGCAAAATGGCGTCGTCTAATATATAAAAAACAGGGTAAAGTAAATGTACCAATCAGAAGCCAAACAAAATAGCCTCATCTAAAGTATAAGAGCAGTACTTGACGTAAACAAATAAAAGTAAATGAGAAGCCAAGTAAAATAGCGTCATTTAAACTATAAAGGCAGTACTTGAAAAAAATACAGATGTCGCAGAATTGTAATCGTGTGGGTTTTTGACTAAATGAATGACTCAAACACAATGTGTGAAAGATGAAACTGTATTAACTTAATTAGTAAAGAAAAATGTATGATGTAACAGTACAATGATTCTCACACTCTATCAATACACAATTGATCCAATCGCTCTATACTAACATTCACACATTAAATAAACAATAATATTATATTTATCTGATATACAGCTTCAAAAACCACAGTTTCAAATAATAATACACACTAAGATATTCTTATAATTTGACGTATAGACTAGGCTTGAGATTCGAAAACAATCTCAAGTTTTCAAATACGTTTCAAATGTTCTGCACTGTGAGTTAGATTCACAAATCTCCTGGAATTCAACTAAGATTCAAAATAAATTCATGTAAAAAGCAAATATACCAACTGAAATAACAATTGGAATAAACATATGCTTCTTGATCCTTGTACAGTGGCATGATTCATACACCAGTAAACTGCACAGTTTCACCACGTTCCTCGGGTTGACCCACTCTATTTTATGGCCACTCGTACCCTTCATGGATCCACTGCATGTACAGAGAGCCATACGTATACACGTAAAGACAGCGCACAGCACCATTGTATTAGCTACGTCTACAGTCGTGGCTCCACCAGATGTACAAACATAAGTACATTTATATAGACCTCTAGATAGCTCTACACGTTAGGTAAACTCATCAGTCTCGTTACACCATTTAGACTAGTTAGACTGTTTGCCTCGTTAGACTCTTAAACTACAATACAATCAAACTGGCAATACTAATGAGTTCTGGAAAATAATTATACATTAAACTCTTAATAAGAACTTAACATTCAGAGATCAGAAAATTTAACAAATGCGTTGTAATAAATGAATGGTTGCATGATATGACAATACAAACTCAATACACTTCGCATATCAAATAAAATATAAATTTAACACACACCCCTATGGCTTATATAAATGCCTCGTGAAAATACGTGCTCTCTTCACCAAATCCAAAGTGACCACTCTCGGTTATACCTTAATCTTGCTTAAATTCATGGGACAGTGAGTAATATTCAGGGTAAAATACCTGTGCATATCGTGATAATAATGTCCGTAGCCGCATGTAGTTTACGGCGGCGAGACATATGTTGGTTCCGTCACTTGTCTGGAAAAACACCTGTTCATCGTAGATGGCGTTGTACCCATGTACAACACAAATAATCCAATATTTGTCAGGCATGGTACAAGTTATTTTTTCTTCTAATTCTGTGACAAAAGAGCTAAAACAAGATAAACAAAATCATTTTTCCTAGTTTGTATACCATGATTCCCATAGCTACACTTTCATATATTTGTGAATTTGTTTTCATGCATTGAGTGCGTGTATGTGATTTGGATGTTTAAAGTAGATTTAACAATTGTTCAGTCACGGTCGTCTGTGCTGCAGTATATGTCTTTTCTTTTAAAGAAGGAGAAGTTGCATATTTGTATGCGACATAAATGAACGTTTTAATCACAGAAAATGCAATTTTCAATTACTGAACAACGCATCATGGAAAATAGAATGAAAGAGATTTCGACGAAATAAGCACGATCAACATAGTGGAAAACGTTGTTCTAGTCTGAAACAAAAATATATATTTACACTGCCCATTTCATCAAGCATACGCATGGGTTTCCACGGCATATATCCCCAAAGTCGTTGAGAGTTCGTTGACTTTATAATATTATATGTACACTATGATAATGTGTTGTTTGAAAAGAAAATCAAAACACAAACCATTGATAGTACATATTTGCTGCTGACCTGTCTGCCACTTTATTTCTGGATGTAATCAGCACTGGACTTTATATTTTACTTAAATTGTTAGAAGTACGCTATGGTAAAGTACTTTGCTTTCGTTAATTCGTGTCTGTTCAAGATTTGGAATACACTGTATTATCATTTGCTAATATGTGCATGCGTGTCTACTCTCCTTTTTGACATCTAATAAGCAAAGTTTACTTCACGGTGTCCAATATCAGAACTTTATATTCTTTCAGGCAAAAATAGAGAAAAAAAATAGAGTAAGTATTATTTTCCTCTGTTTTCAGTAAAACGATACAAGTCAATATTTGTATACAGTTTTTATATGATTTATAGGACGTGTATATTTAAAAAAATAATTATACCTTTACTCCAAACCAGAAAGTAATTAAATCTTCTCTCCTGAAATTGTTTTATTACTTTGACTCAAATATCATAACTATATTGTATGCACCGTTGACAATGCAAGGAGTGAAAAGAAACCGAACCTAAACTTGCCAATTTCTGCATGCGTGTCTATCATCTCATTTGTGAGGGAATAAGCGACTTTTATATTACGGTTGCTAATATTACATTTCATATATTCTTTCAGAAAGATAGAGAGAAACAAGAAAGAGTAAGTATTGATACATATGATATCCGCCAATAAGAATATATGATGCAATGCGTAAGGTTATTGTATGATTGCCGTGACGTATGCATTTATTAAAAATATGTTTGTCAAATTTGCCTCACCGTTTTATTATATGTAATGTACGTTCATTCTTCTACATTATTACTAAGTTCAAGTGCATTGCTGGTCATATTATTTATCCGAATTATTTCCATCAGCAATATATTTTGGGTCAACTGATATCGGATTACTGTTATAATACACGTAGAGTTAACATTATTTAATTACAATTGTAAATTTTGATTGCTGTTATTATACACGTAGAAACATTATTGTTTTATTACAATTGTAAAATCGAATTAATGTTCTAATACACATAGAGCCATCGTATTTTTATTACAATTGTAAAATAATGTTAGGTACAAAGTGTAGGTAGAATATCGCAGCATTACTAAATCCATTATTAAAATAAGCATCAGGGTGTAACAGAGTTGTTACCGAGTGGATGGTGGAAAAAATGAACAACACAAACACAATGTGTGAAAGATAATGTAAATTTATGAAATAAATTATTAATGAAAAATAATGATGTATCAACACAATAACTCATGCGTTCAACCCACAATTACACTCACAACCATTCACAATACATGAATAAATTAAATATTAATACAAAATAAAACACAGATACAAAGGAATCTCTTGGATTATACACAGATCCAAGGAACCTTTACAAAAGTTATATTAACGCAAGTATAAATTGCGATAAATAAATACAAACATCAAACTATACTATCGCACGTATGGATTGTGACAACTAGCACGAACATATACATGTATTTAATCAAGTTGCTAACTTTTATTGAGATTCATGTAATCCCTTGAAATACTACTGTGATTTGAAGTAACTATGTAAATATAACAATGTATTCAATTGTAGTACAATTGCAACACAGTTGTTACCTAGTTGTTAAACAACGATTCTTGATTCTTCTAAGGGACACGTTTATAGATCAATAAGGTGTACACGTGTTTCAGTGTGGCCATATAACAACATAGCTTTGTCCGCGATGCTGTCCATCCGCTGCAAATACTGGTAGTCCGCACAAAACAGTAGACGATTGGGTGATACTTTGATTAACATTTCAGTTTTCAAATATATTCCGTGTCGATATGTCCAGACTTTAATTGTAGAAATATTGGCAACGTTTTTCTAAAACTATATTACCAATTCAATGTTTGAACAAGTCTAAGTCGAATTGGCCTCTGTATGGGTCCAAGTGACTCATTGTGATGTAAAAACATGATACATACAACTTCTGCCACTTAAACAGATACATGATGTATATGTGGTGCGCTACATGAGTGAGCCAGGCTTCAAGTTTAAATATCTAAGCCATCTAATATATTCTCCTTGTTTTACCTTTACAGTTAAGAAACATTCACTCAACTATGCATCGTAAATTGTTAATGCAGTGTCGTGTACACTGTAGTAACGTCTCTATGTCTATGCTAATACAAGAAACAATGTCTCATCCTTTTTTTGATTGTTCATGGTCAGTTTCAGACATAGAGAACTATGTCATACAGTCGTGCGTTTATCAACCTAAAAAACAGTCCAATATGAGTATTACAATAAGGCTTATGAGTTTGGTCTTAACATGTCAATATTTGCAACCAGAATAAATACTCTAAGCGTCCCAATCTGTACGAACACTGTTGAAGCTGAATGGGATGGGTGGCAGCTACATTGGGGAATTAGATGGTAGAACCAAGAAACAAACAGCTTGGTTATATGTTTTCTTTATTTCAAATTCAAACTCTCTGTAGACCGTTCTCCTCTGGTAAATATATAAGCCTAGAGCGGACTTCACTGGAGACAACTGATATCATATTTCTTTACCTGGCTTGAATTGTTTCTGGTACATAAATCTGTGTTTCCTACATTAAACTAAACATTTAATATCTCACTAATGAGTTGTCTAGAAGTTGATTTAAAAACATATAAATGATTATAATATATCTGATCAGATTCACACTCACTTTCAACCTCCTCCTCAAAATACAAATGTTAAATAAGTGTAGTTTAAGTGTAAAGGTTGACAAAGATTGTCAGAGATCAATTATAAAATTTATATTTCTTTAAAAACTGTATCTGAGACATTCTTGCTATTTAGCGAAACATAATCTAATATCTTTTCGCTAATATTATAATCATTTTCAAATCTGAAACTAATTGAAAGTTCTGTAAATAATCATTTAATTAATTTGCAAAAACACAACTGCTTCTAACTAGACTTAAACCAAAATGATTAATGTCCTTAATGTCATTAGGTGATTGTACTGTAACGAATCTGCTTGTATTGTTTTGGAAGGGAACTGGAAAACAGTCCCTACTACATTTCCCCCTCGGTTCTAAAATTTGGTCCCCAAATTTCTTAAGTTACAAAATAAGTCATATATCACACACAATCTCACTACAAACCTAGAATTTGTACCACAAGGTTACATATTAATGATGCAAAACTATTTCAAAAGTGGGCAGAATGGCTTTTAAATACAAAATACATTTTCTTTCATAAAGCTAAAATGAATAAACTGATAAAAGTTACATTGTACTGAAGATTATTAAAACGTGAATCAGATAATGTTCCATGTTATAATTCCTGAATATTAAATCCATAAATGCACGTAAATCGTCACAAGTTCCCTGGTTATTTGCAGTAACTGTATATTATACCAATGCAACAAAATAATGTATTATTCAACGTTGAAGCTTTCAATTAAGTAACATAAATGTTGCTCCATTTAAATGGCATTTTTGTTTGCCGCAGAGTTTTAGGTGCTTTCTAGAGTTCCTATTGCACACATTGCAACAGTATTTTTAGGGAGTCAGCCTTTAGAAGGGACTGAATTAAAATATTTAAGATTTCAATCGCAGGTATACAAATCTTCCAGTTTCATGTTATGGCGTGTTCAGAAAAGCAAGGTTGTAGCAAATTCAGATGATAGTCTGCAGAGAAATAGTACAACATTATATGACATCAGAACAGTTAAGTTTAAACTGTTTATTTGAAGTCTTGAACCTGTCCTTATTTTCCATATGAACCTCGCCATTGTATGACCGTTTGTTAGATTTTCGCACTTTTCTTTTTAGAGTTCTGTTGACATGAAAATTACGAATAAAAAAATCTGGTAAATTTTCTGCCGGTTTCCATGTTGTTTTTTAATAGTTCTGCCACTTCACTTTGTGGACCTTTTTTCCTTGATGTCTTGCACAAGCTAATAGTTTATCAACTATTACCCAGTTTTGCACTGACTCTTGGGATGGGTCCCTCAAGAGTTATAACTGGTCTGATCCATGTGATGGGCTCTTTGTAGGTCTCACTGGATCTTCGTTCTGGGTGGGCTCTATCTCCACGTCTGGTGCAAACAGTAGGTCACCATGACCTCTTTCTGGCTTTTCGTTCAGAGAGTGTTGCTCTCGTAGTGCTGGATCACTGTATACTTTCAAGCGATTAGCATGAACCAGGGCTTCCTGCAGCTTATGAGTACTGCAGTCACGTAACATATACGTGTGGTCAGGACCAATATCACTAATATAGTATAGTCCAGTCCAGTTGTTGTGGGATTTTGAAAATTTCCATACAGGTATGTTTGGGTTGTGTAACCATACACTTTTACTCAAGTAGAAGTTTGGATCAGATGCTTTACGGTCAAAATATTTTTTGTATTGTTTCTGTTTTATTCCAATGTTATCCTGTGCTGCTCTGTCCAAAACGTGAAGTTTGTTTTTCAACTTTTGTAAATATTCAGCTGCTTACTGATAATTTTACATTTTCATTTGAATCCAGTGTAACATCTAACGGACGACGCATTTTATTGCGTTTATGCATACATAGTATGCAAGTTAATTTGGTCGTCATGGGGCCATCGACATGAACGTAAGACCTAGGTGAGTGGGAATAGTACATCCACACATTCAACCTAATCAACCAATCGGAAGACGCAGAGCTTGAGGTGCAATGGCACCAAATGGTGACTAGTGAAAAATGGTTTTCACTTCTAGTCATGTGTTGGTGTTGGAGTCCTGCAGCGGAGAAGGAGGAAAGGATTTGTGAACTGCCACGTTGATGTCGTTCGTCTTGCACGGCCTAGACTTATCAAATCGAGTCCAGTTGCTGCTATTGGACACCCTATACCGATACTGTGTAAGCCAACTGTGCAATTTAGTCAATCTTTCAAGTTATATTTTTTTCCTAGCATCCTGGATGCTGGTCAATGTCAGGTTAAGTGGGTTGTTAATTTTGATGGTTGAGAGCCAAAAATGGTCAAGTTTAATTTTTGAAACACGATATTGTCGAATAGAGTTTCCGAGCCAAAAGGAAACTCTGTAAGTATAAATGGCAATAGCCCCTAAAAGGGCTTTTTGATGGAGGGTTACAGGGTGTAACCGATGTTCCCTCATTCCGTCTTGAGAGTTCCTGTGTCCTTCTTCTGTGTCTTGCTTTTGTTGTTCCTCCATCTTGATGCTGCCTCCTCCCGTCGCATCAATTCCGTGTTTTCCCTTAACAATTTGGGATACTTTGTGCTGTTATTAAAGTAGAGTATACAACCCCATATGACAGCCTATTTTCGCGTTGGTAGTTATTCAACGTAAAAATGTAAAGTAATAAAGGTTATTGTGTAAGAAATTTATTGCAGCAGTTTGCTGCCGTGCTAGATGGTCAGGTATTGACTACCTAAATCATGTTATATGCCTTAGTTCTTATAGCTTAGTTTATAATGCAGCCTTGTGCTGCGGGGCCTGATAGTCTGGTCTTTGAGCAGCAGAGGGGGAGAATCGGACAACTTTTTTCGACTTTTTTTGATTGAAGCGTCAAAACGGAAAATAGAGCCTTTTAGTTGATGTTATTGATATCATGATTGTTCGTATCGGAGTGGTATTCTCCGCG
The DNA here is from genome assembly GCA_030141615.1 of Unio pictorum. NCBI lineage: Eukaryota > Metazoa > Mollusca > Bivalvia > Unionida > Unionidae > Unio > Unio pictorum. Next base: position 2,590,459 of record JARLTB010000068.1, read on the forward strand.
ATTCGTTGAAGCAGTTCGAGTGACATTATTGTTAACGTTGTTTTCAATTTCCAATTTCAACATCGCGGAGTTATACAACTGGGGCATCGCGGAAAATTCGACATCGGATATGAACGAATTATCTATCGACAGCGAGATCAACTCGGATAATTTCGAGTATGTGTAAAATACCACCCGGTACCCAGCTGTATAATCGCTGAGTTTTTTCTGAGAACACGATGATAACTTTTTAGTTATCGCGGTGGCGACTGCCGTGATTGTTGTTGCCGCGGAGATAGCGATTGGAACTGCAATCGGAGCCATCATGGTCACCGTCGACAAAATAACCCCGGCGCTGGCCATCACACCGGACACCGAGTACACGGTGATGTAGATGATTGTTATGCTGCGTCGATATTTTTTTTATTTTTTCACGATAGCGCTCAGAAAGCGATTTCAAGTTCGCGGAAAATTCTTTCATGGTATCATATCGATATCGATGCGATTATGATACCTCTGGGGATATTATCGGTTCAATTGATTTCATCGATTTCATTACTATTTTAAACCCGCTAGTGTTTTCAATTATTCGCCATCGTTAAATTAACCGAATAGGTCGGGGGGGGGGTCAGGTGGAAGGGGAATTGCGGGGCCTATACTTCAGTTGAAAAATCATCTACAAATTCTAAACACCAGGTTATTTTTGATCTAATGAGGGAGCTATCAACCGCTACGATATGAAAGTTTTGTTCGCGACCCCTGATAATTAACGTCGCGATGCCACCAGAGTAGGTTTTACCGCTCACGATGATATTAAATTGCTGTGTGGAGATCCACATTAGCCTGTAGATACCATTGAACCCCCCAACCCTGATACTGATGTTCAATATAAAATTATAGTCTCTTACCCAATCTATGGTCCCATGACTGATCGTATACACGATATTTTTAATGTTTACGTGTGAATGCGAAATCTTTACCTTTTCAAAGTTTTCTTTTAGTCTAAGAATATCCGTGTAAATATCGAGATTATTTGCCTTGACTTCGGTAGGACTCATCATCCTCTTCGCCTCCTTGATAAAAAAGAATTCAATTAGAAGTTTTCTGACACCAAGCTGTACTTGGTCTTTAATATACCGGTCGACGTTAGAAAAATTTGTCGTGATATCTTTGGGGTTACTACACTCAAAGAACTTATTAACAATTTCACTGGTGGGCTTTTTTTCGTCAATAGCTTTTCTAATTTCAGCGAGAGTCATGCCTGCCACAAGTGGGGTTCCAAAGAACTTATTAACAATTTCGCTGGTGGGCTTTTGTTCGTCAATAACCTTTTTAATTTCAGCGAGGTTCGGGCCTGTCAGAGGTGTGGTTCCAGACACAGGTGTTCTCCCCAAAAATTTATCCAAGATAGTATTAAGTGTTGTTTGTCTCACCATAAACATATTGATATCGTTGAGAGTCATCGTAGATGTAGCCGGGACACCAAAGAAATTATTAGTGACGTAGGTATTGTGAGTATGTTTGCCAATAAACTCGCTAATTTCAGCGAGAGTTATGCCTGCCACAAGTGGGGTTCCCAAAAACTTACCAACGACGTCGTTGATGGATTTTTGTACCTTTTCAAAATTTTCTTTTAGTCTAAAAATATCCGTGTAAATATCAAGATAATTTGCCTTGATTTCGGTAGGACTCATTATCCTCACTTCCTCCTTGTTAAAAAAGAATGAAAAAAGAAGGTTTCTGAATCTAATCTGTGCTTGGTCTTTAATATACCAGTCGGTGTCAGAAAATTTTGTCGTGATATCTTGGGGGTTACTGCCCTCAAAGAACTTATTAACAATTTCGCTGGTGGGTTTTTGTTCGTCAATACCTTTTTTAATTTCAGCGAGGCTCGAGCCTGTCAGAGATGTGGTTTCAGACACATGTGTTCTCCCCAAAAATTTATCCACGATGGTATTAAGTGTTGCTTGTCTCACAATAAGCATATTAATATCGTTGAGAGTCATCTTAGATGTAGCCGGGACACCAAAGAAATTATTAGCGACGTAGGCATTGTGAGTATGTTTGAAAATAAACTTGCTAATTTCATCGAGAGTCGTGTCTGCCACAAGTGAGGTTCCAAAAAACTTATTAACAATTTCGCTGGTGGGTTTTTGTACTTTTTCAAAATTTTCTATTATTTTAGAAATATCCGTGTAAATATCGAGATAATTTGCCTTGATTTCATTTCCATCCATCATCCTCCCCGCCTCCTTGTTAAAAAAGAATGAAAATAGAAGGCTTTTAATTTCAGCGAGAGTCATGCCAACCACAAGCGGGCTTCCAAAGAATTTATTTACAACATTTTTGCGAAAAGTAGTATAACCTCGTATATAATCATCCAGATCACGGCCGTGGGCGGCAAATGCGTCGGTAATCGTAGACACAAGTGTGCCTGGTTTAAGTCGTCCGTCGCTGGAATACAGCGCAATAGAGTTTTCAGTGGTGTCGCGTTGTCGTATCAAAATGTCATCCGCGGATATATTACTGGATTTCAATTTACCCTGGCGATCTTGAAATACAACTATTTCGTTCGGGTCAACACTTGCTAAATTCAACGTTTCAGCGATTTCATCTTCAATTATGTTTTTTACATCCTTGATAGAACCCGCAGATGTTTCCGCGGTGGGTTTCGACATTGACAGAGGTCGACCCCAAATATCAATCATTATTGTTAGCGCAACTTGTGTTTTCAATTTATTGATTCTCTAAAATTACCTTGTAATTTCGCACTCGTGTATTCATTTACAACCAGATGAGGTGGTTTCCTCGGAAATCTAGATATCTCCGCGAGGACATTTAGTACTTCACGGCCGCATATCGGTGGATCATTTAATTTTTGTGTTGGAAGCGTGGAATAAAAAATCGGAATTGAGCGATTTTATATATTCCGCATAAACTCTTTTGGTGGGGCTAACCCATATGAATCGAAATAAACAATCCCACGTGGATCAATCGCGTATGCAACCCAGTGAGTTCCCTTACCGTTGGAGTTATCAAGATTGATGATACTGGTTTCAACGCGTTTAGGTTGTTTCGGTAATTGATCTCTCATAAAAACCCCTCTGAAGTTTTTTATCGCTAGTTTTTTTAGCAGCATCAATTAAATCAAAATTGGACATGGGAAGAATTGGGCTTTCAACTAATAAACCGTTCCTAGTGTTCTTAAGCCGCATCCCTTGTACCATGAATACGGGGTCCCTGGTAGTCTTAGACCCTTTCCCTTTTTTATATCCTTTCCCAGTTGCCTTTTTCAACGCCATCCCTGCCGCGGTACCAACGGCTCCCAACACCGCAGCCTTCACCACCGCTGGAGCGGCCACTGCAATCAATGCTGGTATTGCGGCTAAAGACGGAAATATGCCGCCGGTCTTTTCCATGTTGGTGATTGCAGCCTTCGAAAAAAAAATTTGAACCCCTCGCTTATTTTTCATTGCATCATTGAAATGTTTTATTTGACGATCCGTCAATGATATTTTATGTATACCGCCGGACATCTGCGCTGGTTTTAACGTTATTGTTGTTCCACATTCTTTAGCGGATTTTGATCGCAATTTCTTGACCTGACCATCAGTCAGTTTGACACTAACAACACTATATGGCATTTTATTGTAAAACACATTTATGTTTTCAATTGATCAAATTGTGACCTCTTCAAGTTTCATCTGCATATTTTCCACTGGTGTATCAACGATTCTCATTCGTCCACCGACACCTTCAAGTAGCATTGATTTGTCGCTGAGAATGACAGCAACTGCTCTATAATTAACATTACCTGGGGCTATTTTAGCCCTAAAATATATGTCAACAACGGATTGCCTTGTTAAATCAAGATGTTCCAGCGAAAAGTAATAAATTGGATACAATTTCTTAAAATCAAGTTGCGATATTTGCAAACCGGTATCAACGTTTTGATCACGACCCATAAATGACAGCATCCGATGATACACACGTGCTATATGGTTGTTGTGGTAATCAAGTTGTATATCCTCGGTTGGTTCCTGTTGTCCGTTTATTCTCAGCGAAACCTCCTTGACTCCTAATTGATCAAATATCATATGCATGTGTTCTTGGGTACCTAATCGATTCCGATTATGTAGCGCAATAAATATATGACGTGGAGCTGAAACGCCTTGTTTTGATGCCAGGTGCCATGTAAATGTATCAGCAACACTATCCTCTTTGGCATCAGTTGTTGTTGTTAGCCAACTTAGCAATGATTTGCCGCCTGTGTCCGTAAATGAGAGTATTCGTTGTTCTGTGGCGATTGATGGGGTCATTACTGGCATCCACAATACCAATTTAGTTAAAATAACTTTACCATCATCAACATCATTAGCACACTAGATTGCGTCATTGTCATTACCCTTTCGCACTAACGCGATTGTGTGTTTGGCTCCATAGATGACTTTTCTGACATTTCTGCAGAATCCAAATATGTGATGGAGTGGAATCGCACATGAAAATTGTCGACGCCTCCCGTGTAGCATTGCTACTCGTGCTCCAAACCCTATATTGAAATTAGGAATGGTATTTATGACATCAAAAGCTGCGGCCGGTCTTACATATCCGGCTGGTGCTGGATCAACTGCGGTATCTTGTGTTGCCTTTACCTTAGAATACTGTACGTGTTCAGGATGATCAGAAGTATCCTTAGCAAACATCATAGATGGACCAGCATACCTTGTATAATCATCAGAATATCTTGCTAGTCCGATTATTGTTGTTGCAACATCAACCTCGCGTTCTATTGGTTCAATTTCTCTTTCGTCAATGAGATATCTCGTGAATTCAAATAGCGCCATGATACCATTATTGACTAAGCCGACTTTGGTACCATCTGGATACGGCGCGGGTACATTAGGGGTATCAGTACGTTGTACAAGTTCTCCTTCTACTTCGATAAACGCTTCACACGGCAGCAAGTATTTACTGGTATCATGGACTTGAAGTTCAATTCGCGATCGTTGGTCGGGTTGTATTGCATGATAAGAATAATATTGATAATTCCGAACTGAATAGTCCTTGCCCGTTGGGGCTTCCATATCAAACACGGTATAAGAGGTTCGTTTAAACATTTTATTAACATACTAGTGTTTTCAATTGTAAAACTCTTTGTAATCATCGTCGTTTTCGTTTTCGTTTCAAACCACATCCTGCTATCGCGTTCATGATAGCGTTATCTGTTACCGGCGAAGCTAACGGCGAAGCTAACGGCGCCACCTTGGGAGCCATTCTTGTAAATAACCCCGTGGTGGTATCACCGAGACCATCTCCGTACCACGCGCGGTAAACAGGCAATCGTGAGTTCACCACGTAGACGCTTACGGGTTTATCATGGTAGTAGTGTATGATCATCTTGTTATAAAAACACTAGCGTTTTCAATTGTGAAACGCTAGCGTTTCCAGGAATTTCAATCGCTGTAATAACCATGGGCGTCTCTGTGATTTTCAACTAATTCAGCAATGAGTTCTCGATATACATCAATGTCCATGATACCGCCGGCAAATAATCGTCTACAGATATCAGCTGCTTCATTAATTATTTCAACGGAGTTGTTTTCGGCTCGTTTTCCCCCGATAAGTACTTCTAGCAGTGATATATCCGAGAGAATATTACCAGGACATATCACGGTTGCGTTGAAATCCAAAGGATTTCCAATCGAATATCCGCTAGCAGTAATATTTTTAGTTGTACCAGTTTTATCATACTCATCTATTCCCTTTCTTAATTCTTTATATCCCAATTCTCTTTTATTTAAACGACCAATCCCCTTATTCGTTTTATACAACCAATCAGCCCATTCATCTCGGTTTATTTTACTGGTTTTATACTCGTCTTTTAAAAAGTCCTTTCTAGAATGAAAGCCTTGGGCGGCAAAATTTACAAAAGCCCTATAATCGCCAGGTTTTATTAATTAAATTTGTTTGATTTGTGTTATATCGTTTTCGGTGAGTTTGTCTATAAAGGGAACACCTCTTGGGGTGACACCAACAGGTTGTGGTTTAGGTGTGAAAAATTGTAGATTTTCATCATCAATATCAGCTAATCGTTCATATTCTCGTTGGGTTTTTATATCACTGGATAGCTGTTGTATCCCTGCGCGTGTTTGTCTGGTCTCTGCTGCTATCTTTTCAAGCGTATCAAGCAGCGGCGCCTTCTTTGCTCGTTCTCGTTCAGGAGTATCTCCGTATATCGCTGCTTCAGTTAACGTTTTCACATCTTTGGTCGCACTTGTTATCGATGCAAACTGTTGTTCACTTGACACAGAAAAGTCAGTTTGCATTTGTTGTCGTTGTTGAAGTTTCTCGAGAAGTCTGTCTCGAACCGGAAAACTTTTTAATTGCTGCTAGCCTCTCTCGGGCTAATCTAGTTGTAAGCGATTCACCTACCATATATTGTTTGTGAACTGAGATTTCAAATTTGAAACCCTTTGGGTTTCCATGCCTGCGTTTTCACCCGGAGGGTATTTCCACGTGAAGACTATATCATATTTAAAAGCTGAGTTATCAAATAATGTACTATCAAGCTAGAGTATCCATCTCCTACAAGGTTACACTGTACGACGCTATCCGCGAATGTTTTAGAAATAACATCGCTGGGGGCTTGAAAATTGTAATATCTGAGCGCGGCGATGAACAATTTTTGTTAACTCCGCGGCAACAACAACAATTACGTGAAAATGGAGGCATCGCGGTGATTACTTGCTACCACGACCAGATCGTCCAGTACGCACATAACTGCGTGAGCCAACCCAAACTGATGAGAATTCTTTCAGGAGAAAATCCTATTTGATGACTACACAACAAACAAATGTATAAAGAGTTACAAAAAACGCTCACGTGGTTAGGATACTGGTTTTTCCTCGTTTAATATTTTTCTAAAATCACGAACTTTAGAAATAATTTCAGTTCGTTTTTGATACTCTTGGCCGAGCTTTTGACGTATTGCTTCAACGGTGCTAAATAGCGTCATAAATGCATTAATGTCGTTAAAGTATAAACAAGCATTGATGGACTTTTGAATTCTTTTCACGAACGCGTACATCTTAGGTAAAACATAACGACCCTTACTAGACTGATACTCAATGTTTTCATACTCCGAGGTAATCCTGTCGCAGTCAAGATCTTCAGATAATACTATACCTCGATTTTGCAAATTTGAAATTTCAGCGATTATAGCATTAACATCTTTGATATCCATTTTATAAAAATATAATATAATATATTTTACCTCTAATTAATAAAAAAAAATTGGGTCATTTTTTACTCCGTTTTTTGATATGCTTAGGAGGACGTCACTACATGTACCTAATTAACTTAATTAAGGACAGTACATAACCGTATATTCTCCACTCGAGTGTTGTGGCAGATTGTAGGCATACATATACTTAATTAAGGACAGTACAATACCGTATAATCTCCACTCGAGTGTTGTGGCAGATTGTACGCATACATATACTTAATTAAGGACAGTACAATACCGTAAAATCTCCACTCGAGTGTTGTGGCAGATTGTAGGCATACATATACTTAATTAATGGACGGTACAATGCCGTATAATCTCCACTCGAGTGTTGTGGCAGATTGTAGGCATACATATACGTAACATATACTTAATTAACTTAATTAGGGATGGATTTAATTTACAATGAAACGATGATGGAATTTGTAATGTGATGATGGGACAGCACAAGACAGCGCAAACATGAAACGACGGGGTGGATTTTTCTACGGCCAATCCAACCAATCAAAAGCAACCTAATTAAGTTAACCCGGTTGCATGATTGTGACAAAAGACAACCACACGCCCGAATCAATGGCGTGGGTTAGTTTTGATTGGTCGGATCGACTTTCAAAAGCCCCAAGCTTATTACGAGTCATAACGTATATAAGGTGACTTAATACAGCAGCTTCAATCCACATGGTGTGTTATTTTATTTTCTTGAATTATTTATTAATGCTGTTTCACAACATTTAAATGAGACAAATATTTGAATAAAACACTAAAAAAAGAATATAGATGTTAGATAACAGCGTGTATTTCATTAGTTTTCATCGTAAAATGATTAATTAATCGTAATATTAATTAGACTTCAAGGAACGTAACTCTGTCATGCGATTTTATGACGTTAGGATTTATCTCTTGATATATGAAAACAGCGTGTATTTCATTAGTTTTCATCGTAATATTAATTGGACTTCAAGGGACTTAACTCTGTCATGCGACTTTACCACGTTAGGATTTATCTCCCTTGATATATGAAAACAGCGTGTATTTCATCAGTTTTCATCGTAAAATGATTAATTAATCGTAATATTAATTGGACTTCAAGGGATGTAACTCTGTCATGCGATTTTATCACGTTAGGATTTATCTCTCTTGGTATATGAAAATTGTATCCTGTGTGTTGTCTTTTTTGACAGAGCTGATTTAGTTATATTTTCTGCAACAAATCGTATTGAAGACCTACAAATATCGAAGTGCATACTGGCTTCATTTATTGACTGAAATATTTTTTCTTTGTTGGTTTCTGTATCAAATGATTTGACACTCTTGGGGTGTTTTGCGTGTTTGCCGGTTCCACCTAATTTTGTATTCTGACTTTGAGTAACAACTCGTAAGTTATCCAATTTGTTATTTTGAGGGAATCCATCAACGTGATCAATCACAAAGCCATATTTGATCAATCCGTTGTGACATTCGTATGCGAATCTATGACAATAATATTTATTCTTCCCGGCACCAAACATCAAATACCCTCTTTTATTTACCCATCGAACCGGCTTCTTCAGTCTGCGGTGCCTGACAACACCATCACTGGATGCTTCATAATTAACAAGCACTGGATGGGGTCTGAAGTCTTGGCTCATTTTTATAATAATACTACTTGTCCAATTTATTATCTGCTTTAATTATAAGTCTATCAATGTAGTCTTGAGGGGTTTTGATGACTTTGTCATTGAACGGGTCATTAATTCGTTTGTCATAGTAGCGTTTTAGTTCTCTGTATTGTTTGCCGCAACAATTGAGTCATAATTGTGATTTCCCACGAACGCCAACGTGGCAAACCAGACAAGGGTATGGCCAAAACTTCCTCGCCGAACACTTTGTAAATGATATCCACATAATTCGCTTCTGCATGTTTTGTTGCACGGAGTTGTAAATCCAATCATTAGCCACTTGTAGTGATTCATATACTATATTTTTCTATTTAAATACTTGTTTTAATTATAACATGGAGGAGTTCGAGAGATTATCAGCAATTAACCGTTACAAAAACGTTAAATTTAATCTCGATAGAACCCTCAAAGGTGTGCCAAAACGGGCAATAACCGATAGAGCCCTGATAAATAAAATTCACGATTGTATTAATGAATTCAAGCACGACGGTGCATTTCATAGCTGGTCAACATTTCGAATTGATATCGTTGTTGATGCCACCATGAACGACAGCAACGCAGTCATGATGTTATCACAAATTGGCAACAAAAAGTATTTTTTAGAGTAAAATTCATTATCCGTGTAGAATCAGGAGGTTGGATTATACGAGACAAATTTGAACCGATTCTCAAAGACAAGAAAACAGTCGTTGTTAGCCGTGATTCTAAGCCGGGTCTGTTAACTGGAATTGACAAACCATACTATGAACGAGCATATCCTGAAACAGCACTTGTGTATGGGATATATCCGTTAAATGAAAAACCTGATATAGGAAAACTAAATCCAATGAAGCAGTCATCGCCGTCGACTGCGTCGCTGAATTGTGTAGAAGAACGAATAACAGAGCATTTTACAAATGCATCCCGAGGGAACAAACTAACTGATTTACGGCGTAGGAAAATAGCTCAATGGGGTTTGACGGTGAAAGACTGCGGAGCAACTATTAGCGATATAGCAAAATTAGAAACATTACTGAGATTTCCAATAACCGTTATGACGATAACCGGAGCAGTTTTATATATCAAAATATAAATCAAAGGGAGCTCCAATCAAAATTATTGATCATAACGAACACGCATGGACGTCCGCGGTCACAATATTTCCACGGAACAGAATAATAAAGTATATACCCACGGAATTCTTGGGATAAGATTTCTCCAGGGATGTTTTTCTCGTTGAAAAGAAACTATTCAATGCTATTGTGCATGTTAGTAAAAACGACCCCGTGTTGGTGTGGTTGCTTCGCAGCACTGAAAACGACACGGATATGTAAGACCAAACGGTGAATTATACCGCACTGAAGCGTTTCACAACAAGATGAAAAAAACAGCTAGTGGATTTTTAACATGTGGCGAAGCGAATACAAAAGTGATAATGTACGGAGATTAGGGCCAACCACCACCATTTGTTGGCAAGGGTCCACATGATTGGTTGAAAGGTTTTTTTGTTGACTATAATGAAGAAATTGATACTGCCTATAGAGCACTTGTTGAACAATTGCGTGAAGTCAATAAATTAATTAGATTACAACCGGATAAAATTCAATGTGAAATAATTCGTGAAGTGATTTCAGAAACTCCCATGGAGGAATTTTGGGAAGAATGGAGACCAAATGATTCTGTAGTGGCAAGTTGAAAGATAGTCAGAGATGCACTTCAGAGAAAGTTGTTTGAATTACACAAAGAAAAATTCCCAACGCTTCCAGTGCCGCTGTGTTTTAGACCCTGTGATACACGGCGGCAGAATATTGAAGTTGAAATTCCAGGACGTTTGACTTCGTCAACGACAGAGTCAGGAACAGAAAAACAAACACTAGTGTTAAATGATATTGTGTTGGTTGATATTAGTGCTGTGGAAGACGCATTGCGTGCTGATAAATCGCCATTTACGCAAGGTTACGTAACGACGATACATTCCTCGAAGGGATTAACCATTACGGATACAACTGTTTGGATAGTCGATAATCGCATTGAGTGGTCAAATTTAGTCTATCTTGCAGTGTCTAGAATAAATCAACTTCGAAGAATTGTTTTCGACGACGACACAACAATGGATGATATTGATGTTAAAATCATTAATAAAAAACTCTCCGGATATAAACAACAAGACCAAAAAAAACCAACGAGAATTTGATATTGATGCCGCATTAATAATTGCACTGAAACAAATAACAGAATAATCACTGCGCGAGTTGCAATTGTATAATGCGTTGGCAGTATTCGGATAAAGATCTTCGCCAATTTACCGTAGACAGAACAAATAACAGTCTCGGTCATGTCAAATGTCATTTATTTCCGAGAATTTGCTGAGAAACGTTTTCTTTTTGTGGTTGTGATATATACTTACTTTTTATTGCGTTGTAAGGTTTCATATTGATTGCTCTGGTAATCTCGTTATTTAGCGCTGCAACTACTCCTGGTAATCTTCTGACCCATTCACGAGATCTTTTTTCTTGGATGAATTCTTTCGAGTATTGATATCCAAATAACCGCTCAGCAAGAGTCCGATTAAATCGTTCAACAATTGCCTGATTGCGATGTAGCGCATTATGCTCTCGTCTGATGGTGACATTGTGATGTTTCATCGCTGGTAAACAGCGCCTTGAAATTCCTTGCCAGGATCAACTTGTAATAGATTTGGCCAGCGTAGTGGGCCTGGTCGATAAATCCTTTCAAATGCAGAAGCTACTTTAGTGGCCGACCTTGTTTAAGCTGTTCTGCTTGTTTGTATCGACTCACAACATCAACAACAGTTAGCGCGTATTTGTAACCGTTGTCATGTGGTAAAAACAATAAATCAGCTTGATGAACTTCATTGGGTCCGGTAACATCAAAATGCGAAAAGTTAACTTGGCTAGGACGCGGTAAATAGATTTACCATATAGCTTGTTTGGATAACCAATTAGCTGCAGTGGCCTTTTTCACTTTTGCGGCGTTGGCGAGTTTACTGATTGCAGAACTTCCCCTACAGTATCCTTTTGGAGAATAGTAAATAGATTCCATGTTGTTATTAATTACCGGCACCTAACATCAATTTACCTTTCATTGCCGATTTTACCAACCACGAAGCCAATTTTTCTTTGAAAGATTTATCAGGAATAGCATTTAACGCATGAATTAATTTTACATCCGCGAGATGCCTGTGTTGCAAATTGCTGCTTTTATATGCAACATCATGAGCATGACACGCCTTATCAATGGCGTTTATTGGTTCTTCACCACGTCAAGGTTGGTTTTGATCATCAAGTCTGATATCTAATCGTGTTCCTGGGCCACAGTAGCTATATCCTGGAAGGTGCTTTTCTCCTGGATACTTTACCCACGGTGTTCCAGGGAGTTTTACTAACTTGGCTGCAATATCACCTCCTCGTTTTTTTAAAAACATCTCCGGATTTCATAGAAACAAATCTAAACTTTTTTATACCACATGTTGCACATCTACCAGTAAGTGCAGATCTGTTATTTTTAGTTGTAATTGTCGTCACATCATTTGTGCCAGTACGCGTTTTACACTTCACACAATATAGATCCATAATTTATGTATAGAGATATGAATATAATTTGATTTTTCAGCGACTAAAACAAGAGAACCAGTTAAGCATCATGCAGCGCTACCAAACTCTATCCGCGCAATTATAATCGGGCCATCTGGATCCGGCAAGACGCAATTGTTGCTCAATTTAATAATGAGATGGATGAAGTGGGATAAGTTATATTTAGTTGCTCCTAGCGTAGATGATCAGCGACGCTACGAAGTGTTAAAGGATTTTAACGAGAATGCATCAGAAATTAAAGGTGAGAACGTCATTGATTTTATAACTGATATTGACGAGGCACCATCCGTGGATGACCTTGATGGGAGCATTAACAATTTAGTCGTATACGACGATGTGATGTTAGACAATCAAAAAAACCCAGCTAGAATATTTTCCCGAGGCAGGCATAAAAACACCGACGTGATATTTGTCACTCAACGCTACACTCAGATTCCTAACGTGATCATAGATAACTGTAATATTCTTGCTGTGTTTAACGGCGTTGATACACATACGCTAAGAAATATTTGGCAGACATGGTGCTCCGATATGGACTTCAATCAATTTCGAAATTTCTTTAGTCATGCTCAGTCGGTCCCACATGGATTTATAACAATAAATTTGCATGATCCTCGAACACGATATCGTATCGGACTTGATCAAATATTCGGTTAACCTGTAGCAGCAGAGGGGGTGATGACAACATCGTTGCGACCCCCCAAGATTGAAAAATCGCTAAGTCTCCGTTTGCCAAATGGAGACTTTCTTTTGTTTTGGTTAAAACATGAGATTTCGTAGGAAGGCTCTATTTTCCGTTTTGACGCTTCAATCAAAAAAGTCGAAAAAAGTTGTCCGATTCCCCCCTCTGCTGCTCTTTGACTATTTTATAGTAATATTAATTTGAGGATCTGACTTAGAGTAAATAAGTTCATATTGTAACATTGTGTCGCTGGACCTGATAGTCTTTGGACTTTGAGACTACCTCATAATATCTTTTTGAGGCCATACAACGGGTTACGATTTAGTGATCACAGTTTAGACCATGACGATATCCCGGATTGTTGGGGTTCTAATCTGAACATGTTAATCATAATTGTGTTGTATACTAATGCTGTCAATGAGGCTTTATATAGGGAGAGATTTAGGAGCAGACAGAATAGAGGTGGATTCCTAGACGCTTGTCTTATAATTTTGTATTGTCCTATATGTTAATATTTCTCGCATATTTCAATGTTTAATTTTGTTTTTCCTGGTAATTTTATTAGAGTGGTACATCATCCTGTTAGGTTTGGTTGCACAGGTATCGTCATGAGATCGTTATACCCAGCGTAGTGTAGGTGGGCTCCCTTTGAGGGTAAAATAATCCCTTCTGATCCTGTACACACCCATTCCGCGAGGATGTAATTATTTTAAATATAAGGTTAAAATCCAGGACTAGTGAGTTATTTGCTATTGATATAATTATTTTAATCTTATATTTTATCAATGAGCCCTGTTGTTCTGAGTAATACAATTATATTTAGAAATTGTTTTGAGGGTTACCGTCGGTTAATTGAATTACTTCTGGGTATGTACTTGGTGCAGAAATGTTTAATTGTTTAGATCTGAATATGATCCGTTCCTTGTGCGTTTTATTACAGTTATTAAATATGTGATGTAAATCTTCAGGTAAGTTTATAAATGAAACAATTAATGTTGTGTGGAAAAGGTCCTATTAAAATATGTTAGCCAGTTTTGTTTTTCCTAAAATTATTCTGTTTTTTTTAGATTGTTCAAAACTGCTGTACCTAGGCGTTAAGATGTTCCTATTGACTTCCTTAACGATGCTGTGTAAAATTCTCCCTTGTTTATTTTGTTCCCAATCCGTTTGCCATGTTCGATTAATCATTGAGTAGGTCAGACTATAGATTTCAGTCTGACTATGCTTAATCGGCATGTAATTTGGTTCGGTGAGTTCATTTTTAGCCAGTTGGTCTGCTATTTCATTTCCTTTCATGTCTATGTGAGATGGAATCCACAAAAATTGACTGTTATATTTTGAGAGTTGAGTAATTGAAGGGTTTGATTTATTTTTTTAAGGAAATTTTCTCTAGATTTGATGTTATTGTTTTTAATGAAAGTAAGAACGCTAAGCGAGTCACTAATAATCAAAGTCTTGTTTGGTTTGTTATCTTGTATAGATTTTAAGGATTCAAGGATGGCCCAAATCCAGCTGTATAAATGGACAGTGGTCAGGAAGACGACTGCCCATTTTGATATTTTGTTCGGTTATGACCCTGGCTGCAGCTGTTTTAAAAGGATTTGTAATTTTCGAGCCATCCGTGTAAATTTGTGTATAGTTTTGGTATTGATTGTTTATTGTTTCCATTGCTAATGTTGTTAAATACTGTTGCTGATTTTCTTTGTTACCTTTTTCTGTAAGGGAGATATTTACTTTTATTGGTACATTACTATAAGGTTCTTTATCAAATATTTGTTAGTTTCTACTTGGAATGTATCTACTAGAATTTGATGTTTTAATTCACGCATTATTTTACCAAAAGATGTATTGTGTTTTAAGGTTTTCCGAAAGGGGGTGTTACATTTATTAATAGCCACAAAGGTGGGCTGTATTTTATCATGAGTCGACAGTCGAGTTGCATATCGCAACATGAGCTCCTGCCTTTTATGTGTAATGGCGGTTCTCCAGTCAAGCCCTGTAACTCGGCTGTGGACGTGAAAGGTAGTGCACCAGTACCTACGAGTAGGGCTTTCCTCTGTATTTTATTTAATTTGTTGAGTTGACTGACGGAAGCCGTGGTATACACTTGGCATCCATAGTCTAGTTTTGATCTTATTAATGCCCTGTATAAAGTCATAATTGTTTTTTGATTTGCACCCCACTGCGTTCCTTTGAGGCTTCTAAGCAGATTTAGGTCTTGATTTCATCTTTTAACTAAGTAATCAATATGATAAGCCCATGTTAGGTATTCATCGAAGTACATACCCAAAAATTTGGCTTCATTTACGAATGTAATATCTTTTTTTTTGTATTTTGAGTTTGGGATAAACTTTTAATTTCCTGTAAGGGGTAAACCGTACAGCTACCGTGTTTTGGTGCGATAATTTGAATCCCCACTTGTCAGCCCATTTTCCGATATTGTTAAGGCTGTTTTGAATTTCAGCCATGTGTTGGTGGCTGGAGGAGTTGCCTGCTCTCCATAGTCCACTATCATCAGCAAATTGAGATAATTCAATTTTGGGCGTTGCCAGATTTGAATCGAGGTCATTTATCATAAGGTTCAATAGGGTGTTGCTGAGAACACTTCCTTGTTGTGTTCCATTTTCAAGGGTGTGTCCCTCAGAGTAAGTTGCCCCTACCCTGGTTGTAATTTTGCGGTCCGTTTAAAGGTTTTGTATAAAATTGAATATTCGAAAAGTAATGCCATAATGATTTAATTTGGCTATAAGGCCTTTCGTCAATAAAAGATCGAAAGCTTTTTTCAGATCAAGAAATACCGCAATTAAGTTTCTATCCGCTTTTTTGTTGTTGAATGCTGGCTTAATGGCGGATTCTAATTTTATTAATTGATCCGTAGTGGAGCTGTTATTTCTAAACCCACATTGATTGGAGATATCAAATTATTGCTCCCCAAGTGGTGTTTAAGTCTACTGGTAATAATTTTTTTCCACAATTTTGCAGATTAGTTTAGTAAGTGATATGGGTCTATTTGACTGAATGTCATTTCCATCTTTATTTGGTTTTAAAATGGGATTACTATCGCCGTTTTCCATTTTTTGGGTAGCCTTCCTGTGTCCCAGATTATGTTTAGCATTTTTATGATTAATTTAACTAAAGTTATAGGTAAGTCTTTCCCCAAATGAAGTTTCACGTTTGGTTTTTAGCGCCTGGTCCAATTCATGGACAGTGATTTGTTTATTTAAATGTGAAGTTTTTGGTCCTAGATCTTGAAACATATGACGGAATTTAATTTCAGGTTTAGTCCTATATTTTTGAAATTCTGTGGTATGGTTGTTATTGCTGCTCATGTTTCTAAAGTGTAATGCTAATGAGTCAGCTTGTTCTTTATGATTATTGGTATTATTTATTTTTGGGGTGCTGTTTGTGTGCTTACCCCTAATGGTTTTTATTTTGTCCCATACTTGTTTGGAGTTTGTTCTAAAATTAATTGTTTTGCAGTATTTTTGCCAAGTTTGTTCTTTAGACTGCTTGATTAGGTATTCGATCTTGTTATCATGCTTTTTGTACTCTAAAAAGTTAGTAGTAATATTTGTTCTTTCAAATTTATTTCAAGCTCTTATTTTGGCTTTGTCGATTTTTGTTTTATTTCATTATTCCACCATGGCACACTAAGTTTCCTCTGTTGACAGCTGGTTTTAGATATATAGTGTTGGTGGCGGCATGAGTTATGATCTAAATTAGATTGTCATAGTAAATGTCAATATCATTAGATTCTATGTCTGATGGGTTAACATTATTTCTTATTTCTTGAAAGGTATCCCAATCAGCTTTAGAGTAAATCCACCTGGGTATTTTAACATTGAATTCGCACTGGAGGCCATCTTCAGGGTGGTAACTTCCGGGAAGTGGTCGCTTTCTATGGTGTCAGATTGGTTCACCTCCCATTTCGCCATCTGTGCCAGTCTGGATGTGCACAAGGTGAGGTCAATGGCACACAGGGTGCCGTCAACCGGACTAAGTCTGGTTTTGGCACCATCATTGGGTAGAGTAAGGTGGATTCAATAAACCATTTTTCGACCCATTTACCCTTTCTGTACGTCACCTCCCCCCCCCCCCCCGATAACTCATGATGGGCATTGAAATCCTCTCAAATGAACGCCAGCCCGAATTCAATATTTTTAGTTAATTCTTTAAGTTCTAAATTATGAGTAAGTTTAGTGTCCCCTCCAGGATCATAAACATTGAATATTTGAATTTTGCTATTTCCGGTATTCACTAATAGAGATTGAATTTCTATTAATGAGTTGCTAATTTCATTAGATGTTATTGGTATCGGTTTAGCAGATGGTAGGATGTTATTTATAAATATGGCTAAACCGCCCCCTGGCCTTCATTTCGATGTTGGAAATAGCCCGGAGAGTAGCCTTGAATTGATGGCAATGTTTTCGAAGTTGCAGCAAGTTTTGTTTTTTATGAATGCAAATGATGTCAGGTTTATGTACAGTATTAATAGGTTTTAGTTTGAGTTAGTTAATGTTTCCTCACAATCCTCTTGCATTCCATTGCCATATAATAACGTTCCCTTTTTGTGTATTAGCCATTTGTATTAGGGACGTTTATTGGAAATTGGCGCTCAATTTGGGTGAGAACATTTTTGATTGACGATTGAATATTATTTCGTGCTTTTGGGTCGACTAAATTTAAATCGCCAGACAATTTGTCCAGTCGAGTAAAAACTATACCCAGTTATGTAAATATTGCAGCCTGATTTGACAGATTGTTGTTATTGTCGTTATTGAGCTTATCCTGTGTTGATTTCAATTTTGGTTCATGTATATTTTATAATGGAATTGTTTGTTATTTATTTTTATTAGAGTTGTCAAATGTGACTTTAGATGTTCTGTAATTTAAATGTATGGAGTTCATAATCCCTACTATGGCCTTTTCCCTAACTGTATATGGACAGTTAGTGGATTGAGGTAGATGTAGGCGTGTACAGTTAACGCATTTTGGGGTTTTTCTGTTGCATTGTGGTGCCCCCAACATTTATTGCATTTGTCCTGATACTTACAGTTGACCTTATAGTGACCCCAGTTTTGGCATTTGGGGCAAAATCTTGGTTTGTTTACATAAGGTTCTAACCTGTATCTTGTGCATGTTGTGCCTAATGTGATTAGCGTTGGTAGGTGGTTGGGGGTTGTAGGGTTGGGCGTTTCCAAAACAGTAACGTTTTTATTTGGTTTTTTATTTCCTATTCGATAGTTTTTAGTAATTTGATTTCCTCCTTCCTGAAGTTTATGTGCTAGCTCTTGGTTGCTAAGCACACAAAGTTTACCTGTTAATTTGAGTACCGCTTTGTATGTAATCGTTTGCGGTACATGCTTTGTGGTAGTGGTGGTGGTAGTGCCCTCGTTATTTATTTGCTTAGTTTTTGGAGTGTTGATAGTACCTCGTAGTTGTTTATGTGGTTCGACTATTACCGGCATACCATAGAGTTGCTCTATTTCAAAGTATTTGGCTACTTGACTTCTGCTGCTGCAATGTATAATAATGTATTGATGGTTTGGCCTAATTATCTTGCTCTGTCCCGAGTGAACTTTTAAGAGGGCTCTAGCAATATTGTTTGAAGATAAATTATTGAATTGAACTGTTTTTCTTTCAATATACAGCGTCAAGTCCAGTCTGTGATAGTTGGGTTTCTTATGTATTGCTTTCCTTGTTTGGTTTTGAGTATTTACTTTTTTTTTTGCGGGGTGGGGGGTCAACCTGAGCGGGATTGTTATTTTGTTTTTTAACTTTGTCCTGGGCTTGTGTTACAGTTGAAGATTTTAATGATAATCAACGGAATTGTGATCAATTAAAATCTCATATAAACGAGCTGGAGGCATTGCTTTAATGAATAAAAGTGTAACGGAAACATGGTCAAGTGCAAGGAGATAATCAAAAAAGCTCAAACATGTTTCCAAGAAGGGAACTCACCCATATTTAGTCTTCACACGTTGGCCTACAAATATTTAAGCAGACCTGATATCAATCTAGTTTGGCTTCAACTGACTTTTTCCTGCCCATTGATTGGAAAGATCACTCGCAGTGTCATGATTGCTTTGGGAAGTGAAGAAAAAGCTTCAAATTGTAAATTATCAATATGTAATAACATTCTTTGTGTACATGTCAACGTTGATCGGCATGATGCACAATTTATCACATTAATATAGGGAAAAATATTGCATAATATGACCTCTGATTTTGAATCCATTAATCAATATATGGATTCACACACACACAAACACACAGACACACACATATATATATACATCCCCCCCAATGTATGATGTTAATAAAGGAAAAAAGCGATTGCAGTCTAAGAAATGTGATTTTGAATATATTAATTATCTCATATATATATATATATATATATATATATATATATATATATATATATATATATATATATATATATATAAATACATATAATAGTTGCTATAATTTATACTTGACAATTTGATTTATTAAATGATGGTGATATTGTGAAATGGCTCGATACTAAATAAGTTCTAGGAATAAATGTTGTGATAAAATAGAATTCAAGATTAATATTGACTAAACTTAAAGTACTCTGTGTAAAACTAGAGGTATTCTGAAAACCACGCATCAGAAGGGTATCCAATTTAAGCCATATAACATAATATGTGTGGGTAAGTATAATAAAACCATACTGAAAATGTGTATGCGGCTTTATTTAAAGTTCTGTAATCGTATATATATATATATATATATATATATATATATATATATATATATATATATATATATATATATATATATATATATATATATATATATACGTTTGTCAGTACATCCTGGATGCCAAACAAAAGTTCAGGATTCTAAATTCGCTACATCGTAATTACTGTTAATTTTTTTTTAGTTATTATGTTAAAACTTTCTTGTACTCCTGAGCCACTATCACATAATATTTACTAAAGAATCATTGCCGATTTTAGTTGAAATGTTTCCATCTCGCTCAGCAAATTTATAACAATTGTTTCGTTTCTCCAGTTTTATTTTTGCTTGAGAACGTTTTTTTTAAAATTATAAAATATTAACGTCTGAGAAACATTAACTCGAGACTATTAACATCCATTTATTAACATTTCAGTTTTTGTATTGGCACTTTTCTTTCCCATCACGCACATCCTAACTCTTAATTTTATTTCTTTAATTTTTTTAAAGTTTTGTGTGGAAATGTTATTTTACTACTCCCGCCAGCCAACACAAATTAAACTGGTTCTAACTCGCGTCATGGCATTATTGATTATTTCTTTATTTTTATGCTTTTTTGTGCTCAACTGGCCCATCGAAAGTTTTTATTTGTTTACTTTTACAGTTTTATGTTTGTGTTGACACGTTCTTGTATGACTTTATTATTTATAAACAAATTGGTTCGAGTTCGAACTCGTCGCATCAAACGTTTGGCTCAAATTCTTTTCACAGTCCAAGCATCTACTGCATGCCACGTTTTTTTTTTACCACAAACATCACAAGAATATTTCTCACTCAAGTCACTATCAATGTAAAAGTTTCCTTCAAAGGCAGAAGTCCATCCAACAATTATCAAGTCGGTACACTTATCGTTATGCTTTTTCAAGCCGTTTGATTGAATGTATCGCTCATAGTGTCATGAATGTTTAATTAATTAGGGTATCGAATAACAAGCGGTACGTTGTAAATAGTCAATATATAATAATAGTCTTTGTGTACTTGTCAACGTTTGTAGGAAACAACGATAAGGTCTTCGACCTCTGATTTTAAGAAAAGACGCACACACACACACACACACACACACACATATATACATATATATATATATATATATATATATATATATATATATATATATATATATATATATATATATATATATATATATGCATGTGTGTGTGTGTGTTGTTGAATATCAAAACATAACATAAAATAGGTTTTATTATTTGCACGGAATGTACTTCGCAATAATGCCCATGTGTCAGTATACACTACTGAGTCTTATGAATTATGCATATTCATGTGATATTGCGCAACCAATGGAGAACCAGATAAGTATTAGCGTAACCTCTAAATCACATTTGTCATTGCGAAACGGCGCCAGGGGCATATTTTAAGTCGTATTATTACGATCATTGTTACTAATTATCATCATGTACGTAAACATCTACTGATTAATCATATATAATTTTACTTCTTTCCAGAGCAAGGACAATTACTGTTTATTATTAAATATATTCAATGCAGTTTAAAACCATGGATACAAATTACGAAATTAACTTTAAAATGATGAACCAGGAGTATCAGAAAATATCGGCTCACGTCAAAGTTTTATAACGTTTTCATACTACTGTAACTCTTACACAAAACGTTTCCCATGCTTGTTGAATCTTTCGTTTATTACATGTAACCTGATAGCATATGATCAGATTAAAGTGTCATACCGAATCCAGGGAGGCAGGATGCCGAATGAATAACATTATCCTAATCGGCAATAATCTAACCATCTTTGATATTCTAATATACAATGTTCTAACATTAACAGTGTTAACTTGGGACTTTACAGAGCTAATTTAGCAGATAGAAAAAGTTGAACGCTCTAATGTATACTGATTTTAATCATTTTTTTTATTAACGCAAATTACCTTCGTCTGGTATATTCTGTTGAAATACAAATTACCACGTGTACTACTTATCAACTCTGATAAATATATCATATAACGCTACGAAAATAAAACTGACACAAACAACCGTCTTAAAACTCTTTAATTAAACATATTTTTTTATTCATTTTTTAATGGCATCTAGTCTTTTTGATCTACTTTTCCAAATAGCATCAACGCCAATACAACATTTTTAATTATATAAACTAATTCAGTACTGAATACACATCTCTGATTTATAAAACAAGATTACAATTAATGTCGTTGAAGAAATAATCCGATGAGCATCTTTGGAAACTTAGTTATATTCTGAGAAGAAAAAAAAATATTCGTATTTCTTTGGCCAATTTCCTGCAGCAACCAACGGTAGGTGTCTCTTTTATCGGTCAACATATCCATTGAGAGATGGGTTACTCGATAATTATATGCAGTTTGAAGGCGAATGATGCGTACAAATAAAACAATGTGCATAAAGGCAGTTTAGATTTGATGATGGGCTTTAAGCCGTTTTATTTGCTTTTGTAATGAGTAGCGCACTGTATATTTTGTCATAGACTTAAGCGGTATTAGTTGGCTGAAAAGTGTACAGCGTCTTAATTATATGTCTTCAGGATAAAGTAAGTACAGAAGATATGAAATTCAGCGATTTATTCTGATATACAGTTAGTAGAATTTATATTTACTTGTCTAATATAATACGTATTGTTATTTCAGGAAGAAAGAGAGAAAAAAGGAAGAGTAAGTAAAATAATAACCACCTTTAGTAAGGAAGTAAAATGCATGCCTTTCTTAAAGCTATTATATGACTTCTCTAAGACACATATTTGTAAGATAAAAAAAAATTCGCTAAATTTTACATTTTCTTTTACAACTTACAACGGAATGATTGCTTTTATACCCTTGTCAAGTTCATATTTTGTTTCTGTATCGCAAAGTCTTTATTGCTTTGGTATGAACAAGAAGTAACATCTTTTAATCAGTAAATACATACGAATGAAGACATGCTTGGATTTATGAATTCTGTTTCTTTCAAGATGTGATTAAGATATAGAATTCAGCGATTTATTTGAGATAAAAGAAGTGGAATTTGTATATACTTGTTTAATATCAGATGTATTGTTCTTTCAGGAAGAATAAGTGATAAAAGAGAAGAAAAAAATATTAAGTAGCAATATATCTCCTTATAGTAAATAAGTGAAAACTCATTCATTTCATGATGTTATTATATGGCTTATAAGACGCATATATTTATGAAAAATAATTATTCGCCGAACTTTACATTATCTTTTACAACCTATAACGGAAGGATTGTTTTCAAACCCTTGTCAAGTTTATATTTTGTTTACATCCCTTATTTATTGCTATCGTTAACAAAATGTAGCATATTTCATTCAATGAATACATACGAACGGACACGTGTGCAGAATAATGAATTATACGGTTTGTTTTTCAAGATGTGATTATTGTAATATGTAATTGCCGATTCAGCTCTACGCACCTTGAAATGTCTGACTGATATTCCCCTAACATTATAAGCATCGGAAAGCAATGCAGGTAGTTTTGTTTCGTCCCAAAATATATGTTAGCTAACGTTGTGTGCTACATCTTAACATTTAGAACAAAACGATTTATTAAAAACATCAAGGTTTAGCACATGTATCAACAGCTTCGAACAAGTTTAAAAAATAGAGCAGGGATACATTAAATGTGTGACCATACTTACTCTATTATTGTCGAATTGTATATATTAAGTTGGATAAGTAATAACCATTATATTTAACAGTCCAAATGAACAATATAGTTAAATATACATTCTACCCTACACCCAATTCCACAAAAACACATCATAATATCTAAAAGGTTGCTTAATGTACCCCTGATAATATCATGGAGGTAGTCAGAATGTTTACGTCCGTAAAAATAGTTCGTTGTCACTACAACGTCGATGCTACTTTGAAGACTAAATTATAAATCACGTTGAGGGGATTTTGTATTGTTGTCAATGTTTTGACCATGACCAATGCTCCTGGGGTTTTCTTGCCTATCAAACCGGCATTGCTTCGATCGTTGCTATTTTGATTTCCGCGGTTTAAGTCAATATCGATACACGTACCGAGCAGATACAACTAGCCGTGTTGAAATTCATAGTGGGTAGAAAACATAATAATGCAACAATGAATGTCACTGACTCCCCGAATTTACTAGTTGGTTTGTATAGATGAGGAATTTGTATGGGATGAGCTAACCTATATAGTGTTATGAGTTTAGGTTCTAAAAAAGTGAAAACAACAAGCTTTGTAAAATTTAACTAATAATTGTTTTCCCTGCATAACGATGTACAAATAAAAAAAGAACTTACGGTTTTAAAAATCAAATCTTAAAATAGTCTAAGAAGAATCGACAAATTAAATTATTAAAGTCTTAGTAATGAAATGCACTAATAAAATCAAGTTTTAGTCTCAATGAAAGGTGATCACGTATGCTGTATCATGTACTATGATGTTTCTACCCTGCAGTAAATATGCGTTAGTGTCTAATAATTGTACCGAACTCGGCGAAGAATTTGTCAAGTCTTAAATAGTTGAAGTTTAATGACGTCATCAACCGTTATTTCTACTATCATAATTTTGACAACGTGTTTCTGTTCTGGAAATTTAAATAAAATTTTGAAATCATACAATCTGAAATTAAAAACAAGATTAATATTTTATCTTGTGAAATTACTTTCGTCATGTTAATCAGAATATTTACTGCAGGGTATAACCTGGTAGAATGAAATACTTCCGTTAGATCGATTTTGCTAGAAAGGGATTGTGATCGTAATTGTGAAAATAAAGGTAATATCGCCGATTGGTATCAAAACATAGTCATTTAAGAGTTATGCGTTGGTACATAACTGTCTTTTCAATGTATATGTGCACTTTTACAGTCTTCTTGTGATTATAAAGCGGTAATAGACTCGTGAGAAAAAGTCAAATCCAGCGAACGTTTGTAGTCACTCTTGCATTCCTTGTGTTTATTTATATTACCGATAAGTTTAGTTCGTGTTGTCAGAGATTTCGCCGTACTTTATTGATAAAACGTCAGACTCCTGTGGTAGCTGCATACGTTTTGATTGTAATTTGCGCATTTGTTTGTTTTCCGTTTGAGACCCTGATAAGTGACGCTTGATTCCCCGTTTTAAATCTCACGTTTGTTATATTTTTTTCAGGAAGAAAGGCAGATACAAGCATTTGTAAGTATTAATATATAGTCTCTCATTCATTAAAGTTGAAGGTATTCATTTCGTATGGTTCTTATTTGATTATTAAAATATAAGTATATATTCATTAAAATATGGATTCAACGAACTTTAGCCATTGTATTATATTAAATATAAAGTTACAGATTAATTGTCATGCCCGTTTTTCTTATGGAAGATGAAATATAAATAACATTTTTCAGATCACATTCGGTTATAAAAATGATTTTGATTCGCGTATAATGCAAGTGTATTATGTTTGATTCAAACTATACATTACAAAGCTCACAATACAGCGTTATTGTTTCTATAGTGAAGAAAAGACGTAAATGTTTTTTAAGACAGATATGAAACAAACAAAACAAGATAATACTCTGAATTATTTTATATAATTTCCACTCTTTTATTGAAGAAACGATTGGCGTGTAGCCATGGCTGTCAGGTCATCGAGACTTATACCTTGCACATTTTGATGCTGCATATCCTACACATTTAAATCTCAAATGCTGTCAATTAGGTTTGACTTTGTTTTCAGCTTCCTCGTAGTTGTATAGTTTATTAACCAATGGTTACCTTATTGCATTATGTTTACGTTATGTTGGTCTAAATACGCCTGACCATATATATTGGCAGAGTGAGCAAAGTTAATTTTGTAAGACTCTTCTACCGATAATATACATTAACCGCCTTTTCTTATGACGGAAGACAATATTGGTTGATATGTTAACATTTGTCCGTCCATCTCTCATTTGAATATTTTACTAGTAAACTATAAGAGAGGTACGTGTAAACTCAAAAATAAATGTACATTCATTGTCACTTACCACGTGCATGAATCCTATGACAAAGTTTATATGGCGTGTGCAAAATTGTTTATAAATAGTTACAATTAAATCAATACATCATTATGAGTTACCTGGTAGACAGATATATATATATATATATATATATATATATATATATATATATATATATATATATATATATATATACATATTTATATATTTATCAGCACCGACCATTTGAAGATGCTAATATAAGGAACCATAACAATTGCAGTGTAATATAGTCAAACGACACTAGCCACAGAAAACAAATTATAGTCTATAACAGTGCAGCGCAAGTTTTAGCTACTCGGACTATTTCAAAGCAAAAGATTATAGTCTATGACAGTGTAGAACAAGTTTCAGCTATTCGGAATATTTTAAAGCAGATAGATAATAGTCTATAACAGTGTAGAACAAGTTTCAGCTACTCGGACTATTTCCCAGCAAACAATTTATAGTCTAGAACAGTGTAGAACAAGTTTCAGCTACTTGGACTATTTAACATTTCAGAGACATTGTAACGAAACTGCGGAAGTTCATTGGTCATTTCGAATAGGAACATTTATGTTTTTATTTTTACCGGGAAGAACGGACATTATCATTCTAAAGAAAACTAGATCTGAAAAATGCATGAACTACTAGTACTACAAAATCAATACTAAGTTTGAATTGGATATGGATATGATCTCTAAACACCTACACGCATTCCAAAGAAAATATCGAAACCTCCTAAGAAAAGTATATTTCACTGCTTATATTATCATGCTTATTATGTTCTTTCAGCGCCAGTCGCCTGAAAACGTAAGTACTGATTTGAACACGTTATGCATTATAAAAACATAGCACTCGAGTTAACTGTTATTGTTGGGCTTATTGCAAAGTATTAAATTCATTTAGTATTACATTTATTTAGTATTAAATCCATTTACTATTTAGTTCATTTAGTATTAAGTTTATTTATTATTAAATTCATTTATTATTCAATTCATTTAGCATTCCATAAATTTAGTATTCAATTAATTTAGTATTCAATTCATTTATTAATCAATTCCTTTAGTATTTGATACATTTTGATTTTGACAATAAGATATTAGTGACGCTATTTCAGAACACATTAGGATGTATCTCTTCTTGTTTTTTCTTTAAGTTTTAAGGACGTTTTCTCTGACACAGTAACGCATGAATTGTATAACCACTAGAGTACTGATCAGTCTGTTTTAGCCATTGCCGGAATATTCATGACCTACCAATGTAATTGATATTTCTGTAATCTCATACATGTAAAATGTTCACGGTTCTCACTATTGCATACACGTTTGTTTTATTCTTTTTTCAATTGTAGCTTTCGAATTTAGAGAAAAAGATCATATCTTGAATTTTACAAAACATGCTCGTGACGTTCTTTGTTATTACTTAGTTTTTGACCAAAAGGTCGTATTACTTAAAAACGTAGAACATACTATTAGTTTCTGGTCTTTCAATGTTCAGATTACGTTTGTCCTAAGCTAATAATCATTCAATACTGGCACAAAACAAAATCTAACGACGAACACGTGCGAATTATGAAAATGTCTGCATTAAGGTTCATTTTAACCTTTAGTTATGGATTTAGTTTAGACTTTACGTGAATATAAGCAACTTAAACATTAACAACAGATTCACACGCAAACACACAACACAAACACACACACATACGTATGTATATATATATATATATATATATATATATATATATATATATATATATATATATATATATATATATATATATATATATATATATATATTGTTAGGTGCTTAGGCTCGAATTAATAGTAACATAGAAAGAGTGAAAATAACAAGCTTTTAAAAACTCATTAATAAATAAATTGAGCACAAATATTTTCCAGAAAAGAAAATATAAACTTACGGTTTTAAGAATCAATTCCAAAATTAATACAAAAATAATTCCAAATATAATCCACTAGTGAAATTGCAAAAGTCCTGGTAATAAAATGTCCAAATAATTTCCAGTTCGAATCATTGTGAAGCATCCAAGAAAAAAAACGATGTCACGTGCTAAAGTCAGTTCTGATCTTATAAAATCCAATGAGCACAATTATTTTCCAGATAAATAACAAAATAAATCATCTTGATCCAAACGAATTGAAATAAGTTCCAGTACAAGGTAATTAAAATAACTCAAAACAATATAACTTAATATCCTAACAGCCCAACATCTACTAAATATTTCGCTCCAAAACTAATTTATATACCTGTTTCTACATGAACAAGGAAGGGGTGACCCAACTAAAAATAGAAAGATGTTTATAACAAAGCTCTATGATGTCCTTGGAATCAACCAATCATTTTAAAAGCTTGTTTATAACCTTGAAGCTAGGACAGAAATGAGGTCAACATCTAGTGTTTATTTGTGAAGTACAGGTCATCTCCCAAGGAATGAATCCTAAACTTAAAATGTAAAATTTGAATCTGACAAACAAACAATTAAAATAAAAATAAATGACTTAAATCAAATATACGTAACATCTTCCCCCATAAAATATAAAGAAAGGTTTATATGATCAAACTTTCTTTTTGTCACAAAGCAATTTACACCTGAGGTTAAAAAAATTCGTATAAATTACACAGTGTATATGATATAATATATTGTTATACACCGGAAAGAGCGTCTGCTATTAAATTATCTTTTCCCTTGATGTGCCGGATGTCAAGATTATATTCCTGCAATAACAAACTCCACCTTAGCAATCTTTTTTTTTTTTTTTCATCTTGCCGATGAAAGTAAGGGGTTTGTGGTCACTAAAAACTATAATCGAAGAAGGAGCTGAACTAAGATAAACTTCAAAATGTTGTAAAGCCAGAATCAATGCCAAACATTCTTTCTCGATAGTTGAATAATTTATCTGGCACACTGGATGTTTAATACCATTTTTGTCTTCTTGAATTAAAACTGCTTCAACACCAACATCACTTGCATCGACAGATAATTTGAAAGACTGACCGAAATTTGGAGTTGCAAGAACTGGTGCTGTTTCAAGTATGGCTTTTAACTTGTCAAAAGCCTCCTGAAATTTTTCAGTCCAAAAGAACTTGTTCTTTTTCTTCATTAAATTTGTCAGAGGTTCTGCAATTATAGAAAAATTGGAACAAAATTTCCGAAAGTATCCTGCCATACCATAAAATCGCATCAGTTGATTTCTATTTTCAGGCACAGGGAATTTAGAAATAGCGTCAACCTTGGTTTAAGTTGTCAATGTCCAACAATATTTCCTAAGAACGTCTCACACGCAACGGCATAAATCACTTTTAGATAAATTAACTGTCAAACATGCATCAGTGAGTCTGTCAAAGAATTTTCGAATTGTTGCTAGATGTTCTATCCAGGTGTCTTTGTAGATGATGACGTCATCTATATTGGCATAACTTTTTTCTAGACCAGAGGTGATCATATTTATCGGAATTTTGAATGTACTTGGTGACCATTTCATCCCGATTGGCATTACTTTATATTGATAAAGTCCATCTGGAGTCGCAAATGCCGAGATCTCCTTTGCTCTTTCCGTTAGTGGAATCTGCCAAAATCCTTTCAGAAGGTCAAATTTGGTGACATGCTTGGCATTCCCCATTTTATCGATACAATCGTCAATTTTTGGTAATGGGAGTGAATCTGTTTTAGTCACACTGTTCACCTTCCTATAATCAGTGCACATACGGAAAGTTTTATCTGGTTTTGGAACAAGTATGCATGGTGAACTCCAATCACTTTTACTTGGCTCGATAAAATCATTCTCCAGCAAATATTGAATTTCCTTTTTTAAGTATTCCTGCTTGAGTGGATTCATCCTGTATGGATGTTGTTTGACAGGTTTGGAATTTACAATTTCAACGTTATGAAAATTTTTGTTTGTCCTTGTAGGAACATCTGGAAATAAGTGCACATATTCAAAAAATAACTGTTTCAGTACATTTCTTTCTTGCACTTGTAAATGTGAAGTTTCTGGTCTAGATCTTTCATAATTTCTGAATTACAAAGATTCGTCATTTCATTATCAGTATAATCTGATGATAATCCTTCACTGAGTTGGACAGGTACAACTAAATTAATTACTTGTTTAACATGGTTATCTCTTTCAATATAAGCGCCTCCCAGGAGTATTTATAATGTAATTTAAGTCATTAATTTTCCTGTCAACTGTGTAGGGACCATAATATTTGGCTGGAAGAGGATTTTGTGGCATTGGTTAAGAGAGACAGAACTCTATCACCAGGCTGAAAACTCCTTTCCTTCGATTTTTTTTATCATTTCTTGATTTCATTTTAGATATAGCAGAGTGCAGATTTGCTCTTGCGACCTCACAAGCCTTTGGCAACTTGTATCTAAAATCGGAAACATAATCAAGAAGATTGATCTCAGTATGATCATTAGAGCGAAGTTTCTCTTTCAATAACTTCAATGGTCCACGCACAGTATGTCCAAAAAACAGTTTAATCGGACTGAAGCCTAAAGCTTTTTGAACTGATTCTCTAACAACAAAGAATAGTAAGTGAATGCCTTCATCCCAATTTTTATTCGTATCAAAACAATGTGATCGGATCATATTTTTCAAAGTCTGATGGAATGTTTCTAATGCCCCATGGCTCTTAGGGTGATAGGCAGAATAGTTTGAATTGCTGAAAGCCCAATTCATACATAACTTGTTGGAAAAGTTCAGACATGATGTTTGAACCTTGATCAGACTGAACAGATTTTGGAAGGCCATACTGAGTAAAACACTTTATCAAAGCTTTTTCAATTGTTTTAGATTTTATATTCCTCAACGGAATTGCCTCTAGAAACCTTGTTGACGCACACATAATGGTTAACAAATATTGGTTACCTGACTTGGTCTTGGGAAATGGATCTACACAATCTACCATAATTCTACTAAATGTTTCGTCAAAGGCAGGAATAAGTTGTAGATGAGCCTTAGGTATCTTCTGATTGGGTTTTCCTACCATTTGACAAGTATGACAAGATCTACAGTATTTGGCAACATCACTTCTGATTTTTGGCCAATTGAAGTGAGTCAAGATCTTGTGATAACTTCTATTAATCCCTAAATGATCGGCCAAAGGAGTTTCATGGGCCAGATTAAGTATTTCCTGTCTGCAAGGTATTGTAACTACTATTTGATAGTTCACCGACCACTCAACATCAGCAGGTACCTCGGGAGGTCTCTATTTTCTCATAAGAATTCCATTTGTAATGAAATATCAGACTGCAACTTCAGTGGCTTCAGTCTCACTTATGGCTTTTTGAAACAAACAGGAGATTTCTGTATCTTTTTCCTGTTCGACGACAAGTGACTGTCATTTATCACCCTGATTAAAATAAAGAGAATGAGTTGTTAAAAGAGGATCACTATGATCAATACCTTCTGATTGATCCAAACGTGGAATAAAAATGACCTCATCAAAAGCCTGACCTATACACGTGTCAGCTAAAGGAAGACTGACTTCATCAACATCATTCTCAAGCGCTTTCTTTGCCATAGTTCTGGTAACTGCACAAGCTTGAAATATTTCAGGGAATTATTTTTCAATTGGATCAACTTTCCGACCGAAATCAGGTTTGTCAGTTACAAGTGGATTAATCACAACCTTGTCTCCAGCTAAGTCGTTGCCTAGAAATAAATGGAATGCACTCCACGGGTAAAACCGAGACTGATCCGACTGTCACAGGTCCTAATACTAAGTTTGATGAAAAATTTACATCAAGGAGAGGAACATTAACACATGCGTACTTTACTCCCTGAATATGAACACTTTCGTTTGAAGAAGACTTCTCATAAAAAGGAAAGTACCTGACAATAAATGTCCCTGAGAAGCTTCTGTGTCCCTTAAAATTTTAATAGGAGTGGGATTGGCTGAATCACCCAAGAGTGATATAGAACCCTTCCATATGAATGGTTCATAATTCTCCATAATAAAATCAGACTGGGATTTATTAGACCCAACACATGTATTGCTTTAATTACATGACCGTGACCTCGGCCTCTTAGAAATAATAGCATTTGAAACAGGTCTGTCTTGATTCTGACGCCTATTTTTAAATTTGTAGCAATCAGAAATAACGTGTCCTTTTTTCGTGCAATAGGTACACGTTGGAAGAGACAAGGATCTAGTTTGATTTTTGAAAGTTGTGCTAGTTTGAGTTTTAAAAGGGCTAGTATTAAGCTGAAATAAGTTTCTGCCAGAAGACTTGTGTAGAAGTCTTGTTAACAAAAGGAACTTTACGTGTCAAAGAATATTCGTCAGCAGCTCGGGCATCATTCTCCAAGGTTTCAATCCTATGCTCATCAAGATAAGATTTAACGTCACTATGGACACAGATTTTGAACTCTTCAATTGATATCATTTGCTTGAGATTTTGATAATCTTGTTTGACTTTCTTGGCTAAGCACCATCTATCAGACAACTGCTCTTTTTCTCTAGCAAATTCGACATAAGTTTGTCCAGCTTCTTTTCTGTAATTTCTGAATTTTTGCCGATTAGCTTCAGGGACTAACTCATAACCCCTTATAATGCAATCTTTAACCAAATCATAGTCACCACTTTGGTGAACAGAGAGTGAAGTGTAAATCTTAATAGCATTACCAGTGAGTACACATTGCAATAACTGATGCCAATGCTTCCTTGGCCACTTTAAATTTTCTGCAACTTTTTCAAAACGAATGAAGTTTGTTTCTACTTCTTTTTCTCTGAAAGGTTGCACTAATCTAATGTTCCTTGCTAAATCAAAACTTAAATTTAGATTTGATGTATGAATGTGTTTCTCACTTGCGATTTCTATTTCTTTCATATTACATTGCTATTCTCTTTCTTCCTTCTCTCACTCTTTATCAATTTGTGTTTCTTGTAACCGAATGCGCATCTGCGCGTTTTGTAATTCAAATTGTCTCTCTTTCTCCTCTTTGTGATATTGTATTTTTTTTCTCTCCCTTTCCTGTCTCTATCTCCTCTTCGTCATATTTTAATTGTTTTCTTTCTCCTTTTCCTGTCTCTTTCTCTCCTTCTTTTTCATATTGTAATTGTTTTTCTTTCTCACTTTTCTGTAATTCCAGCTTCTTCGACTCTAATTCCATCTTGAATTTTAATTTTAATTTCTTTATTTTAATGTCAGAGTCTGATGCAGACTTAATGACCGAAATCAAAGCACTTTTTTCCAAAACATTCTTTTCTACCAAATATTGGACCAAAATCTTTTTGATACTTTGTTTCGTTAAAGAAGCCTTGGCTTCAGAAAGATCATATATTCTGGCAAGTTGAATCAACTCATCCTTTTTGAGAAGATATAATTGCTCCTGAGTAGGATTAGAAATAAATATTTCTACTTTAGATGTCATTTTAATACAAGCCTGTCAATCTCACTAAAGATTTAAAAAAAATTCAAAAACTTCGTGAATTCAAATTTAAAACAAAAATTTTCTGAAACAATTATAGCCCAATTCCAATTGATCCCAATCTCGGACGAGGCCACCGATTTCTATGTTACGTGCTTAGGCTCGAATAAACAAAGCAGCACAGGGGCGAACATTCCAACTTTGTATAGGCGTCGATTCGGCAAACTAAGGCTTGTTCGTAAATACTTAATAGAAGCGTCCATTTGGTAAACAAACAGGATGCCAGTGTCGTTGGCACTCACCTCCTGTGCTGTTATGGGTAACAATTTTTTTTAAGATGAAAATCGCTACGATTTCACAAACAGACTAATTTGTAAAACCTCATTTCGTAAATCAATTAGATTATTGGACTGGTCAGTGAGTCTGAAACTAATTCTCGTTAAAGAATTATTATGACATCGCATATAGACTGGATTAGTTGGATCCTCAATGATTAGAAACCCTGAAGGCGCTGCTGGTGCAAATGAATATAAAATATATCACTGCTGAGCTTGATTTGATCGCTCGATAACATCACTTACTAAATTCAATGCAATCACCTCGGAATTATTTACATTGAGCGGAGCGATATGCCTACCACCACCATCTGGGTCATTATTATGTGTCAAGATAGTTGGACCCTTGTTTTGTTGTATCCATGCTGTGACTATCATATTACATTTTTCATTGATAAGATCTTTAATGGATTTTTTTAGTTCGTTTGCGTTATACCCAGGAAACTTAAAATTCGGTAGATCAGCTTCTGTTATATTGTATGCAGTTAGAAAAGATTGTTAGAGTGATTAATGTTATCATCGTTATGATTAATTATTACTTGAAGTACTCGCTGGTTGATATATTCCATGTCGGAAACAAGTTGATTTAATATTTCAATCAGTGTGATGATTTCGCTGTGATTAGATACATTGAAAGCTTGTTGTTGAAGTCGTTGTAGTTGTTGACTGTGTTTTTGATTGATTTCTCTAAAGTACTCAATAATTCTGTTATGATATATATATTTATGTATGTGGTCGATTCCCGAGACTGTCCAACCTTAAACCTCCAAAAAAGCGGAATCCCGATCAATAAAATTAAAATTAAAATTAAAATAACTACCCGGCAACGATGATTGTTTTATATCACTGAGGTGTTCTCGATATGATGTGGTAATTTCGTGGTATGATTGTTTATCCGTGACATAATCAGATTCTTGTGGTTCAGGTGGAGGTGTTATTACAGGCCAACCCAGTATTGTTCTTATCGAACTCAGATATATACGACATAACTGGGTAAGTTTATCTCAATTGCGGATGATAATGTCGGCTCGTGAACTTTTATAGCGATTTTCGATTCTTTTCCAGTAATGGATTTTATTCTACGCTGTAATTCAGCAATGATTTGTTCGATTTGGTATGACCCAGATTGTAGCGAAACAACGTCCCAGTCTGGAGTTCCTTCGGGTGGATTCTTATACGCGAACACCAAAGAAATATTCGGTTGTTGGCCGCCAAATGGTGCCGACCTATTATTAGGCCAAGTGTGATACACTCGTAGTTTTGCTAGCGCTATTTCCTTAACGGGAATCGGAGTATGAAAATTCACTCTGAATTCTGGATTAGTTGATGATACTGAGATCATGCTGGTTTTCACCGGGGTTGTGTTCTCCGATACCCGATGAATCGGTTCGGTATTTATTACAATTCGTTGAAGTTATCATTGTTATTATTATTGTCCTTCTTTAATTTCGATATCGCGGACTCATAAACACGTACCATCGCATAAAACTCGCTATCTGATATTAGTGTATCATCGAGTGACGAAACATCATTTAGGATAATTGCGAGTATGCAGTGGACACAACATGAAATTTAACTACGTAATCTTGCAGTTTACGCTGGCTGCATGATGATACTATTTTTTATTAGTGAGTGTTTTGAGTTTAGTTTGAAATTCGCTGACCTGATCATAGCGATACTGTTGTGATGACATTTTATTTACTACAATAGATTTCAATTAAGTTGTTTACTTAAATCCGCTACGAATTCCACATACCTTGTTACTGAAACCCTAGCTAGATTATCATCGATTGGTATTATCGTGAACTGTTCAGTTGTATCCTTGTCGATGATCGTTGATATCATATATTTGACCCCAGATGAACTGGACGATGATATATTAAAATGAGTCGGTGTCACTAGTGTTAATCGATAAATGCATTTGACGGCAGCACTGATTTGTAAAATGTTGTTTGTAGGTGTCCACGCAAATGATTAATGTTGAATAGTGTATACTACGTTGTTGGTGTTTGCATGAGTAATTTTGGTTTTTCAATTATTTCTATCATCCTCGGTAGATCATCCCTGATAATATCGTTAGTCCTTTTAATATCTGCGTTGATAGCTTCTATTCGCCGATTAATCGCGGATATTTCATTATTGGTTGCTTTAAGATCATCGATGGATTTTTTAATATCCGGGAGTTTTATGTCAAGTTTATCCAGCGTGGTTCCAAGAAATTTATCTACGATGTTTTCACGAAACGTTGAAAACATTTCAAAGTGTTTTTCATATTCGGATTGAAGTGCTGCTAGTTATAACATAGAAGCTTTTATCTCCGTGAATTTCGGTGTGGTCACTGGTGGATTTCCATGGAAAACTAATAGAGGCTTGTCAATATTGTCAATTATATTTTTTTGTAATTGAGAAAACAGATCGAATTTAGTTATATGGTCGTTGTATTCATCGCGTAGTGTTTTTAATGGTTCTAAATCGTTCATTCGTTTCATAATAGTTGAAATAAGTACATCTGGTTTGAGTTTACCCTTACTGGAAAATACCGCGATAGGATTTTCTGTTGCGTCTCTTTGTTTAACTAAAACATCATCCAGGGAAACATTACCCGTTTTTAATTTTCCCTGACGATCTTGAAATACAGCTATTTCATTAGGATCAACACTTGCTAAGTTCAACATCTCAGCTAATCTTCGATGAAATCTTCGATTGCCAGCGACTACTAGTACATTCATTACCGACCCGATGAGGTGGTTTTCCAGATGTTGAATTAGCGTCAAGCACATTTAATACTTCGTTGCCGCATATTGGTGGGTCATTCATTTGTTGTGTTGGTAACGTAGAATAGCAGCAGGGAGTTTTTAAGCGGTTTATATACCTCATAAATTCCTTCGGCGGCGCTAATCCATATGAATCGAAATAAACAATTGCACGTGGATCAGTCGTGTATGCAACAGTGAGTACCATGTCCGGTGCTGTTATCGTGATTAATAATACCGGTTTCAACGCTGTTTGGTTGTGCCGGCAATTGATCTCTCCAAAAGACACCTCTGAAGTTTTTAATCGCCAATTTTGTAGCAGCATCGAGTAAATCAAATTTTGACATTGGAACTATAGGCAATATCGAAGATGGAACCTTCGGTTCTCGAGTTAATAAACCGGTCCTAGCCTTTGTACCATGAATGCGGGGTTCCTGGTAGTCTTAGACCCTTTCCTTTTTTATATCCCTTCCCGGTTGCTTTCTTTAGCGCCATCCCTGCCACGGTACCAACGGCTCCTAACGCCGACGCTTTAGCCACCGCTGGTGCCGCTGCCGCAATCAACGCTGGAATCGCGGATAACAACGGGAATATATCACCTGATTTTATCATGTTTTGATCGCGGCTGCAGAGAGAGAGTGATCGGAACGCCCTTTTATCTTTGAAAGCATCATTGAAGTGTTTTATCTGACTGGTTGTCAGTGACAATTTATTCTGACCACCAGACATCTGATTATGTTTCAGCATTATTGTGGTTCCACATCTTTTAGCTGATTCCGATTGTAATTTCTTGAGTTGACATCGAGTCAATGTAACATTAACAACACTATATGACATAACAGATTAATCTAATTGTTACATATTTTCCACTGTTGCATAAATTACTCTCATTCGACCACCAACACCTTCGAGTTGCATTGATTTATCGCTGAGAATGACAGCAACCGCTCTATAATTAGGGATAAGGATAACATCACCCGCTGAATTAGTCAGGCGGGCTACACGAGATCTAAAGTGTATATAAACGACGGATTGTCTTGTTAAATCAAGATGTTCCAGCAAAAGGTAATAGATCGAATATAGATTCCTAAAATCATATTGTGATATTTGTAGACCGGTATCCACATTTTATTCGCGTCCTATATTTGACAACATACGATGATAAACTCGTGCCATTTGGTTGCGATTGTAATCAAGTTGTATATCCTAAGATGGTTTCTGCTGGCCATTTATTCTCAACGAGAGTTCTTTACACCCATGTTGATCAAATATCATATGGCTACGTGTTTGATTGTCTACTCGATTTCTATCCTGTAACGCAATAAATATATGACGCGGAGCTGAAACACCTTGATTTTATGCCAGATGCCATGTGAATGTACCATCAACGTTATCCTGATTAATATCCGTTGATGTTGTTAGCCAACTCAGTAATGATTTTCCTCCTTGATCCATAAATGATAGTCGCTCTTCTGTTGTGATTCATGGAGTCATTACTGGCATCCACAATGATAATTTTGTTAAAACGACTTTTCCGGCATCAACAAGTGTATTTTAAGCATCTGCTGCGATCCTCCAAATTGCATTATTATCAGTACCCTTTCGCATGAGTGCTACTGTATGCTTCGCTCCATAGATAACTTTTCGGACATTTCTGCAGAATCCAAATATATGATGTAGTGTAATCGCGCATGAAAATGATTTACGCGCTCCATGCAACATTGACATACGTGTTGCAGCTCCTAGGTTAAAATTAGGATTATTGTTCATAATCATATCATTGACAAAAGCAGCACTACCATGGCGTTTATTTGGTCGTCTTACAACAAATTGATTGTTTCCGGCAACATCCTTACCATCCTTTGCAAACATGAGAGAAGGACCTGCCGATCTTGTATAATCATCGGAATATCTTGCTAGCCCTATTATTGCTGTGGCTACATCAACATCACGCTCAATAGATTCGATCTCCCTTACATCAATCAAATATCTTGCACTCTCGAATAACGCCATGATACCATTATTGACAAAACCGACATGAGTATCATTTGGATATGCTGTATCATTTGATCGTATACGTTCTCCTTCTACTTCGATAAACGCTTCACACGGTAGAAAGTATTTACTGGTATCATGGATTTGAAGTTCAATTCTTGATCGAATATCCGGTTGTACTGCATAATAGGAATAATATTGACAATCGCGTACACAATCATTCTTGCGCACTGAGGCGTCCATATCAAAAGCTGGATCAGGTGACCGTTTGAACATTTTATTATATATTCGTTGATCTAAATCATCGTCGTCGTCGTGGTTCTAAGCCACTTCACGCTATCATAATTGCGATATCATCTTGGTTGCTGGTCACCAATGATGCTAATTTCTTATCTACTGCATAATTGATTGTTTTACTAACACTTGCATGCATCACTGTTGTAGATGGTAGTGGTCCCAATGATGGAGTCGCTGGTGGTTTATTTCGCCGCCGAACTAACTCTGTTAGTTTATCCTTCGCGGCGGAAAATGCCTTCCCGGCAACATCTCCAAAAGCGCTAATACCCTTATCACGAATAACATCAATGGCTTTCATTGATAATTGTTTTGCTAGCGGTGCCACTTTTGAAGCCATTCCTGGAAATAACCCTGCAATGGTATCACAGAGACCATCACCATAGTACGCGCTATAAACAGGCAATCGTGAGTTTACTGCGTAGACACTGGTTGGTTTATCATGGTTGTAGTGTATGATCATTCTTGTTTAAATGATATTTATCTAATCGAATGATGAAGTCATCAAATGAAAAATCCAAATGATGCTCGGCTAACTCGTCAATGAAATCTCGATATGTTTCAATATTCATGATACCGCCTTGAAATACCCGCCTGCAGATATCAGCTGCTTCATTAATTATTTCCGATGAGTTATTTCCAGATCGTTTCCCTCCTATGAAAAGTTCTTAATCGTGCTATATCACTGAGAATATTACCAGGACAATGAGTAAGAACAGTACCAGATACCCCGCTTGGACCACTCTGAGAAAGTCCCCCCCCCACTACTAGAACCGGTTGCACCCTGTGCATCATCATCATCATCTGGATCAGATGGTATATACAATGGTTCAGGTGTTAGTTGTTGTTGAGGTTCTTCTTGTTTTTTCCGTCTTCGTGTTTGTTTTGGTGTTAGGCGCTTTGTTTCGTGTTGTCGTTTTTCTACTTGTTGTTTATCATAATTAGTTATTCCTTTTTTAAATTCTTTTTACTCTATCGCATTCCTATCTAAACGATCAATCCCTTTGTTTATTTTATACAACCAATCAACCCAGTCATCGCGTTTAATTCCACTATCTTTATACTCGTTCCTAAAATACTCTTTTTTTGAATGATAGCTATTAGCAGCAAAATTACCAAAGGCGTGATAATCTTTCTGTTTTAATAATTTAAATTTTTTATTAGTGTTCTAGCCTCCTCAGTGAATTTTATCCACTAAAGAAACACTGAATTTTTTAACATCATCAGCCTGTGGTTGTTTGTCTTCAGCTATCTGTTTCAACAACGGGAGAATACCTTTTTTTCTATCCTGTTCGTCAATAGCCTCTCCTAAAATAACGCTCTCGGTGGTGGCAGTGATGGGTTTAAATAATTGTTCCGTATCAGCAGAAAAATCAGTCTGAAGACTTTGTCTAGCTTGTAGTTTATTTTTAACGGAATCGCGTACAGGTATAAACTTTTTAATCGCGTCCAATCTCTCACTAGCTAGTCTGGACGTTAATGTTTCGTTTATCATTATTGAAACAGCAATGCTAGTTTCCAATTTGAATCTCGAAGAGATTTCAATCTAAGTGTAATGACGAAGTCACTTTAAATGACTTTTAATAAGAAAACCTAATTGATTCATTTAGAGTAAATCGACTACTTAACCCGACTGACACCAACATTCATTTTTGGTTATTTTTGTCGTTTTGTTTTCATTTTTTTGTCATAGCTGGGCATATTTGTGATATTTGTAGTTAAACAAACGCAAAATTGACTTTTAATAAGAAAACCTCTAATTGATTCATTTAGAGACAATTTACCATTTGACCTAACTCAGGCAGGCAAGCATTGATGAAAAATGACCCAAAAATGACCCAAAAATCATTAAAAAATATTAAAATTATTTCAGTAATAACAAATAAAAAAAAATATTTACTATGAAAATTTCATCACTTTCTTATAGTAACACGTTCATTGATAAACGCCAGTATAGAATTTCAACCGCTATTGTTGACAAAAACCACCTTTACAAATTTTGTTCTAGTTGAGCGCACATACATGTCCATGGAGTATTTATAAATGCGATGTATAGTAAGAATTTTACCTAACAGTTACAACTTATACAGCGGGGATATCCGAAATGGGATTTCCGTTTTGTTCGATAATCATTCTTATATTCCTAATTTTTTAAATTAACTGTTCGTTTCATTTCGTATTACTGCCCCAGTTCTTTTCTTATTCCTTCCACGATGGTAAATAACGGGACAAACACACTGACGTCGTCACAGAATACAAGGGAGACCAAACGATTTGATAGTAGCAAGTAGAAAAATAGTCAGAGACACACTTCACATGAAGTTATTTGAATTACATAAAGAAAAATTCGCAACACTTCCAACTCCGCTGTGTTATAGACCAAGGATACACGAAAACAAAACATCGAAGTTGATATTCCTGGGCAAAGTGAGAAGCAGAATTTAGTGTTAAATGATATTGTGCTGGTTGATATCAATGTCGTCGGAAATGCATTGCGCGCTGATAAATCCCCGTGGACGCTAGGTTACGCAGCGGCGATACATTCTTCACAGGGATTAACTATATCCGATACAGTTGTTTGGATAGTAGATAAGCACATCGAGTGGTCGAATTTAGTTTATCTTGCAGTATCCAGAGTATGAAGAATAGATCAGCTTCGAAGAGTTGTTCTAGACTATAACGACACTACAATAAGTGATATTGTCAGCAATTATATAATCAAAAAATACTCTCTGGTCATAAACAACAGGATAAAAAAACACTAGAATTTGACATTGATGCTAAATTAATATTTACACTGAAACAACAACAGAATAATCACTGCGCGAGTTGCAGTTGTATAATGCGTTGGTGTTGGTCGAATAAAGAGCCTAGCCAATTTACCGTAGACAGAAAAAGCATAGCAGTGTTGGTCATACCAGAGATAATGTGGTGCTGACTTGTTTTGAGTGCAACAGACAAATGGGTGCTAGTTAAGACCACGCGATGGTAATTGAGTATCATCGGGTATCACATGCAGTTGTTCACGAGTAAATCCTCACTGAGGAGCAGTTGAATCCAGTCTATAGATAGCTAGTCTACCCGTAGATCCTGTTATACTAGATATCTTATGTGCTGTGACACTCCAAATAGGATCAGTAGCTCTTTTTGTTGCCATCTTCGAGCTCTCCTGGTTCATATAAATACCTAACAGTGACATTGCCGAGACTAGGTTGTTTTGAAATTTTTTTTGCGGTTTTTCAGGTATATATTTCCTTTTAATAGCGTTGTTAGGTTTCATGTTGATTGTTCGAGTAATCTCGTTATTCAGCGCGGTAATCACAGTTGGTAATATCTTGACCCATTCACGGGATCGTATATCCTGAATAACTTCCATCGCGTATTGATATCCAAATAACCGCTCAGCAAGTGTGCGATTAAATCGTTCAACAATTGCCTGATCGCGATGTAATGCAGTATGTTTTCGTCGTAAAGCGGTGTTATTGATCTGTTCAATAACTTCATTTGAAATGAAGTGTTATCTTCATTATTGATAGAACCGCACTCTGAAATTCCTTGCCATGATCAACTTGTATAGATTTCACCAGCGCAGAGGACCCCTTCGATAAATCCTTTCAAATGCAGAAGCAACTTCAGTTGATGATTTTGTTTTTAACGGCTCTGCTTGTTTGTATCGACTCGCAACATCAATTACGGTTAGCGCATACTTGTAGAAACCATCATGCGGCAGAAATAATATATCAGCTTGATGAACTTCATTAGGAACGGTCACATCAAAATGCGAGAAGTTATTTTGTTTAGGCGATGGTAGATACATTTGCCCTATCGCCTGTTTGGATACCCAATCCGCTGCAGTGGTATTTTTCACCTTTGTGGCGCTAGCGAGTTTACCGATTGCTGCTTTACCCCTCCAGTATCCTCTTGGAAAATAATAAATAGATTCCATGATGTTATTAATTACCCGCACCAAACATCAATTTACCTTTCATTGCCGATTTTATCAACCATGAAGCCTATTTTTCTTTGAAGGATTTATCAGTGATATAATTCAACGCATGAATCAATTTCACATCTGCGATATGTCTGTGTTGCAGACTACTGCTTTTATAAGCAACATCATGAGCATGACACGCCTTATCAGTAGCGTTCATTGGATCTTCACCACGTCGAGGTTGGTTTTGATCATCGAGTCTGATATCGAGTCTGCTCCTGGGTCCACAATAACTATACCCCAGAAGGTGTTTTTCTCCTGGGTATTTTGCCCATGGTGTTTCTGAGAGTTTTACTATCCTGGTTGCAATATCACCTCCTCGTTCTTTTTAATCCTTAGAAACAAATCTAAATTTCTTTGTTATACATTGTACACACTTACCAGAAAGTGCTGATCTGTTATTGCTAGTTGTAATCGTCGTCAAGGCCTCTGTGCCAGTACGCTTCTTACATTTCACACAATATTGATCCCTAATTATTTATGTTATAATGGGTATGAATGTAATTGATTATTCATCAACAACAAAAACACAAACTGTAAAACATCATACAAAGCTATCGAATTCTGAACCGATTATTATTAAACCAATTGTTGGTATACTCGTTATTCCCCATGAATCCATAATACTATTATATCATTCTGATTTAAGTAGTTGTCATACCAATTATCAGTGTACACCTTATACCCATCACACAATATAAATCTATAATATATTTATGTTATATGGATATGAATGTAATTGATTATTCATCATTTCAAGAACCAGACCCCGTAAAACATCAAGTTATGTTACCAGACTCTACCAGAATGATTATCATTGGACCGTCCGGAAGCGGTAAAACACAATTGTTAATTGATATGATAATAAGATGGATGAAATGGGACAAGTTATATTTAGTAGCTCCGACCGTAGATGATCAGCGATGCTACCGGGTATTAAAAGACTACAACGAAAGATGGCCGGCAAATTTATAACAGATATCGAAGAAACACCAATCGATGGAAGTGTCGCATACGATGATGTCAAGTTAAAAGATGACTACGAAAGAGTAATAGAGATTGTCAACGAGAGTGTTATTAAGTTTATAACCGATATCGAAGAAGCACCGAACATTGATGATATCGATGGAAGTATTAATAATTCAGTTGTATCCGACGATGTGATGTTAGACAATCAAATAAAATCCTGCTAGGATATTTTCCAGAGTTAGACACAAAAACGCCGACGTGATATATGCCACCCAACGATACACTCAAATACCTACAGTGATCAAAGATAACTGTAATTTGTTATGTATGTTCAACGGGGTTGATACTCTCACGCTACGAAATATTCGGCAAACCTGGTGCAGTGGTATGGATTATTATCAATTAAAAAAGTTCTTTAGTCACGCTCAGTCAACCTCACACGGATTTGTGACGATAAATTTAGCAGATCCCCGGACGCGATATCGATTAGGTCAAATATTCGGTTAAAATTGCTAGCAATTTCAACGATTGTTAATCCATAGCAGCACAGGGGCTGAGTGCCAAAGACATTGGCGTCCTTTTGTTTACCAAATGGAAGCTTCTATTAAATATTTACGCACAAGGTTTTGTTTGCCGAATCGATGCCTATAAAAAGTTGTAAAAACTTAATAAACAATTTATTGAGCACAAATATTTTCCAGAAAAGAAAAAACAAACTTACGGTTTTAAGAATCAATTTCAAAATTAATTCAAAAATAATTCAAAATATTATCCACTAGTGAAATTGCAAACGTCCTGGTAATAAAATGTCCAAATAATTAACAGTTCGAATCTTAGTGAAGCATCCAAGATGGAAGACGATGTCACGTGATGAAGTCAGTTCTGGTCTTATGAAATTCAATGAGCATATTTTTTTCCAGATAAGTAACAAAATAATTTCCAGTACAAGTTAATTTAAAATAACTCAAACCAATACTACTTAATATTCTAATAGCCCAACTTCTACTAAATATTTCTCCTCAAAACATAAGTTATTTACCTGTTTTTACGTAAACAAGGAATTGGTCACATGATCATATAGAATCTTTAGAAAAAAAATTACGTTCAAACAATCTCGTGCACACCGTATGACCCAACTAAAAATAGAAAGATGTTTACAACAAAGATCCATAATGTCCTTGGAATCAACTAATCATTT
Organism: Unio pictorum; assembly: GCA_030141615.1. Classification (NCBI taxonomy): domain Eukaryota; kingdom Metazoa; phylum Mollusca; class Bivalvia; order Unionida; family Unionidae; genus Unio; species Unio pictorum. The sequence goes on from JARLTB010000068.1 coordinate 2,635,331, forward strand.
TTAAAGCTTGTTTACAACTCTGAAGCTATGTCAGAAATGAGGTCAACATCTGGTGTTTATTTGAAAGTACAGGTCATCTGCCAAGGAATGAATTTTAAACTTAAAATGTCAAATTTGAATCTGACAAACAAACAATTAAAAGAAAAATAAATGACTTAAGTCAAATATACGTAATATATATATATATATATATATATATATATATATATATATATATATATATATATATGTATATATATATATATATATGTATATATATATATATATATATATATATATATATATATATATATATATATATATATATATATATTAAATGTAACGTTTGGCATAGTTGTCTCGTAAGCACTAAGAAATACATAATTGCAGCGTTGGCTGTAAAAAGCACCAAATTAGAAGATTCATATGTGGACCCTGTTGCTTGATATGACCTGACTTAGGAGTAAAGTGGTTAATGTTAAGATATAATATTGTTAGTACATCCATTTTTTTCATATTCAAATACGATACAATGATTATAATATAACGATGGGTTGCAAGCCAGATTTGTAAGAAAGTATAAATCAATGCATAGGACGGCTGGCTATTGTTTATTAGCTGCTTTTAAAGCCAATACGTTTGCTTATAATATTACTTGAACTAAGAAACGTGTGCGCTTCACAACGCTAAACCAACAAAAGACCAGTTTATTATTTGCCGTATAATATTTAAGTCAATACTACATTAATATGATCTAGTGTCGAAAATGAAAATTACAAGTGTTGTTTTTAGTTTTAACGGCATTTCTCAGCGTAATATAGGCTATATATGTTGGCCAGTACATGTAGTGGAAAAATAAATTTCAGTAAATTCTCAGACACTCAGGAATCCACTGGCAACGTTCGGACATACACCTACACTTGCCTATGGCAGAGATTCGAAATACGCTTAAATAAGCACTTCGTCAGCGAGAATAAAGGAGCCCGCTTAAGACGACTCGTTCAACTGTTTCGATAACGTTGCTGACTGAATAATTTTACTTGATGAATTAAATGTTTCTGATTATGGCAAATACATGTAAACAACTTAAAACTTCAGTCATTGATTACGTTGGTTCATTCTTTTTTTATTTCCTTTTATAAGTCATACTTTAGCTCATAGCTTCGTCCTTTGTATCCCATTTTGATGTCCCTCCTATAAAGTCCTGTCAAATCTGTTCGCTTCATCAGTCGCTGCGGTTTTCTTAAAAAGATATGACTTGACTAAGGAGTAAAGTGGTTGACATATGTTATACGTATGCGGCAAAGGCAGTTTTTCTAGCCTCTTCGGAATGAATTCGAATTAAGCACAAACGCTAACCCTTCCATAATGAGGCTACGAAACATATTCCCAATAAAATTAAGTAAAACATATATCCGTAACAGTTTGTCAATGTGAGCTGAACATTACCGTGCCCTAATATCACTTACGTGTGACAACGAGTATAAAGTCGTGGTGCAAAATAGAGCAACGTTCCTAATCAGTACCGATGTAGCACCAAAAGACAAAGTTATACTAGAGATTATATCGCTGACTATATAATTAAGTTATTTATAAACCGATGGTTAGTTAGAGATAGCTGTTGCACATCTGTCCTTACTTGATATTAATCCGAATAGATTGGCTTTCCTGACGGTGACGTGAAAGTATATATTATATACTCTGAAAATGATTCTCATTTGTATTCCAAATGCATTATTATATACCATTAAACATTGAAGAGAGTAATGTGATTATAGTTTATAATTACTAAGATACATATAATTTATCATAGTAACGACAAATACATCACAAGTGAAAGTACCATGAAAGCCGTAATGTTGGATGGAACTTTCTAGACTCAAATTTATTTTTGTCTAGTAGTATGCAATGCTGTCCAATGAAAATATTGTCATCAGGTATAATTTTGATATTGATGTGGAAAGAGATTCATGTTTGATTACAGCATAACAAATGTGTTTTAATTATAGTTTGGATGAATTAATCAATACTAATTTATGATTTATTTCCTTTCAGAGTTTGGTAAGTGTCAACATTCATGATATTATACATCGTCAGGTAACGTAAGTAAATGTACCGATACATTTAGGGAATTCTACTTACATTGAAGCAAACATGAAGATTGTGTTGACAAGTATGAAATAGACTTGCCGAGATACGTCTTGTCGCTTTAATCGCACTTAGTTAGCTATATATGCATATTTAAGAAAAGTAGTACCTTTTGCTCTTGACCAGAGCGTTTGACCCGTATTCATCATTATTTCATCCACCACTGTGTGACAATCCTTTTCCCTTCCAACTTCAAATGAGTGAATTCACAAATGAAAGTCGTCACATATATAACATCGTAGAGTGCATAATTACGTTGTCAACATCATTTACTGTATAAGATTTGTAAAAAAGACTCGTACTGTCACAAACTTAAGTTGTCTATACTTAAATGTAACAGATTGTAAATGTAGTACACAAACACGATTTTAGTTAATATTCTTATCATTAGAAACGGGAGGGGGCCACTTGTGGCCGAGTGGTCTAAATCGCTTCCGTTACGGATCACTGCCATCTCACCTCTGTCTGCGTGGGTTTGAGTCTAAGATTCGACTAATGTAGTTATTTGAGAAAGCTTGCCAGTAGCTTCTCGTGGGTCGGTGGTTCTTTCCGGGGGTTTTCCTCGGGTTCTTCCTCCACCAATAATACTGGCCGCCATGTATAGCCTATCGTGTGCTGAACAATGGCGTTAAACCCTAAAAATAAAACGAGAGAGAGAGAGGGAGAGATGCTAAAACAACGATACATAATATACAGGGTGAAGATGCTATTGCGTAACAATTGACACATGCAGAACTAAGGAAATACAAACATATGTTTTGACTTAAATAATGTACTTACTTCAAATACATTTCTTCTTGCTGGTAATATATAGTATAACCCAAAATAATTGAATTCTGGTAAACCGCATCAATAATGTATTAACTTAACATGTATACTAACAGACAGGCACACAGAGATATATAGTTTATAATGGAACATGTTCAATAGTGAAATAAGTTAACATGTATACTAACATACAGGCACACAGAGATATATAGTTTATGTTTTCTTACACGTCTTACATTGTTTCCTGACATAATGAGATTATACCCTGTTGCTTGATATGACCTGACTAAGGAGTAAAGTGGTTAATGTTAATAGATAATATTGTTAGTACATCCCTTTTTTCACATTAAAATATGATACAATGAATATAATATAAGGATGGGTTGCAAGCCAGATTTGTAAGAACGTATAAAACAATGCATAGGACGGCTGGCTTTTGCTCATTATATGCATTTAAAGCCAATACGTTTGCGTAGAACATTACTTGAATTAAGAAACGTGTGCGCTTCACAACGCTAAACCAACAAAAGACCAGTTTCATATTTGCAGTATAATATTGTCCTTTAAGTAAATACTACATTAATATGATCTAGTGTCTAAAATGAAAATTACAAGTGTTGTTTTGAATTTTAACTGCATTTCTCAGCGTAAGATAGGCTATATATGTCGGCCAGTAAATGTAGTGGAAAAATAAATTCCAGTAAAAACCTCAGACACTCAGGAATCCACTGGGAACGTTCTGACATACAACTACACTTGCTTAGGCCGATATTCGACATAGGCGTAAATAAGCAAATTGTCAGCGAACATTAAAGAGCCCGCTTTTGACGACTCTGTCACCTGGTTCGAGAAAGTTGCAGACTGAATAATTTTACTTCACGACTTAAATGTTTCTGATTATGGCAAATATACAAAGAATTTTAAATCTCATTCTTTGATTTGTTTGGTTCATTCCTTTTCATTTCCTTTTATAAGTCACGCTTTTAGCTCATAGTGTCGTCCGTTTTATGTTATTGTGTTGTCCCTTATATAAAGTCATGTCAAATCTGTTCGCTACATCAGTGGCTGCCGTTTTCTTAAAAGAACAATGATAATTAGATATGCAATATTACTTACTTACAAGTTGGGAAAGGTTAGATGTAGTAATTTATCAATCATGGTAAGGTTAGCAAAGGTAATTCGATCTTCCACCTTTTTTCAAATAGTTTCCCTCATAATTGTCTCCTCTTAGCCGAATGTTTTAGTACACTCACATTTATTATTACTAAACAATCGTTTTTAATTTATATGTACCGGTATATTGCGCATTGGTTCAGGCTGTGTTTTGTCTTTTATTCTTTGTTTTTAGTGGCATTATTCCATGTTTGATATGAATGAATTTGATTTAGAAGCAATACTGTCTTGTGTATCCAAATAACTCCTTACTCCAATGTTGTTTAGATTTATTAATGTCATAGTGTATTAAATCACTGAAACAATCGCGGCGATTGTTGTCCTATATGTATTATTAACGACAAGTATTTTACACGGAGGTTTAATATCTAGGCTGATCGAATTCATAATTTCAGGTCATACATTAACAGTGCCTGAAAAGTTTCAACATAACAGCAAAAGATGTTTTTGTTTCGCGATACGTAATGATGGTAAATTATTGAAAACTATGATCTACATCAAGGATCTTTTCTTGCCGCTGGCATGAGATCATCAATCCATCTCTTTTGTATCTTTCATTTCGTGACATGTAATAATGATTAAATAATGACACAACTATTTAAGCAGCCCAAGCAAAGTGACCTAAGTTATAATCATACCCTAGTCCAGATAAATGAAATCATCAAAATGAAGGACTCTTTTTTTATACCACAAAAATGTTATGCATGTCTAAACTGATCTTTAAAAGTAATAACCGTTATTAGTTGATGCGTATCCTCGCCATGGTGCATTAGGTTCATGGCCTTTCTTGAATATCAAGTCTGTGAATTTTGAATAACATATAAATATGAGAATGTTGTCGAAACAGCATACCAATTCATTGTTAGGTATATTATTCAAGAATGTTGGATATGGATTCACTGTTAGGAACAACGCATAATTTCATGCAATTTATCATGATATTCCAAGTGATTATATAATTTGTTTGCAAACATTCAAACGTTTCACGAGCAAAGTACCCATAGGGCCGAATGAGGTCATTTTGAATGGCCCAAAGTCCACACTACCTCTGTTATCTCTCACCTTCTGACGTCAGACAGTTTGTAGGTCACATATACGGCTTGTAGGGCCGCATATTGGTCACGGTCAGCGTGTTTGAGACTTCTGCATTATAGCATATAACTGCGTTAAGATAGCCTAGCATCATTCCGTTCCCTTTCATTTTATAATCTAAATACGTTTTGACAATTTCGTCCAGATTACAAACTTTGAAAGCGAGTTTCAAAACAAATTATTGCATAATAGTACAATTTAAAGTAACATATATACAGAAAAAGAACATCGATTTTTAATATTTGGATATTAGATGAAATCGTTACATTGATCATGGTAAATACTTGAAAAATCCCATTCTGATATGTCAATAACTAAGGTACTCTATTATATTTATGTTATAAAATCGTCATCCTTATTATTTTTGACATGATGCATCTTATGTTTGTAAACATGGCGTTCAGAATCAACTCCAAAATTGTGTACCATATTGACTGTTTTAATAAGAACACGTTCAAGCGATGTCACGTGCGAGTTGTAAATAATTCACCATGTAAAAATGTCCAATGAAAAAGAATCCTAGCATGTTTGATTTTAAGTCATAAACATCATAGGTGAGACGCGTTAGAATACATGTTTTAACCGTCATGAGTAAAGACTGCGTTGTTTATTTGTATAGTGACTATACATCATAATTAGAGAGCCCAAGGAACGGATACCCAAATAGAGACTCATAGAAATTCGGAGATAGCCGTGTCTGTTGAGAATGCAGATATATAAAGTAACCCTTATCAGCATACGTGCATATTTGGAAAAAAAGCAAACTTGTTTTGGGACAATGCAAGACAAAAGCATAACAGTTGTCTTTAATTAAGATACTAAAATATAAGGTTTAATTCTAGTGTTATCAACCCAAGCGGTAGCACCTAGCCGCACATATTTTCATTAAAACTAGCATGTGCACCTATGGTCACTTTGGGCGGAACTTTTACATCCACGTTTGACATTTTGATAAATTTCGAACATACAGCTTGGTTCAGTCATATGTACAATCCATCAATTCTTATTGAGCTTACTTGTTATGCAGTTCCACCATAATCCATTTAAATGGCTGTTCATATAGCGAGGAACATTAACATCAGAGAACAAAAAAACTTTCAGGAAAGTACAAAATAATTTGAAATACATCTACTAGGCAGACACCAAATTGATACAAAGTCTCTTAAACACTTTGCGATCGTTTTAAGAACGTTATTCCAACCGCATTATTCAGGGCACTGGGGGATTTTTCTTTCATTGCAGTCTTTAGATTTAAACCTCTTTCATCATATGCGGCGTACTCGGTAAATACCTACTAGTATTGAGACTAACACGATCTTTTTCCTAGCCATGACACGGCGCATCTATATATATATATATATATATATATATATATATATATATATATATCTGTAGTGAAATTAAACATAAGTGTCTCCCATACATGGCCTTTGTTAATATCATACTCTAGATCACTACATTCAGTCAATTTGGGTTGTGGATGTTATTCAGATTATTATCTCTCAATGCTAATATCAATTCGGGACATATCCGTGATAATCCTAAAGTTTACTTTATTGGGTGCAAACATTCAAAGGTCATTTGTGTACTTTACTTGATAGCATATGGTGTTCCAAATTATGTGATTTGGTTGAAAAATCTCCCATACTTACTTTACCACGCGGATTTATTTCCATATGAGAGGCTAACGATTAGAAAGACATAAAATAGATCCGACATAAAAACATTTTATTCAAGTAGCAATGTTTGGCAATGTACACTAGTCTGCTGTGTGTATGCCTGCAAGCTCCCTCATATATATATATATATATATATATATATATATATATATATATATATATATATATATATATATATCTGTAGTGAAATTAAATATACGTGTCTCCCATACATGGCCTTTGTTAAGATCGCTACGTTCAGTCAATTTGGGTTGTGGGTATTATTCAGATTATTATCTCTCATTTTAACTTGTAGTTATGGGTAATGACCTAGTTTAGATATAAATTATATCCGATATAAAAACAGTTTATTAAAGTAGCAATGTTTGGCAATGTACACTAGTCTGCTGTGTGTATGCCTGCAAGCTCCCTCATAAAAAACTTTGAGCATATACTCTTCTTGTTAAAACAGTTATAGTTTTCTCAGGACCTTTCTCTAATACGAAACTAAAGTTGTTCATTTGTGACCAAATCAATTATATTTTGTTTAGGAATTATTTTTACAATAATGGCTGAGGGAATGGTAAATATTATTTATTAACAATTTAATTTAATTTAATTTGCATTGTTTAACGTAGTACACTCGGTTCTGCCTAATTTGTCCTAATGTTTGATGTTGAATGTTACAATACAGTAATTGTTGGAGATTATCTTCGATGCGATATTAAACAGGTGTGCACATTTTGGAGAGTGTTTCTAAAGACATAACAGAGCGGATTATATACCGTAGCATACATGTGGAAACATTAAATTATATCTACACTGGTTTGCATTGTGTGGGACTGAAATATCCCTCAAATACATTTTGAACAGATACACCTCTTAAACGAAACTTTGATCTTTCATGACAATTTTATAAAGAAGGACGAAATTTGCTATTTAGTGTGGATATACATTAGTTATTGTTGAACTGATTTTACGTTTCTTGTTTATGTTGTTCACCGTTGCGGGGTTAATGGCAATACATTATACAATGTGCTTGATAATTTATCATTCAAATAACAGGCTGTTTATCTTTGACTTGCGTGTTGATGATTGATGATATGATAAGCTATTGTCTATTTGACATTTTAATGGGCTCTCGCTTGTAATTGTTCCATGGCTCAGGCTGTCCTGATGTGTCGAAAAAATTTGTCATCGGTCTGCTTCATAGTGTCAGCATTTTGTCTGCTACATTAGTCAACTGTTTTATGTATTCTGGTGAAGTCTGTCTTAACCGCAAGATATGATTTAATTGTTTGCTAATATATATGTCTTGTCGGATAATGTCATGTTGATCATGATGCAAGCGCGGCGTCGGTCAATCAAATGTACTGTGGACTTACTGTATTTGGTCAGTTATTGTATGTATGACATACATATTCGGACTCGGTTCAACTTTTCATTACACAAATTCGCATCAGACATATTCGTGAGAGACTCGTTCGTGTTAGGGCTGAGTGTCACAAAACCGAATTATTTGTCCTCCATTAAACTGGTTCCAATAGTCAATTCAGTTAAGAAGTATATATATAGGTCCCACGTGTCCTGGATAATTTAGTTTGAAACCGATCCCACTATCAGCCCGCAGCACACCATGTACAATAAAGGTTTCTGAAGCAATAAAATTCATAATCAAGAAATATATACATCTACTGGTTCTCTATAACTACCTTAGCTGATTTTGTTGATTTTGCTGAATAAGGTAGCTTCTAATATTACTCTTTGATGTGAATTTAACATGCAACCGATGCAATCATCCACATTAGGGAAGAAGTTATTGGTGTGTTGACGATGAGCCACATTCTAATGGCAACATTTTGAACGTCACGCCCTTTTATGATTCATCTTGTAATCTTTATATGGCATTCAGTTCCCAGTCATTTTCAAATGTGGCGATGGTACCATAGGGATCTACATATTTGTAGCCATCCACGGGCTCTGACAAATCCTAGCTCCCGAGAAATGCAAAATGCGGACAGTCCGATTCGTATAATACTACTGCAGTTCACGTACGTCGATCACATATAGTTTCCGGCGCAGTCTCAGACCAAGCTCTGTGTACTGAATATACGTACACACGGAATAGCTGATGCATGGGAAATCATTCATGTTTGCACCGACAGCACTTAAACACAAACATCTTAACCCCCTTAATATCTTTTTATTGTGATTCCCTCATAATAAGAAGGTTACCAATGGCATTGTGTCCAATGAGTGGTGCAAGTGGATATTATGAAGCACGAATCGCATGTCATTCCTTTTAGAACTAATGAATGATTCAGTGTACGTTAAATTTAAACTGATTTTGCACATGAAAATTGAGACATCTCAATGAATGTGAGGAACAACCCCATGATAAAGAAAGTATAGGAAACGTATATTTAAAACTCTCATCAACACGACTGAGAAAAGTAGAGGCCAAAATGATGTATAACAGTGGTTATTTAATTGTAATGTAAATGAAGGTACGATCCTCATTCTGGTTCTGAAACTGTTTCTTAATTTGTATGAAATAGTGTCTTAATTTCTTATATGATGTAGTGAGTATCATAATTATGTGTTTCTATCTTAAAGATCTGAAATAGAGGCAGCAATCTAGTCTTGTTGCATTATTTATTGAGAGGATTTATTTATTTCAATTAATAATTGGAAGTAAAATGTACTCTTAAAATTTACTACTTTGCATTCGTTTAAATACATTTTGGATTACATAAATGTGTAACATCAACAAAATAGACACATTTTCACATTGACGAATACTGCTAAATCATTATATTCCAAAGTTGGCACCATCATGAGCACTGTGTAACATATTTGAGATATAACGGCTCTGAATGTGTGATAAACTATTATATTATGAGTTTTATTGTATAATAATGTTTGTTGTTTTGCAGTGTTCGCTTTGTTGTTTAGAAAAATAGATTTTATCTTGAATTATGCAACACGTGTTGGTTTTCTTTCTTTTCAATTCCTTATTGTATGACAAAAAACATGTTCGTATTTTTTTATAACAAAATGATGATGAGCGTCCGGGCGTATAAAACACTTATGTGTTAATTAGTACTTTCAAGACTAGACTATTGAACTCAATTATATCTGTTTCGCATCATTATCTACTCCGAAAACTTCACAAAGTTCCAAACTCAGCTGTTCGTATCATCTTTGGAGTACCACGATCAGAGCACACCTCACAACTGCTGTGTATCTTACACTGGCTAGCCATTTGATCCATAATAAACACACAAGTTGTTATATGTGCTACATTTTCACTGACGGACTCCAGTTCAACATACCAATACGGCCTCACCCATGTGTACACACCAGGAAAATACTTACGCTCCTCTTCTGATAATCGTATACTCATTGTCCCCACTATGTCAACAAATTCATTTGGACAACGTTCATTTGCATAACAGGACCGAGCAATGTGGAATGAATTTCCCATTGAAATTATACACAAAGACCAAAGGATACCTTTCAAGAGTGCTCATACAAACCACCTTTCTCGACTGCATGAGCAAACTTAAAGCTCGAATAATGTTTCCAACATTAAACATTTTAAGCATTTATTTATGTTTTCCAATTTAATCGTTTTTGTTTTTCTCTATTCATATCATTTTAGATGTTGTAAAGAGCTAGGAGCTTCTAAAGATTACGCGCTAAACGAAGCCTTCATTATTATTGTTTTTATTAAGCAGCAAGAAGGGTGAACAGAGCAAGTTTTCAAACAAAAATGAAACCTCTACGGAGAGAGAGAGAGAGTATATAGACCAAGTCTTCAAAAATAAATAAAGCCTCTACGGATCACTGATAACTGTTGGCATTTGTGTATACCTCTGCGTAACATATATCACATCAGTATTTTTATGTCTACCTGTGGTACATATCCTGGCAGGGTTTTTGTATTTATCTAACATCACATCATCTAAATTATTAATACTTCCATCAATAGAATCTACAGGCGGCGCTTCTTCAATATCAGTGATAAATTCAATAACATCTTCGTCGGATATCGATTTTGCTCTCTCGTTAAAATCCTTTAATACCTCGTAACATTGCTGATCATCTAGACTCGTGGCTACCAAATACAATTTGTTCCATTTTAACCACCTCATTATTAGATTAAGTAACAACTGCGTCCTGGTCAAATTATAATCATGAGAAAATAGTATTTGGTAACGCTGCATGATGATTAAAGGGAGTAAACGACATACTCGTGTCCACGAACCTCTGCCTCATGTCTGGAGGAAAGCACCTTACAGTCATCAATTCCTTTGCTTCAACCATGATAAATCCAGGTAAAGTTCTATGAGTATCTTTACTCCTTGATAGCGGAAGTTACCTTGGCAGATAAGCATTCTTGGCAATTTCAATGCAAACGCAGGTTGTGATCACGTTGCTTGGGATGGATTGCTTGAAAAGCACGGAATGCAATACTTTAAAGGCAACGGTCTCAGTTTGCTCCAGACTTGCGAAGAGCATTCATTGCTGATCACCAATACAGTTGTCCACCTACCTATCCATAACCGGACGTCATGGATGCAACCAGGCTCAAAGACATGGCAAAGACATGTCATTGTCAGAAACAGGGACAAGCAGGATGTGCGTGTGGCCAAGTACATGTGCGACGCAGATTACTGGATAGACCTGCATCTCACCATCAATAAGCTCCACAAGCGCATTTATCCCAAACTACTTCCCAGTGAAACAAGCCTCCAATTCAACAGAACACTACCAAGCTGAACTGCTCCAGTACCAAACTGTCTCTCATGGATGCTCTGGAATAACGTCTGAAGTCAACCTCACTCGAAAATCAGTATGTGGAGACCGAGTGGGCGGTATTCAGTAAGCTGGTCGTTTAGTTTCAGAAATCCTAGGACGAACAACCAGAAAGCATCAAGACTGGTTTGATGCGAACTGCGACAAGATCAAGCAGTTGCTTCATCAGACGGTCCGCCCCCTTCAAACCAACCTCAACAACCCCAAGTTAACTTCCAGTAACAATATAATCAACGACAAACGCAGAACTGTACATCAGAGGCTTCGTTAGATGCAGGACACATTGGCGGTGAAAGCTGATGCAGATACCGAGTCAAAGCGTATGGTTTGCGATAACATATTGTTCACCAGTGTGAATCAAAATTTGTGTCGCTCTTTAACGTTCCGATACGCCGCATCAGTTTAACCTACTATGATTTTACTGCTTTATACTATACTTAAGCTTTAGTGAAAATGTTAATTATATTTTGAGTGGGGAAATTTATCGATAAGCTTAAAAATATATGCCTTCCTGTCCCAACAAAATCTAGAGAATATGTTTTCCTCTATAAATTTTGCCAACTAAATTATTTTAGAGCTGAGAAAGTTAGCAACCGCCGTATATATTTGCGTATAAACGGAATTATTTATAAAATATATTAAGCATGGAAGACGGGGGTGGTCGGCTTATATGCAGGCTAGTTTCTAAGTTTGACATTTTAAAGTCGATCACCGAAGATGAGATCTCATACCTAATGATGCTACATGGCTAATATGATATGTGCTATCGTGAAGTGAAGCAAACCTTGTTTCTAACTTGACTGGTCGGATAATGAATGGAAAATAATGCATTACCGTTCTTGATTTATATTTGGCAGATTTCAATCCACTAGTAAATGCAACCATACCTATTAGTTAGGCCACTGGTTGTGCCTATATTTTGTAAACGAACCTCCATTTTAGTAAACTCTCAGTTAAATATTTAACCTTCAGATAATCAGTAATCATTAAACTCTACCGTACCATACACATAAATGCACGCTAGCTAATGTAAGTGTAAATATGAAAATAATCTACATTATACAAATATAATTACGGTAATAAATGTAATTACGACACAAACATTTTGGTATCTAGAGTAGAAATACATGTGGAAATGGTTTCTACTCAAAGTTATAACTGTCACAATACTTGGAAAATGTCAAAGCTGCATCCAATCATACTTTGGTGCACTGAATCACGTTACTGGTTGTTGAAACAAAATACAAAAAATAAAACAAACCACAACAAAACGTGATAACTATTTATCCAATAGAAGCTAACAAACCAACCACCCAGTTTGAACATTTATTTGGAATCAGAAGGAATTTGTCTATGCTGATATAAAAACATTTGTTCTCTGGTGTCTGAAGATAGAAAAATATAACACACGTTTAGAGTTGAAAACTTGCTTCAACATATAAAACAATTTCCTTGCTGTCTAACCTATATATACTAAAATTTCAAGCTCGACGTTTGACTAGTTTGTCGTACTATATAAATAAAATATCTCACACCCCCTTGTGGGTTTCCGTATGTGTTTGTGAATACATTAATAATATGCATCAATACTGCTTTTGAAGTATACGCAACTGAAAAGAAATGTTAAAGAGGTGCGATTCGGACAAATATTGGAACATTCAATCTCCTTATTATATTGGTGGAACGAAATGCAAATGTGTGCTACGAACTTTACTTTATTGATGAGAAAAAATGTTAAGACTAATCAGCCTCTGTTAATGCAAAACATATTATGTTGGTATTAAAGACTGGTCTGATTTACACAGTACTTTCATTATACAATTGGTTATTATTCCATGACACCGATGGAATCGTAGCAAGATGTGTTTCTCCGTCAACATTATGTAGGAATCACGTCGCCTTGATAACTAGTCATAAACTTGTTCCAACATGTTGGTTTCGAAAATGTTGTAACTAGAAGCGGCCTAACATTCTTTGAACTTAGGAAATATGTTCCCTACATAGGATGGACATTATACATAGGAAGCACGAAAGTACATTAGAATACAATATTATGGTCTAAAACATTAAACAAGTAATATGGAGCGAAGAGGGACCCAGTAGAAAGGGTTGTAAGAGTTCAACGTTGTCAACTTTAAGCAATGTGTATTACCGTTACTAAGTTACAGAGGGCTAGATGTGTTACAAATGATTTAATTATGGACACGATATAGAATTTCTAAAGATTCTGATAAGACCTTTGCGATAACGTAGTGGAAATGGTTTCTGCTCAAAGTTATACCTGTTACAATGCTCGAAAAATGTCAACGCTGAATCAATCATACTTGTGTGCACTGAAACAAGCTACCGCTAGTTTAACAACCCCCTTCCACCCCCCCCCACCAAACAGTAAACAATGATAAATACTTATCCAATATAAGTTGATAACAAACCTACTAGTTCGAAACATTATTTGTTATTACGTGGAATGTGTAGATGCTGAAAAACAATTTTTTTTGGGGGTATCTGAATATAGAAGTATGTTGCACGTTTACAGCTGAAAACTTTGAATAAAGCCAAAGTTCCTTGTTGTCTAACGCATGTAGACTGACACTTCAAGACCTACTTGTCTTGAGCACTTTCCTACACAATATAGATTAAATATCTCACTCCCACTTGCGTGCCTGTGTGTATGTGTGTATATATATATATACATCAATACTGCTCCTTTAATATCTGGAAATAACATGAAACGTTATAGATGTGCGATTCGGGCATAACGTTTAACAATCTCCTCATTATATTGATAAAAAAATACAAAATACAAAATTGTGTGCTACGAACTATGTATGTATGTGTGTATGTATGTATGTATGTATGTATGTATGTATGTATGTATGTATGTATGTATGTATGTATGTATGTATGTATGTATGTATGTATGTATGTATGTATTTATGTATGTATGTATGTTTGTGTGTGTGTGTGTGCGTGCGTGCGTGCGTATACAAGAAACTATAGTTTGCGGGTGACCTTTTTATTGATTTATGACAATAGTTTGCGTTTTTATTATGGTGAAATTATATCTTCTTCATAACATGAATGGACTAGTTCAGGGGTTGGTAACCTTTTGTGTGCTAAAGTAGTATTTGTAATTCATACAGCGTGCTAACAACCTATATTTATATACGTCTAGCTGCTCTACCATATGTTGTATATTATATAAGTACAAGTAAATGTGAAACTACTATTAAAACAAATAAATATGACCTTAAATTTATAATATTAATGTTTATTAAAAAAATGAAATAAACATTTCCATTGAATGTAATTCATATGTATCAAGCAATGTGTCACTTGTCGTTGCATGATCTTGATTAATTGTTAAATATCAGGTACATATTTGGTCACTTTCAGCTTAACACGCGCTTCTGAGTGTTCAGGTGTTAGGCGACTTATTTGTGGACTTCAAACAGCCTTCATGTAAGAGAAAATCTGTTCACAAGTATGAGTTGAACACATCGCTGAAAGAATAGCAAACGCAACCTTCTTCAAACAGATGAATGCTTCACAGACGGACTTCCAGTAGTTGATAATAGCAGCTGACTTTTTAAGCATTTTCCTTCCACTGAAGTTTGCAATTCCGCAATTTTTTTATCCATAATTCTGATGTCTTAAATTCAACATGCTGCATTTCAAAATCATCAATATCCATCCACCTGAAAAGATCCAGATCTAATTGAGTAGTAGTCTTGTCCAGCAAGTCAGACTTGTTGAGGTATGAAAATATGGGTACACGAAGTTGAAAGTCGTGACGACGTGTAGCAAACTCCACCTTGAGTGATTCAATGTACTTCTGAAGCTTATCTATATTCAATGTAAATCGATCTTCACATTCGGTAAGTACTTGAATGTTTTGGCCTTGATGTCACGACACAATATGTCCAGTTTCAACGCAAATACTTTCATGTAGCCAAAACGTTCAAGTACTGTTTGACTCTGTCCTTGTAAATGCAAGTCCAAGTCATTTAAATATGTCGTTAGGTCTGTCAAAAACATAAGCTTCAAGAACCAGTCATATAATTCAATTCCGGAAAATATTTTCGTTTCATCAAGAAATACTATAATTGCTTCCAGACAAGAAACGAATCTATTCAAGACTTTACCTCGACTAAGTCAACGAACATTGCTGTAAAACATGAAATCTCTTCTTGTAGAAGAGACTTGAAGTGCCTGTGAATCAATACAAGTGGGAAATTATAAAGTTGACTATCTTAACAACAGTTGCTGCCATCACAGAGTGCAAGTCCAGTGATGAGATCTTTGCACACAAACTCTCCTGTAAAATGGAATGGAAGTTTAATAGTCGACGTATAACGTGATTCTCAAGCATTTTAACAAATTCTTTCTTTTTGCCAACAATAACAGCAGCACCACTAGTTGTTATACATTATAATTTGTTCAAGTTGATGTTCTCATTTTTGAAATAGCTTACGAATGCAGGTAGAATCTTCACTGCTTTCGTTGTATCATGAAGCACAATATCGTGCGACAACAGCTAGGCGTGATAAGTCATTGAATTAGACACTTTAATCAAAAGCGACACTAAACACAATAGCTTGAGTGAATCCAGTAGTTTGTTTATCTGTTAGTTTTTCAGCCAAAATCAGTAATGTCCCTCTCAACGGATCTTACAGAAGCTGGTGTTTCTCAAATCCGAGACTGGATATTTTCTTAATTTGGTAACTCGCTGAACAGAATTTCAGCACTGCCGAAAAACGTGTTTTTCTGTACTCTCCACCTGTAAAAGGATTACCTATCGATGCCGCACACTGATCAAATTTGTAGCTACATTCATTACCTTTATTCTTCACTCCATCGGCGTGACTAAAAATACCAGTTTGTTTGTTGAAACCAGAAATAACCATTTTGATGGCCTCATTATTCTCTTCAGAGGTTTTAATACTTGAATTGATGTTTGGTTTTATAGTGTCTTTGTACACTAGACGTACGACACATAACACTCTCACAACATAAAGCACACATAGCACGATCCTATTGTTGTATAAATCCATATTCGTTTGTCAAATTTTCTTGAAATGTGCGTTGATCAAGGTTTTACTTTTTTCGGCTATTTTAGGGGCACTGTATTACTTATATTATCGTTTGGATAATATCACGTTTTGTGCACCTGTTATAAGTTGTAAACAAATATACAACTAAGTTGCAATTATGGTAAATTTAAGCAAATTTTAAGTTTATCTAATTCTAAAAAAGACATTCAAAAGATGTTCCTTTCCAGAACATAATAATTATCAATAAAACTATAAATGTTTAACACGTTGGCCGTATCCCCCACCAGCGGCAGCATGCATTGACTGGTGTAGCGTCTTCCGC
This sequence comes from Unio pictorum, assembly GCA_030141615.1. NCBI lineage: Eukaryota > Metazoa > Mollusca > Bivalvia > Unionida > Unionidae > Unio > Unio pictorum. Next base: position 2,652,346 of record JARLTB010000068.1, read on the forward strand.
GCCACACTAACATCGCCTGATATTGGCCAGTGAAAGCGGACATATGGCGATACCTAGATAATGCACGCATCTGGCATTATGTTGACGTACGTTGCTTGGATTTGTATTGAAAACATATTTTTTCCACCGATTAACTTTTTAGGGTGTATTCCGTGTGCCATTGAAAATCTCTATGCGTTCCAAGTCTGGCAAGAGTGTCGTAGGTTTCCGACCCATGGATTCCTTGAAGTTTAGATTTATTTGAAAGAGCATTGGTTACTCTTTGCAAGTATGATCAAATGAAAGCTGCGCATTCATAAACTAGAGACATGTTAAATTAATGCCGGTTGGCTAGACTCTACTGACTATAATTCAATCAACGTACCAGCAAATATGAGATGTAATGTTTAATGAGAAACATCTTCACAATGGTTAATTGCTCTTCATAGGTCCCAAAGGCATGCTTAGTTATGTTTCCCACTTCCTCATTCGTGACATGATCTCTATATGAAATGCCAGGCAACCTTTGAAAGCATCTCCTTTCAACAGCTTTTATCCTCCTTTCGAGATTCGCGGTGAGGGTCCATGACTCACAGGCATAGAGGAACACAGATGCAACCACGGAGCGCATCAGTCTGATTTTGGAGCTGACTGAGTTGTTTCTATCTTTCCAAACTGTCTTCAGCCTTGTCATTGCTGTTATTGTCAGCGCAATCATGGACAATATTTCTGGTTGTGATCCTTTGTCTTCCGCAATGGCTCCTAAATACTTGAATTTATTAACTTTTTCCAGTTTTAGGCCACTAATAATGATATCAGTGCTGATGCCACTGGACGTTTTGGTCATCAATTTGGTCTTCTCTGCACTGATTTCCATACCAAAAGCAGTAGCTGTCTTGTCCAGTATTTACACCAACTGAGCTAGCTCCTCCTCATTGCTTGCAAGGCTATCTATGTCATCAGCAAAGCGCAGATTTGTTATTATTCTGCCTCCAATGCTGACAGTTACTCCAGTGAATCTGTCATGATTCTTTCAAGGAAGATGTTGAAGAGAGTAGGTGAAAGCAAGCAGCCCTGTCTGACTCCAGCAGTTGTCCTAAACCAATCTCCTATTTGACCGTTGAATCAGACTGCGCTGGTGGCCTTGCTGTAAAGGCTTTATATGATTTTGATCAGGTTGACATTAATGTTGTACAGCTTCATGGTGGACCAAAGGGCTGCATGCCATAACCTGTCAAACGCCTTCTTAAAATCTATAAAGACATGATAAAGGTATTATTCCTGCTTTAGGTATTTCTCACAGTATTCTCAGGAAGAAAATCTGTTCAGTTGTGCTTCGCCCTAGTCTGAAGCCTGTCTGTTCTTCACCTATGATTTCCTCTGCCCGCGGCTTCAGTCTGTTGAATATGATTTTTAGCATGACTTTGCTTGGGTGTCATATAAGACTGATCGTACGATCGTTCTGACATTGCTGCAAATTGCCATTTTTCGCGAGAGCTACAATGAGTGACTGAGTCCATTTAGTTGGCCATTCCCTTGTCTGCCAGATCTTGTTGCAGTTTGTTAGTAAGGCGCTTATCATGGCTTCACCACCTTCTTGGATTAGTTCTGCAAGGATGTTGTCTACTACTACTGCATTCCCTTTTCAATCATTTAACTACAGCCTCTTCTTCTTCTCTAATGATGTGGTAGTTGTCATTGTTGGTCACTGGTGGGGTGTTAAGTATGTCTGGGTCCCATGTATGTTTGTGGTTGTACAGACCTGAGCAGTATTCTGTCCATCTCTTAAGAATGTCTTGTCCTTCTGTACGACATTTCCCTCCATTATCTTAAATGATGGAGTAGCGTCCTTGCTTTACATTGGTCAGGTCTTTCAAAAGTTGGTATGCTTTTTTGCTATTATCTTTCTGTAGATTGTTTTCTATATCCTTACACTGGTCTTCAATCCATGTCTCTCTTGCCTTTTTCATGTTTTCGTGATAACCTGGTTGATTTTCCTGTATTATTTTGCTTCTTTTACTTCTGAATTCTTCTTCTTTAGCTCTCGACGCATGTCACACAGATCAAACATGTCAGTTGTAACCCAAGGTTTCTTTGGTCGTCGATGTTTGCTAAGGATCTCGCTGGCTGTTTGGGTCACTACTATGTTAAATGTGTCAATCAATGAGTCTTTGATTGTGTTCTCTGCACCAAGAAGTAACAGTGGTGCACATTTTCCTCCTATCTTTTCCTGGAATGCTTCCGATACCTCTGGTCTTTTAGCTTGCCAAGGATGAACTTGATTCTTGTGGGGGCCTGTTTGTCGACTTTCTTTAGACGTAGTCGTAGGGTCATCATCACAAAATCATGGTCACTTATAATGTCTGCTCCTTGGAAACGTGTTCTCTTGGTAATGTTTACACTGGTGTGGAAACGTCTCTTCGCAATGATATAATCAGTATGGTTATGGAATTCTCCTTTCGGGCTATGCCAGGTCCACCTTCTGGATGCTTTGTGTTGACCAAACGTGTTCATTTGTTGACCAAACGTGTTCATCAGACAAACATTAACGAAAAACAAAACAATGATGAGATAAAATAAGTGAAAGAGAATGAATACTGTAGAGGCATCAGCATCTTTGTGTCTTCCCTTCATTTTGATGATTTTGTAAATTAGAACTTGGAAGAAATAGCATGATCTGAGTTTTTGGAGTGCATGAGCTCCAGTGATATATATGCCCTGATAATTATCACATTTCTGGTGTTAATATTTTTTATTATGTCACTTCGCTTACCCAGATTGAATGAACACATGAATACATGGTTAAAAGAGTAGAAGAAATACACGAATTGGATATATCTGGTGATGTCCAGAATTACCACACTATTCTTCTGCAATTAACTCAACAATTGTGTAGAATCTTAACAAATCAGGAATATTACATATTAAAATCAAACAGTAGCGGCTGGAAGTAGAAAGAAATAGTCAATTTAACCACGCAATTTACACCTATTTTTCTGGACACTTTAACTTTAGTGTAGATGGATATATAAAGTACAATGTTCACGCAACTGGTACAATCAGTTACTAATCTGCTTACATTTTTGCAGCAGATCAATCCCAAAGCGTCGTCAGTGTCATCAACGGAAACAGTGGATTCACGGTGGTTAAAAATGACATAGAGTCCGTTTATAAGATGGAGTGTTGAGATTTCTAACATATAATGAACTATTCATACTGACAACCGTATCCAACTTTACGTTGGAAGTAGCCACGTTCTCTAACGTTGGTACAACTCATACATTGACATTTCATGCATGGTTGTGTCTGTGTGTATGTATGTATGTATGTATGTATGTATGTATGTATGTATGTATGTATGTATGTATGTATGTATGTATGTATGTATGTATGTATGTATGTACGTACGTACGTACGTACGTACGTACGTACGTACGTACGTACGTATGTATGTATGTATGTATGTATGTATGTATGTATGTATGTATGTATGTATGTATGTATGTGTGTATGTATGTATGTATGTATGTGTGTGTTTAGGTATGTATGTGTATGTTTAGGTATGTATGTGTGTGTTTATGTATGTATGCATGTATTTTGTCTTTGGTATACACTGAATTTTGATTGCGCAAGTTGAGCCATATGCATCACTGATATAGGGACAACCCGCTAAAACCACGTTGGTACCCATTTAGCGACTGTGCGTTACTGGCACCATTTATTACATATTCTCTTTGGCGGAACCCACGGTGATCGTGGAATACATGGAGTGCTAGAGAGAGGACTAGTTAACATAAAAATTTGTATTATGTACTAGTGCGAGAGGAAATAGTTGATAAAAATATTCCAATGAAAAGTCGAAATACCTGTCACTGACTGTATTATTTCCAAATTGAGAATAAACCCGGCAAACAAGCAAACATTTTACTGGTAAACATTTATATAGTGTACAAACCGTGAAGAGACATGTCAAAGACATCAACAACAAAATAGAACAAGAAGCTGCATTGCTTGGCGCTCAATATTAAGAGGTTAGTTTCAGAGGAATGTGTATTTTAAGTTAATCCATCCTGTGGATGCAAATTATTACAATATATGGTTTGTTTGTGACTGAAAACTATTTTTGTTTTAAAGTACGATGAATATTTTACCGATATACATATATTTCTATGTTGATGTATATTTATTATTTAATTGTACATGGATAGAAGTAAGTAATTGTATAATTTCTTAAATCGTCACCTCAACAAGTTATATCCATATGTAATTATGTTGTGTACTAACAATACTATATACTGTGTCCCGTTTATTTTACTGATTAAACAATTAATACACATTACCGTTATTACATTATGCCATAAACGGGCTTTGATCAATATTGACGTAAAAACCCCGAGTATGTGTTTTGTTTATTGAGAAATAATATCCATTTCGTACGGAGATTTGTTCAATAAATGCATTTGAGATTTAATTAAAAGAAGATGTAGTACAGTTTGAAAGAGTGATCAAAGATACGTATATAATCAGATAATTGACTTGGGTCAGTTATAGCATGTAAGCAAAATTCTATAGACCAGAATCAAAGCTGCTCAGCAGCAGTAATAAATGCAATGTCTAAATTGAAAAGTAAAATAGATATCGAGAACAACGAGAGATATAAGACTTGGAACAATGTTTTACCTGGAATTAGTGTAATTTGTTTTCACGCCTTAGACCTGGTTTTGTAAACCGATATTCAGGGAGTCTACATACATGGTGAAAAGATATATGCAAGATCAGCATGATAGCCATGCAAATATGAACTAAAATTTAAGTTCTTTGTGAGCGTATGTGTGAGAGAGCTATTAAATTAGAAAAACAAACACAAAAAGTTAGATATAATCGGATTAACGTAACGGGTGTGTCAGGAAATAATTGGAAAATATCCACCGTTCTATTGCACATGTATTGTATCATATCATTACGATTCTCCGCATTTAGGTAACACATTTCGCATCAAACGAACGTAACTGGGTGACGAAAAACAAAAGAAACACATGAATTGGAGATATCACCGATTTCCATGGCATTCAAAAATTATTGATACATCCAAAGTGCATTATCTACTTTACAATCGTGTGTGTGTATTTGTGTGTGTGTGTGTGTGTGTGTGTGTGTGTGTGTGTGTGTTTGTGTGTGTGAGTTTGTGTGTGTGTGTTTGTGTGTGTGTGTGTGAGAGAGAGTTTGTGTGTGTCTGTGAGAAAGAGTGAGAGAGGTGAGAGAGAAAGAGACAGTTATACAGACAGAGACAGACAGAGTGACAGAGAGAAAAGATAATCAATTTAGTTTGCTGTTTTCAAAAGCTCTCTTCTGGGGGCAATGTACGCCTGGATAATCATTTATATAAAGAACATACGCTCACTACAAGAAGCTACTGCACGATGTCAGCCCATTGTCCACATATCAATATGTTTCTTTTTTGCGATAAGGAGACTGCGAAGGTTTTTTTTTCATAGATAGGTACATGATCATTCATTAACTGAGATTGTTGAAGGCTTTATATATCAATATATGTGATAACTGAGAGTAAGAGAAGCAACGGTGGGCAAACGAGAGAGAGAGAGAGAGAGAGAGAGAGAGAGAGAGAGAGAGAGAGAGAGAGAGAGAGGGAGAGAGAGAGAGAGAGAAAGAACAAACAAGGACAACATATAATAGCATTTTCTCGTAGAACCTTACTCGGCTTCACCAATATCAATATTGTCATCCTAAATTGTATTCAAATATAAAAAAGCTCACAAACGAAACAAATTGCAATTCCGAATAAGTAGAGATAAATGGAGAGATAATCTAAATATGTTAAGTTTATTTCATCATACAGTGCGTAAGTCCTGATATGCTGTATATTTATATCGATATATCGGTATATCGTGTTTACAAAATGGCAGATTCTATAGAAGACATATTATTCAACCATAATGTATTTACCAACCACAGCTAACCAGAGGATTTTTCGAATAACACACACATAATAGTTCTTATTTATTTAAAAATATAAGGTATTGAAGAAAATAATACTTAGAAGAGAAAACTGGATAATGAAAAATATCAAATTAATGTCCATTAAAAGTATCATTATTTTAACACTGATTACATAGCGTTGTAATTTAGGAAATATTACAGTACAGATTCTTTTGACAAGGAGTTAATGCACAGAATATCACAATTTAATATTATCAGTTACGACGTTTATGACTCTGAACAATATTAGATATAATATATAATTTCAGAACATTACAGAAAACATTAAGGAGCTATTACGTGACTCACCGAAGATTATTGTCTGATGCGGAAAGCACAGTTTCATTTGTCATGTAAAAAAAAAACATGTATAATCGCAGATCAATACGTTCAACTCTTATTATTTTAAATCCTGTCGAATGGATAGTTTGTGATTTATTATATTATGTATGTTCCTAAACGTTGTATATACTGTAGAATGCTCGCATTTTAAAACTCAAACGTTTTAGCAGGGAATAAAGTTCACTCATCATATTATGTGAGATATCAGCAATACAGACAATGAGGAAAAACACGCAGATACATGCTGGATCAGGGAGCATTAGGTAACAACAACTGTATTATGTGTTAGAAGAATGGAAGAGGAAAATCAAATACGCAATACATTAACGATGACGCAGAATGCATAAACAGCTTGTTTAAAATAATTGAATATATGAGGTTTTCTTTACATACATAGCGTGTACATAATGTATCACCGGTGATAGAACGAACATATGCTTAAGGAACTCAATACTTTTTTGACATTACTTTTCCTTTTATATTTAAAATCTCAAAACAACAAATTTCTGTACTCTAGAAGGAACACATACTACTTGCTATACTTTAATTATCAAGGTTAAACATTGTAACAAAGATTAAAGGATGATAAAGATAAATGTTTACCTCGTGCAATTTACGAGGTTTTCAAAACGTCTTTGTTGCAATCGAAAACTGCCAATGACGAGAACCAGAAACCTCAAAACAGTCATTGTCTAATTGTCCGAAATATTCCTAATAGAAACTGTGTAATACCACAATTATATAACAAACCATTATACATCGCTTTTTTGCTATAGCAGCAATAAGTTTTATACGGTCGACTAAATCAAGATTTTACAGATATGCCTGTCAAAATAATGATCATCATGTTCATGGTGTTCACATGCACTGATTTTGATAGACATTGTTTAACTCATGGTATAAACTCCAGGTTCTTTGCCATGTTATTCCTGCAATGATATAAAACAAGTGCTTACATTTGTAACTTCGTAGTCTCACGTTATACTCATGAACCATGGTTTCCAAAATGTTGCTGACATAAAAGAGGAAAACTAGGTTTGAAACAGTATCTGCGATAGAAAAAATGTCTTCAAGGATGTTGCTAAACTTGTTATAGGTTCTAAGAGCATATTCATCATTCGTATAGCATATATTATATATATATATATATATATATATATATATATATATATATATATATATATATATATATATGTATTCATGGGTGTATGTATGTATGTATGTATGTATGTATGTATGTATGTATGGAGGGAGGGAGGGAGGGATGGATGGATGGATGTATGTCTGTCTGTCTGTCTGTCTGTATGTATGTATGTATGTATGTATGTATGTATGTATGTATGTATGTATGTATGTATGTATGTATGTCTGTCTGTCTGTCTGTATGTATGTATGTATGACCATATTACATTGCCATGTCTGATGATGGTGTCACAAATGCCGACCTGAAAGATATTGAAATATAATGTAAATAAATGAGAACTATCGATTCCATAAGATAGATTTACAGCAAATTAGATGATTTCATGTTCCCTCGGACCAGCCATCATTTTCCTTTGTCCCGTTTTCTTTGAAGTTGTTTTTTGCCTGATGTTTTTCCGGTTTTGGTCCAGCGGTGATGTCCATTTATCCAAATGCCCCCCAAACACACATAAATTGGATAAACTCTGTGCTGTTTTGAGTTAATATAATCTACAGCCCGACACGCCCATGCCCTAATAGTTGAGCTGAGGGTCTATATTCCTAAAGTTAGATAAAATGTAAGTGCAGTCTTGTTCTGTGGGGCTTGATATTATTGGGCTTTAAGACTACCCAATAATGTCTAAATTGGGAGAATACTATCAGGATATAAGCTTATGATGGTATAATATCAGACAATCTACTTATATTTAATTTTTGGCTTTCTGACTTAAGAACTTGTTATGTATTTGGTAATTACTATTTACTGTCAATGAGGCTGTATTAGAGGAAAGTTAGAGAAGGTAATAGTAGTGAGGGTAGGTTCCTATACATATTGTATGATGCTGTATGTTTAATTTTAAAACTTATTTGTTATTATTTGTTTTTTTATTTGTTGCCTTTAACATGGTGTTTTCTATTCCCTAATTGTCTTTATTATATATTCGTTGTGGCTTGTGTACCCTTATTACTTTATCTTCCATCTACTTTGCTGACATGTTATTATTTCCAAAGTGATTTGATTACTTAGATTTGAGTAATTTTTCCAGGTTCTCTAGTTTGTTTCTACTGTTTCTCGCGTCTTTATTGTTCGGTTTGGTTTCTTAGCGTATGAGCCTTAGTGATCTCATGCCCACTGTAGTGTATGTGGGTTCCAAGGACGGTTCAGATCTACTTGCTCATTTATGGTGGTGTTTCCATTCCTTAAAGAGTCTCATCTTTCATGATTAATTTTGGTGTGAGCTAGTACTAGGTTTCTTACTAATTTTTTTTCTGTTCTCGCTATTATGTTCTCTATTTTATTTTCTAAATTTTCTCTAGTAGCCCTATTGTTTTTTTAAAATTCAATTATATTTTTGGATGTTGTTTGGGGGTTGATATTTGTTAATTGAATCATTTCTGGGTATGTATATGGGGCGGCTATGATTTGTTGTTCGGATCTGAATTTGTTCCCTTCCTTCTTGTTTATTCTATAATCATCAAATATGTGGAGTAAATCCTCTGGGGTGTTACAATTGTATCAATTTATGTTAGATGGGACGAGAGCTATGTATTTTCCAAAGCTGTTTGTCAGTTTAGTTTTCCTTGAGAGAATTCGATTAATTAGAGTTTATTCATAGCCTGTGTACCTAGGTGGTTTTCCATTTCTATCGACATCATTGATGGTATTATATAATGTTTTCCATTGTGATTTTGATTCCAATCTGTTTGCCATTTATTGATTAGGCTGTATAGTTCATGTTGACTATATTCGAGTGGCATGTAATTTGTTTTTTTTAGAGTTTTTTTTAGCTATCTGGTATGCTAAGTCATTTCCTTGGATATTGAGGTGGGATAGAATCCACATGTATTATATGCTTAATTTGTTTATATTTATTTGTTTCATTATTGCGTTGGCTTGATTCCGGAAATTCTCTCTTGATTTAGTGGTGTTATTTTGGATTGAGGTTATGACACTAAGCGAATCACTTATTATAACTGTCTTGTTTGGTTTGTTTTTCCCAATCTATTTTAGTGCTTCTAAGATGGCCCAAAGTTCAGCTGTATATATGGAGCAGTAGTCAGGTAGATGCCACCCAATTTGTATAATTGCAGTAATAGCACTGTAACTCTAAAAATAACTCGTATATAAATTACACACGTAATATTATCCAAATGACATCCAGGATATAATAGGTGATCAGACTTTTTTTGTGTAATAAATATGGGCTCCTGAGTACAATGTCTCTAATGATATAAACTAACACGAAATATGAAGTTGTTATATTCAAAGGTTTATTAACAAGTTATTAGTACTATCTAATATCATTCATATATTGTATTGTGATTTCGGTCTCTGATAAAAGAGGCTTGAACATATGGATCATGAACAATGCATTAATGACATGTTATATTTCCTTTCAGTTGCCGGTAAGTGTTTACATTCACGAAGAACATGCCGATTGACCTACCGTAAGTAAATGTACCAACTCTATTCTTGTGGTCTACGTAGATCCAAACACAATGATGAAGTTTTATCTGGGGTATCCGACTCCGTTTCTCTGGAACATATTCTTGCAGATGGGGTGAATTGTATACTATCCCAATAAGTTCACATGAGCTAAGTTGACAATACGTTTAATATGTGTCAATCGGAACAGTGTAACAACATTAGTATCTGAATCGTTGCATCCTATTATTACCAATGGACAAAATATCTCTAGATGACAAGCCATGATACGCAGCACTCTGTTTAAATAAGCATGGCATCACTTTAAAAACATTTCGTACCTATCATTAAAAGAGAAAACTCTTGTTTGCAACTTTGAAAAAAAAAAATTCCTAATAATCAATGCCCCAAATTCAACATTTCACTCATACAACAACGTTGCTAAATATATTCATATTATTTATAAGAGAAAGATAATACTTACAGCACACTAATCAATACAATAATAAACTGTTTAGTGGTATAATAACACTTGACCACGTTTTTGGAAAACTTCACAATTAAATCCATGATTCCAAGATTCCTGATGTCTTTAAAATTATATTTAATGCCAGCAGCATCTTTCTCTTGACATTTGAATTTTCTGTCTTTCTCTCTCCCATACACACACACACACACACACACACACACACACACACACATATATATATATATATATATATATATATATATATATATATATATATATATATATATATATATGCATATACATCCCTTTTGAAGCATATATATCTATCTCTGCCTCTCTCTGTGTCTCTCTGTCTGTCTGTATGTCTGTTTTCTGTATCTGTCTCTCTCTGTCTCTCTCTCTCTCTCTCTCTCTCTCTATATATATATATATATATATATATATATATATATATATATATATATATTCATATAGTGTTAATGGGAACTTTAATTTATTTCCAAGATATACCTTTCGTAATATTTATTGATGTAGCTCATCGAAATAACAAAACTCGATTGTGATACAACGAATCTGACATGTTTTGGCTTGTGTCCAGAAAGAAATTTTGAATGAGAAATTTTATTGTTCAGGGTAATACCTATGCTGCCAGGCATAACATTTTAAATAAAAAGTACTAATTCATGAGACATATTACATACTAGTGTTTAAGAAATGTGGAAAGGATGGTGCCCTCGATGGTAATAATGCTAACAATGGTACAGATGATGATAATTATACTAATAATAATAAGAATAATAATACTGTAATAATTACCGTTGATAATAACAGTGGCTCTACTAGTAGTCGTAGTAGTATCAGTGGTAGTTGTTTCATATTTTTTGTCCGTCAATTTGTTATTCAACTAAAAACAGAAATTTGGAGAGAATAAAATAGATCAATAGTTCAAGTGGTCAATATACAAGTCGCCTGTTGTATTCGATAACCTAGCACCATGTTATAGCTGTCATTCCGTCAATATATTTGTATGAAACACCTAAATAAGACAGAAATTAAAACGTAAAATCTTAATGTATATGTATACTGTGTCGAAACGCAGTCTACTAGATTCCATGGAAGTGACGTTTTCATGGTACAAAAATACCCTGTTAGAAGACAATGTGATGTACAGAATGGAATACATACAAGTATTATGACTTCATTAAGATAGACAATTAAGACATTTACGATTAATAACGGTAGCATGTTTGAGTTGTCAAAAGGGACAGAATAACATGGCTCATTCGATAATTTGATAGTGTCGATTCAAAAGGTTTTAATTTACTGATTCTATTGTTTTCAAAAAATTTAACCATACTTCAGATAATAGTATTGGTGTCTGACATACATATCATATGATACCGCTCTCAATTCAGAAATGTATAACTTCACATGAACAATAAAAGTCATCGAGGAAATGGACACGAGCGTTTTAGAAAAGATATTCCTTAAATTTAATGCTTTAATTCGCTTATCGTTTTGTGAAATGGTAAAGATCTATTCATAGCTAATAGTATCCATAATTAAACCAGTAAATGACTACTGAGTTATAGGTGTAACGAATTATATTAAATTCCGATATCTGTCTTTGTGTAACTGCAAACTATATGTGGTCTACTTATTTAGTCGGAAAGCAGACTTCGATTCATTTCCGTTACGAAAATGTACTTTTATTTGTTATCACGGGGAAATTTGGTCGAAAGTCGTATGTTTCTTCTTGCATTTATTTCGGGTAAAATTAATATCTCTTGATCATTTTGGAAAACTGTATCGTGTCGAACACCATGGCAACTGTAGAATTAGTGTATCGGTACATATTTCTCTAAGAGTGTTATAATGTAGTTCTTGCGTGATGCCACATTTATTGTAGAAGAGACTTGAAGTGCCTGTTAATCAATGAAGAGCGGGAAACTATAAATTTGACGATCTTAACAACAGTTGTCACCATCACAGAGTGCAAGTCCATTGATGACATCTTTGCACACAAACCGTCCTGGTGTATAATGAAATGGTAGTTTAATAGTCGACGTCCAACGTGATTCTCAAGAAGTTTGACAAAACTTTTCCTTTTGCCAAGTATTGCAGCACAATATCGTGCGACTACAGATAGGCGTCATAAGTCATTGAATTAAACGCTTTCATCAAGCGCGACACTAAACACAATAGCTTGATTTAATCCTATCGTTTGTTTATCTGTTCAATATTCAGCCAAATCAGTTATACCCCTCGCAATTGATCTTCCAAAATCTGGTGTTTCTCGAATCCGAGACAGGATAGCTTTTTATTTGGTAACAAACTGAACGGTATTTCAGCACTGCATTTGTATGTACTCTCCATCTGTACGAAAATTGCCTATCGATGCCGCACACTGAGCAATTTTGAAACTACATTAATTAGCTTTATTCTTCATTCCAACGGCTTGATTCAAAATACCAGTTTGTTTCTTGAAACCAGAAATAACCCTTTTGATGGTTTCACTTTTCTCTTCAGAAGTTTTAAACATGGATTGATGTTTGGTTTCATAGTGTCTTTGGACACTAGACGTACGACACACAACACTCGCACAATATAGAACACACAGAACACGATGCTTTTGTTGTATAAATCCATATTAGTTTGTGAAATTTTCTTGAAATGCGCATTGATCCAGTTTTTACTTTTGTTTCGGCCATTTTAGGGGCACTGTATTACTTATATTATCGTTTTGGATAATATCACGTTTTTTGCACCTGTAAAAAGTTGTAAAAATATATACAAATATGTTGCAATTATAGTAAATTTAGGAAAATCGTCAATTTATCTAATTCTAAAATAAACATTAAAAAATGTTCCTTACGAGAACATAAGAAATGTCAATACAATTATAAAGGTTTAACACGTTGGCCGATACCCTCAGTAGCAGAATATGGTAGTGACTGGTGTAGTGTCTTCGGCGTCATACTAATATAGCCTGCTATTGGCCAGTGAAAGTGGACATATGGCGACACCTAGATAATTAAACAAATAATAAGAAAATATTATGTATCAGTCCCGTGCTCGCAGCTGGCATTATTCTGACGTACGTTGTTTGGACATACATTGAACAAAATTTGTTCCACTTATTACCTTTTTAGGGGGTCTTCCGCGTGCCATTGAAAATCGCTCTGCTTGCCAAGTCTAGCAAGCGTGCCAGAAGTTGCTTACCCATGGATTCATTGCAGCTTAGCTTTAATCGAAAGATCATTGACTACTCTTTGTAAGTGTGATGAAATGGAAGATGCATATTCATAAACTAGAGATTTGTTCAGATATGTCGGCTAGACTCTACTGACTATAAACCAAGCAAGTTACCAGCAAATATGGGATGCAATGTCTAAGGAGAAACATTAACGAGAGACAAAGAACGAAGAGATAACAAAGTGAAAGAGAATGATGCATTAGCATCATTGTTTCTTCAATTCATTTTCATGATTATGTAAATTAGAATTTGGAAAACCTGCATTTAAAGAGAAGAAATAGCAGGATCTGCGTTCTTGGAGTGCATTGACACTTATCACATTTCTTGTGATGATATTTGTTATTATGTCTCTTCGCATATTGAATGAACACAGGAATACATGGTTAAAAGAGTATATTTAACACATACATTGGATATATCCGGAGAAATCCAAAATCGGCACACTTTTCGTCTGTAAATAACTCAACAAACGGGTACAATCTGAAACAAAATCATGAATATTACATATATAAATCAAACAGTAGCAGCTGGAAGAAGAAAGAAATATTCAGTTTAACCACGCAATTTCTACCCCTGAGACACTACACTTGGAAACATGTAGGCCTTCATCGCCGATTGTATGAAGAAATAACAACTAATACAGAAACTCTCTCGACTACGCGAATTATCCCTGGAATATGTCTTAAGTTGAGAACCTTTGGTAAACCTCTACATCCGCAAGAGAGTGTCTCAGCTTTTCCTGCTTCAAGGGGATGTCAGGAGATGAATGTGGAAAAGCTTTATATTTACATGTGGATTCCAGATTATTCATCACAAGTTTGGTTCTGGACAAGAGGTTGACTTTGCATTTGCATATAAAAGTATCTTCATTATTACTTAAGATGACTATTTACATATTGAAGTCATTGTACAACAGTTAGACATGCATAATACCACATTAACAAGCCAACAACTTGAATATAAAATATGAACTTTAAACCTACTATGTTACCTTAATTCCATCTACATTTTCTCTTGGCATGGATGATTCAATTTCAAACAATATGTCGGATAGACATCTGTCAACACACCCATTATCTGAATATACAACATGAAATTTATACATCATCGGTTAGATTTATTCCATCTACTATTGAACCTTTGTATGTGTCACATGACGTTTCCTCACCAAGACATACAGCTGCATGATTGGGCCGTATCGCATATTTCGCTTGATATTGATTATTTAGTTTCAAACTATACACCAGAGTTACATCACTCACCACATTCATTACCTTTTTGTCGCCACTAAACAACTTCCTTGCTCTAATTTCCAGATAGTGTCAACACGGGACATAACAGCAACAACCCGATATATTGATCGATTTATATTGGTGATCAGACAAGCATAAAATACATTTCTAACCTGAATGCCATGATTCAAAGGTCAGCAAAGCATATATTGCAATAATAATATTAAGTTCATATTTGTCTACTATATTTGTGACATGTCTAATTCAATAACTTGCATCACAACCGCTGTTAGGTTTCACTTACTTAGGCGTCGTAATCCAATATAAACATTATATGATCTAACCGAAAAATAAATCATCTTAATTTTCTGAACTGCCGTTAAATATATTGACTGATGGTATCGATATATAGTTGCCTGTCATTAAATGTATTGTCCGATTGTGTCGAGATAACATGTCCTGTCGAATTACTCATAATAGAAACCAAACTATAATATGTAAGCTACAATTCGGGCACCTGTGATTAACTGCTTTGCATTATATACAATTCCCATTCCATTGATATGGACTCATAGTAGATAGCTCCAAAATCATCTCGTATTAACTTTGAATTTGTGTTTTGACAGGAGTATGGTAAGCATTATATATATATATATATATATATATATATATATATATATATATATATATATATATATATATATATATATATATATATATATAATTTGAGAATTATGCACATACGTTATTATACTGAAGTATACATTTACTCCTCAATTTAAAATATATGTAATTGATTACCTTAATTATCAACATCACATGTTACGGTAAAAATATGTTTGTAAGTTAGGGACTAGAACAAAATACCATAACATATGGAAATAGTCATAAAAACGTGCTTAATTCCAGTTACATCAAAATTACACTAAATTTGTATTCTTCATATCTTGATTTATTTGAAAAATATGAAAATCCTTTTTACTGCATATAATGCAAAATGTATGGAATGTTGCATTTGAACAGTTATCAGCATATGACTTGTTACACAGAATAATTTATTCAACTCGATGTTCTGATTTTTGAAATAGCTTACGAATGCAGCTAGAATGTCCTCTGTCTTGGTGTATCATGAACAGCTCAAAAGCAACAAAACGTTTGTTAATCTGTTATATTTTCACCCAAATCAGTTATTCTCCTAACAATTGATCTTCCAGAAGCTGGTATTTCTCTAATCCGAGACAGGATAGTTTCTTTATTTGGTAACTCACTGACCAGAATTTCAGCACTGCATTTTTATCTACTCTCCACCTGTAAAAAAAATGCCTATCGATGCCGCACACTGAGCAATTTTGTAACAAAATTAATTAGCTTTATTCTTCATTCCAACGGCTTGATTCAAAATATCCGCTTTGTTTCTTGAAACCAGAAATAACCCTTTTGATGGTTTCACTTCTCTCTTCAGAGGTTTAAAACATGGATTGACGTTTGGTTTCATAGTGACTTTGTACACTAGACGTACGAAACAACACTCTCACAACATATAACACACAGAGAACGATGCTTTTGTTTGTATAAATCCATATTTGTTTGTGAAATTTTCTTGAAATGCGCATTGATCCAGTTTTTACTTTTTTCGGCCATTTTAAGGGAACTGTATTACTTATATTACCGATTTGGATAATATGACGTTTTTTTGCACCTGTAAAAAGTTGTAAAATTATATACAAATATGTTTCATTTATAGTAAATTTAAGAAAATCGTAAGTTTATCTAATTCTAAAATAGAACCTTAAAAAATGTTCCTTACCAGAACATAAGAAATGGCAATAACATTATAAACGTTTAAAACGTTGGCCGCATCCCTCAGTAGCAGAAGCAGGTAGTGATTGGTGTAGTGCCTTCGTCGTCATACTAATCTAGTCTGATATTGGCCAGTGAAAGTGGACATATGGCGACACCTAGATAATTCAAGAATTATTAAGAAAATGTTATGGGGCAGTCGCGTGCTCCCAGCTGGCATTATTTTGACGTACGTTGTTTGGACGTGCATTGAACAAAATTTGTTCCACTTATTACCTTTTCAGGGGGTCTTCCGCGTGCCACTGAAAATCGCTCTGCGTGCCAAGTCTAGAAAGCGTGCCGTATGTTGCTGACCCATGAATTCTTGCAGCTTAGCTTTAATAGAAAGATCATTGATTACTCTTTGCAAGTGTGATCGAATGGAAGCTGCATATTCATAAACTAGAGATTTGTTCAGGTAATGCCTGTCGGCTAGACTCTACTGACTATAAACCAAGCAAGTTACCAGCAAATATGAGATGCAATGTCTAAAGAGAAACATTAACGAGAGACAAAGAACAACGAGATAAAAAATTGAAAGAGAATGAATACTGTAGATGGCATTAGCATCATTGTTTCTTCCCTTCATTTTCATGATTCTGTAAATTAGAATTTGGAAAGCCTGCATTTAAAGAGAAGAAATAGCAGGATCTGAGTTCTTGGAGTGCATTTGCTCCAGCGATATATATATATATATATATATATATATATATATATATATATATATATATATATATATATATATATATATATATATATATATTATATATATATACATATATATATATATATATATATATATATATATATATATATATATATATATATATATATATATGCATTGACACTTATCACATTTCTTGTGATTATATTTGTTATTGTGTCATTTCGCATACCCGGATTGAATGAACACAGGAATACATGGTTAAAAGAGTAGATGAAACACATGCATTGGATATATCCGGAGATATCCAGAATCGGCTCAATTTTCGTCTGTAATTAACTCCACAAACGGGTACAATTTGAAAAAATCATGAATATTACATATACAAGTCAAACAGTAGCAGCTGGAAGTATAAATAAATATTCAGTTTAACTACGCAATTTGCACACCTTAGACACTACACTTTGAAACATGTAGGCCTTCATCGCCCATTCCATGATGAAATCACAACTAATACAGATAGTCGACTCATGGCATCTTCCTGTTATCCACATATCGTTAGCGATTTTTTTTAAAGTTTAGGATGCATATGTACTCGCAGTGCACAATGTACTGATATTGATGATGGCTTTATGTCGATCATGATTTTAAACTATACTAATTATGTAAAGAGGATAAGAGTGACATAATACTAACTCTAATTAAAGGAAGAAAACTTACCCCATACATAATAGACATTAATCTCAGAAACTTCATTAGGCTTTAAATCTTTGAAGCAGTCGTTCTAATTAATATTCAAATATGCTAGCTTAGAAATCAATTTAAACAAAATAGTTTTATATATAAAGAGAACTAGAAATATGGAGGCAGAAAGAGAGATATGAAGTCAGATAATTGTAATTAATCGTCCATTACTGTCATATGCAGTAGATGTTTATTAACAAAACTGACATGCAAAATGACAGTTGATAGTTTAATAAAGAAATGTTTGTCAAAGATACATGAACCAAACATAACTGGCCACACAAACAGAATAATGCATCAATAATTGCTGTGTAAAGATATGAAAACAACAATATAATATTTACCAAACAAACACAAACATATCGAGTATTATGACACAAAACAAACATCATACTTTATGCACATCACAGTTATGACAATTTTATCACTGAGTACTATTACATTCAGTTTATGGTTAGGTGTTTGTGTATAACCCGTGTGACATATACTTGAATCAAGAATGACTCTGCAAGGTGAGCATTGTTAGAGTTGAGCATTAGGGCAGAAATAAGAACATATTCCATGATTGTTGATGCATGCCACATGTAGTGACTCCAGTATAGATTATATATATATATATATATATATATATATATATATATATATATATATATATATATATATATATATATATATATATATATATATAAATTCATAGGAGAGTTGCGGATTTAATGTTATAGCTTCTCTATGCTCACTTCATATATTATTTAGCCTTACTTTACGTTCAGAATGATGCTCAAGTGCTTGAAGTGTTTGGTTTCGACCAGCACCTGACAGACTCAAACATATAAAGAGCCCTCTGAGTAGCATAACAAAAAAACGGTTTGGGGGAAGGGTTGCCATACAAGCAGTTATCACGCACTCATGGAAGGAAAAGAAAGCATAACAATCGGATAATGCTCTTCAATATACCCATATTAAGAGCAGTTCCCATATGATGTAGACTGCTGTATCGGTCTGTGCACCCACGCGACCTGCAAGAAGAATAATTAGAAAGTAGAACAAGGCAATGGGAAGTGATATGATGACGTGTACAACAACGGAAGCCAGAACTAAATTGCTAATGAAAATTCTGTCGCTCAGGCGTATATATTTCTTATAGGCATTGGACCTCCACTGACGCATGACCAAAGAAGATTGTCTTAGAGATCCTGCTTAGCACCCGCAATGGATGCCCCAATCCTTAAGATTAGAGTCTTGAATAATTGAGGATTAACACCACATTTCAGGAGATATTTGTGCAGGGCTTTGGTGAAGTATATCCTAGTTATTGGCAAAACCCCAAAGGTAAGGACGTTTAGTCAATCCTTACGACACAGCAGTTATGAATACTGACCCAGCGCGTGGACAGACCACTTCTAACATTAAGGGCACGACACGTTTTGCGAAGAAGGGGTTTCCTTGGAGTGTTTGTTATGTGTAACGGGACAACTACAAGATCGTCACTGATCCGTACCTGACAAAACTGAAATACATTTGAATGGCTGCAACCATGCCCTTTACCGGTAATTTCCCCTACCCTCATAAATGCAAGATAAAACATAGACTTTACTCACTGTCTGTTAATGTAGGTAGTTTGGTACCTGTTCTGGAATTTTCCCTATACAGGGTGAGATGGAAGAATTCGTTAACTTCTCAGTGTATCTCCCATTAACGCTAAAGTTGCCATCTTTTCGGCTTGGTCCATCACCTCATGATTACACTGCTGTGACGTCGATGCAGGAGGTGACGGACATACTGCTGGTTGGTGTATACGTTGCAGGGTGCTGAAATGTTAGACAATCAGTGACTTACGTGGGCCTCGATGGTGCCAGTTACTTCTCTTGTTATTGTTTTGTATCTGCTCAGTATCAACGGATAAACAAGTGCCAGGAGATTGAGCTGAGGAAGTTACTATGTTCCTGAAACTCCTAGTGTCCTTCACCCGCTGTACCCGTTTTGAAGCCTTTCGTCACTGGCCCGTTATTGTGCATGCAGTAGTCATATTCTACCATATGTATCCCATTTTAGGCTTTTCTATGTGGAGACATACTGATATTAAAAAGAGGGATATAAAGCTACATTTCTGTTTTGTGGGAGTCGCATTGAAATGTTATATGGTGTACATATTTCATACATCATTGTGGCAAACATCTTAAATATCATGTAAATAATAAAGTCAAGTTGATGCATCCACATGATAGCTTGCAATACTAGTTAAGTGAATTCTAATGAACTCGATAACTGGTAGATTCAAGTGGAAGTCTCCAATTAATTACACATAAGAATATAGTCAGCTGCAGGTGTTTACTTGATAACTTATTAATCTAGTCAATTGGAAGTTTCCACCTGATAACTTGTACTATTTGTCACGTGATTTAGATATATCTTTATAACTGGTTCCTTTAAGTCGAATTGCACGCTGATGACACACAAAGATACACATCTAGCCACCCAACTGAAGTTAATGCTACCGTCGAAGGAGTAGAGAGGCGCATTTATAATGTGGAATCATGGTAGACATATAACAAGCTGCGGATGACTGACGATACAACTGAGGCCATTCTGGTTACAACACAAAGAGTTTAACAGTCTCATCCTTTATTTCAAACGGTGAGTTGTGTTCGCAAGGTCGATTGTGGACAAATGTGTTGTTCTGAAGGTGCTCTTACGTTTGCCCCAACATGTCATAAACATATGTAAGTCTGCATGTCTTGAGCTGTGGCGCATTAGCTCCATTCGTAAACATGGTTTAAGTTGATGTCACTATGAAGTTTGAGTGTTTATTAGTACTTTCAAGACTGGACTATTGCCACTCAATATTCTGTCTGGCTTGTTTTGATATCTGCTTCAGAGAATTCAAAATGTTAGAGATGCAGCTGCTCGAGTCGTCATTAGGTTGTCACGATCAGAGCACGCCTGCCCACTGATATTAGCCCCCTACGCTGGCTATCCATTCGGTACGGAGTGAGACGCAGTTTGTGCTCTCTGGTGAGATATGGTGGCGGACTCCGTTCCGGCATGTCTATCTCTTTTCACCTATGTGTACACACTGGCGGGATATTTGAGCTCCCTCTCTGATGGTCGTGTGCTAATTATTCTCAATATGAAAGCGAGGTCGTGTGGGCGTATGTATTGTGTATACCAGGGACCAGAATACGTGGTATTGGCCATTCAAATTAGGCACATATGCACATAGATTCCTGTCAGGGGTGCACTTAAAATTCATCTGTTTTGATTACAAGACCAAACGTAAAGATCTAGTGTTTCCTGTCTTGTGTTTTCAGCATATTTGTATATTCACTAGTTTCATGGTGTCTGTTTTGTGGTTTTTTGTTTTTAGTCATTTTATTTTAGATGTTATATAGCGTTTTAGAGTTTGTAAACATTAGGAGCTATAGAATCAATTATTATTATTATTATTATTATTATTATTATTATTATTATTATTATTATTATTATTATTATTATTATTTGTAATAACATTGTCAAAATGATAACTGGTAAAGTGAAGTGGAAGTCTCCGCTTGGTAATTTGTAGAACATAATGCACTTGATAACTAGTTAAGTAAAGTGAAAGTATGCATTTATTACATGTAATAATAGTCAAGTGATTCGTTTGATAACCGGTTGTGTCAAGTGGATGTATCCACGTGATAAATTGTGATAATAAAGTCAACATGATAGCTGGTAGAGTTAAGTTTAAGTATCTCATTGATATTTTAAAATAATAGTCTTGAGATAACTTGTAATACATGAGCCAAGGGTAAATATCTACATGCTTATTTTTTTCATAATATTCAAGTGACCTGTAAAGTACGTCATAACTGGTAGACTCAGAGAGATGTATCCACTTCATAAACTTGTAATAAAAGAGTCGAGTGATCTATTATTTAATTGAGAACTGTGTCAGCCAGAAATATCAACTTGGTATCTTGTAATAATAGCACGTCGCATTTATGTAATGCATGACCTTAATAATGTGAGTCAAGTGATATAACATGAACTTGAAAACTACTACAAACGCGCCAAATAACATGACATAACAGCACGCAAAATTGAATTTTGCAAAGAATGTTCAAACATATAGAATCAATAGAAGCAAGCTGAAATTGCAAACTGGTAGATTTATGTGGTGATAGTTCGATAAACTAGGCGACTTGTAATTCCAGCGTACAGGGTTGCTAATGTAATTATTGTAGAACGGAAGAGCCAAGGGTGTACCGATATTGATTATCATCTTTGTAAACTGAATAAATGACGCTCCAGAATTGATTTACCTGACGTTGGCACAGTTAAGTACAGGCTATAATAGGTACCAAAACGTATTAAGTATCTATAATGTTTTAATTTAGAATTAAATAATATAGGAAACATAAGGCAAATGCAAGTATATTTAAGGAAAAAAACAAATGCTTGCGATGTCATACTGACCCCAAACTCATTAGAGTTAAAACATCGCAAGTATTTGTATGTATATCATCTGTTATATCATTGTCGCCCAAAAACAAAGCAAAACTATATCCGGACAAAGAAAACAAAGGTAAGACATGTCGAACTTCATCACTTTCTAAAATATTCTTCCTCAAATATCAAGCAACTTTACCTAAGCATCGTTTCTCAAAATAAAGGCGTAAGTCCGTGACAGATGAAAGATGACAAGATATCCATGTATTAATAGAATGGCTCATAACTACGGAAAGAGGGATATCCAAGGTAGTAGTGAAAATCAAATGTGTAAAAGCAAACTTGTACTCAAGTAATACATAAGACAAAAGAATTAAAGCACAGTGACAACTAGTATGGCAAATCAAGTAGAGGCGGAGGTGGGACACAGAATATTTTTTCAAACATCGGAATTTAAGCGTACATAGGCTGTCGCGTTTGAAACCAATAAATATTGCATGTTAAGGAGCTTTACAATGTATGCATATTATTTTATTCTGCCCAGTGTAATGTATCAGGTGCCATGTACAATAAAATATTTGATACAAATCGAAAAACATACAACTAGTATCATTTCAGTTCATATAAAATTGCCATTTTGTGTTATAATTCTTTGTTTATACACCTTTAATTTTCTGCCCTTTGTCACTTTATAGTATAATAGTTTTATTTTAATGGTTAGATGTATTAGCATGGATGCAATTCAAATATTTCACCTACTGCGAATGGGCCACAGTTTCAGACATTTTAACCGTTAACCACACTCCTAATTAATGATTCTTAGAACAACATTATATATTAGGTGCCAATGATAACTATGCAATTCTCCAATCAAAACCAAAAGCATACATTTACCTCTGTTTAATCAATTCCTTGGACAATCACAACGTTTAGATACAACCTGAGGGAACATTCTGCTATCACATGTAATATTATAAGCCTGTGTTATCACTAAAACGGAAGCTAGTTTTCATTGTAAACCCAGGGGTACGGAATATAGAGCACATTTACAGAAGAAAACGAACCTGTGCAGATGCAAAAGAGTTTTGTTTCTCAAAACAATATAAAAGAAATAACCTTGAAATTTCATTCCCTTCGATATGATATTGAAATGTAGTACAAATGCGAATATTCTTGCGGACTAAGTTTAGTGATTAAAAATATTTGTATTAAGACCACTTGGCACTATTTGATGTTTGGTGATTTAAGAAAATGTATTACAATGAATTGTCCTATTTTAAAGTTTAGTGATGATAAATATTTCTATTAAAAATTAATTGGCCGATTTTAAAGTTTAGTGATTATACATATCTGTACTAAGACAAAATTGACGATTTGGAAGCTATGCGATTGTATTGAGACGAACTGGTCCATTTTGAGAGAAATATATTATTTGTTGGTGCGATGACTTTTTTTTCTTACATTATTGTTCATGATTCCATGGCACCAATTTAGTCAGAGCAAACTGTGTATCACCGCCTAGACTGTGCGGGTATCGATCATTCTTCATTACTATTCATAAACTATACTACCCACGGTTTAAAGACTTTATAAATATTTGTATTAGTTCCTAGCATTCTCAGCTTGGACATATGACAAGTAGTTCATAGCACAGTCTATTGTAAAGCTATGAATAACTATTACAAGTGATCAGTACAAATGCCTGCTTAAATGAACAAGACGAATTATTATTCGAACATTTTTTTCGTAACTGTTCCTGTTGGATAATGCTGAACATTCTCACAACTTAGAGAAAATGTCGACTACAAAGAATGCACATTATACAGAGAAAGTACGAAATAATATTAGAATACAATATTATGGAAAAAAGGATAATGTTAGTGCTGGGGTCACGAGGGGGGAGATAATAATTAGAAAGAGTATACAAGTTCACCGGGGTCAGATGTAAACAATGTGTGCTATAGTTTAAAGGGTTTTACAGACTTTCAATAGTAAAAAAGTGTTGAATTTGTGAAGAGTTCGATAGGACTCGTGCTTGTTTCCATCTACGTTCAAGCATTATGATATGAACGCCAATTTCAGTCACACACGTATTCGATAACATATTGCATAAGGCTAATTGTAGTAACAGCTAATCCAAAATCTGTTTCATACTCTGCTCTATAACTGTTGGGTCAGTATGTTTGTATGTATGTATGTATGTATGTATGTATGTATGTATGTATGTATGTATGTATGTATGTATGTATGTATGTATGTATGTATGTATGTATGTACGTACGTATGTATGTATGTATGCATGTATTCCTGACTAAGCACGTATGTTTACTCCTTATGGTTATTGTTGTTGTTGTTGTAGGGTTTAACACCTTTATTCAGCACACGATAGGCTATGCAAGGCAGCCAGTATTATTGGGGAAGAAAGAACCAAGGAAAACACTAGGAAAGAACCACCGACCCACGAGAAGCTACTGGCAAGCTTTCTCACACAACTACATTAGCTGAATCTTAGACTCGAACCCACGCAGACAGAGATGAGATGGCAGTGATCTTTAACGGAGAGCGTTTTAGACCACTCGGCCACTCGGATCCCCTACTCCTCATGGTTTTGCGAACCTTAATCCAGATACAATAACTTTTACAATGTAATGTATTAAAGATGATAGTGGTCTCATTATTAATAATTTGTTCCTGAAGAAAATGACACGAATTTAAAATTGTTGAAAAATGGCACGAATTTTCTACAATATATATATAATTATATTTATATAATTCACCTGTAAACGATATAACCACTCTAAAATAGAAAAAGCGCCTCATTAAAGATACAGTAACATTTTGAATATTAATGGAAATAATGTGTTGTTTGCAAATACGTGAAGATCACTGCATGTGAATAATAACTTAGAGGCAGCATGATAACACAGTAAATTAAAATCTTAAAAGTTGCAGAGTAAGCGAAATATATCAATACAAGAAAAGCGCATAACACATCGCAAACCAGTCAACAACGTCATTTACTTAGTGGTAATATTTTAATATGTACATTTCAAAACAAAACGTCCAAGTTTTCATGCACAGAAAGCAGCATCATTCAATGCTAATGAACATAACCATAAATACTTTGCGAAATATCTGGCCAAAGCATCGACTTGTGTTATCTGTCAACTTAAATGTAGACATTATTTTAAAGAAGCTTCATACAAATTTAGAGTATATTTGGTCCATTAGCAATTTTTCAACTCTTTTTGCAAATCAAAGTTTTGAGAAACAGTTTATAGAGACAAACTCTAATGACTATCAAGATGGATTAGCAATAAGCTTTCAAACTATCGTACTAATTTCCTGCGAAAACTTTAGTTGCATGTGAACTAGCATAGTCATGACACAAGATAAAGTCGTCTTAGGTTAGATGGTTACAATATATATAAAAGTATCCATAAATCTGAGGTCACTTTGTCAGATCGATAGATAGAGAGAGAAATAGAGATACAGAGGAATAAAGAAGCATCAAGCGAACGAAACACGTGATGCAGTAGACTCTATTTCACCTGATGTGTCCCTGATATCATACACACTTATTACAAATATTTAGCACAGTTATTCAGGCAGTATTGTGCTTATGCTTAGATGTATCTTTTACAGTAATGCATCAGAGTGTAATCGCACATTTGAATAGTTTATTTGTTTGGTAGAAAGGAAATCATTTTTACAAATAAATTTGACATCGATCATATCATCTAGTAGTTATAAATTGAGTAGAGTTAGATTGTGTACACTTACATTGATCGAGTCTTCTAACCCAATGAATTGACTGTTTTCGAAAACGCCGTTGAATCTGTGATTTATTATTGGTGTGTAACGAAGTATGTTATGCTCATAGTGTCTTGAGAATAGATCCATAGTTTTACATGTACAGGTGATCCAGTAAAGATTACATTTTACACTGTTTCTGCTTAACTACTGAGAATTCACGAATAAATACATGCTGATTGATATGATCCTAATGTAAATCATATGCCGCTATTGAACTGTATCAAATCTAGCTCCTGCAGTAGATCCGTATGACTTAAGGACGAATTTCACAGTGGTTGCGATTTGCGCTAATCGAAGTCTCTCGCTCGTAAATGTGCAATTTCCTCTCATTTCCTCTGTTAATAAAGGTATTGTGTGTAATATATTTGATCAACATGTTAGCATTTTATGTGTGCACGTGACATACGTCTTAATTAGACTTTATTTTTACTGGTCGAAATAATGGTGTCGTGTCAGTATAATGAATGAAAACTTTATCGATGCTTATGTGTGTTTGCATTCCACTTCAAAATTAGTGAAGCAGTTTATTGGATGTCGTTATTGTTATGCTATTCCTAGTTGAATTAATGGTCCTTCAATTAATATGCAACATCGTCATCAAGTGTCTGTTCAAGATCCATATCCTATGTGTAATGGTAAATCTTAAATATAAAAAACGAAGACAGTTCAATATTTGGCGATACGTACTTAGACAAGTCTATCGCTGCTCATCACTGTCATTAATGCTGTGCGTGTATCGGTTCATAGACCATCGACTTTCTTTCTAAAACCCATTTATCTTGTATAAAGACGCTTGTCTGGTGTTCCCGTGATCACAGGTGCTATTTATCCCCACCATTAGATCCGGTTAAGATGAAAAATACGCATATGTACACTTATCAATACTAATAAAATATGATTGCTTTTTTAACTTAAATAGTTGACTAGCGAGATGAGTGAAGACAAATTTGGATATGTTGGTCTGTTTGGTACTGATTGATCAAAATCCATTCAAAATTTCGTACGTCATTTTTGATTTTCCGATTATAAACTGACGTCCAGACATATTACATTTTCTAAGCGTATGAATCTCATAAAGCCAGATATTACAATTCAAACACTACTAATATATTTGATTGCATAAGTGATGTACAACTTTTTTTTCGCTCACGCAATATGATAAATGATTTCCTGCTACTGAATTATATATTATTTGCTTAACATGACCATTTACGGGCTTGTTTTAAAATGCAGAGTTTTACACACCAGCATTTAATTTCACAAAAATATATGGGATTATCTCTCAACTACGCGAATTATCATTGGAATATGTCTTATGTTGAGAACCTTTGGTAAACCTCTACGTCCGCAAGAGAGTGTTCCGGCTTTTCCTGTTTCAAGGGGATGTCAGGAGATGAATGTGGAAAGGCTTTATATTTACACGTGGATTCCAGATTATTCATCCCATGTTTGGTTCTGGATAAGAGGCTGACTTTGCATTTGCATGGAAAAGTATCTTCATTATTACTTAAGATGATTATTTACTATATTGAAGTCATTGTACACCAGTAAGACATACGTACTGCCACATTCACAAGCCATCAACTTGAATATAAAATATGAACTTTAAACCTACTATGTTAGCTTAATACCATCTACATTTAATCTTGGCATGGATGATTCAATTTCAACCAATATGTTGGATATACATCAGTCAACAGACCCATTATCTGAATATACAATATGAAATTTATACATCATCTGTTAGATTTGTTCCATCTACTATTGAACCTTTGTATGAGTCACATGACGTTTCCTCACCAAGACATACAGCTGCATGATTGGACCGTATCGCATATTTCGCTTGACATTGATGATTTTGTTTCAAACTATACACCAGAGATACATCATTCATCACATTCAATACCTTTTTTCGTCACAAAAACAACTTCCTTGCTCTAATTTCCAGATAGTGTCAACACGGAACATAACAACAACAACCCGGAATATTGATCGATTTATATTGGTGATCAGACAAGTATAAAATACATTTCTAAACTGAATGCCATGATTCATAGGTCAGCAAAGCATATATTGCAATATTAATTTTTAGTTCATATTTGTCAACAATATTTGTGCCATGTCTAATTCAATAACTTGCATGACAACCTCTGTTAGCTTTCACTTACTTAGGCGTAGTAACCCAATATAAACACTATAAGGTTTAACCGAAAAATAAATCATCGTAATTTTCTGATCAGCCGTTAGATATATTGACTGATGGTATCGATATATTGATGTCTGTCATTAGATGTATTGTCTCATTGTGTCGAGATAACGTGTCATGCCGAATTAATCATAATATAAACCAAACTGTAATATGTACGCTACAACTCGGGCACCTGTGATTGACAGCTTTGCATTATATACAATTTCAAATCCATTGATATGGACTCATAGTAGATAGCTCCAAAATCATCTCATATTCACGTTGAATTTGTGCTTTGACAGGAGTATGGTAAACATTATATATATATATATATATATATATATATATATATATATATATATATATATATATATATATATATATATATATATATATATATATATATATATTGAGAATTATACACATACGTTTTTATAAAGAAGTATGCATTTATTCCTCAATTTAAAATATATGTACATGATTACCTGAATTATCAACATCATATGTTACGGTAAATATATGTTTGTAAGTTAGGGACTAGAACAAAATACCATAACATATGGAAATTGTCATAGTAGCATGTTTAATTCCAGTTACATCAAAATTACACTAAATTTGTATTCTTCATATCTTCATTTATTTGAAAAATATGATAATCCTTTTTCAGCATATAATGCAAAAGGTATGGAATGTTGCATTTGAACAGTTATCAGCATATCACTTCTGCTGTAAATAGTTCTCTTTAGATGGACCAATTCTCTCACCGAATTAAAAGTGTAGAAGGCATATTCAGTCAACAATTATCCTTTCTGAGAACAATGGTGATATAATAAATGCATCTAGTCGGGATGTCTTAACATTCAGCCCGTGACTGGACCACTGAATTCTGGATAAAGATGTATGTGCGCAACAATTCAAATATATCAGTTACATTTCAATATTTCCTTTATGTAGCACAGATTTAATTAAATTAACGTCATAAGAATTTTATTTACATAATTCCTCAACTGACTACGGTTGCTAAGTAAAACGATTGTTTTATATACAATCTTACTTGAATAATTTGGTGGACATAGAAACAAAATTTGCCTGCATTGGCAGAGTCATTGTTTCTGATGTATTCTTTTGTTATGTTCGTCTTTCATTTGCGTTTATTGAAGCTATGTTAATCCGATGAGTAAATGCTATTATTTTCATTAATAGATTAAAGCTGTCCAGGAAAAGTGTTTAAAGCATATGGTTTGTGATAGTATATTGCTAACCAGGTTGAATATACTATTTGCCTTTGTTAAGGGTCATATAAACAATATGTATGTATAACGTTTTGTTGCGATTTCTCTAGAATGTTTTACCTAATACAATTGTGCCGCTATATGATAGACACTTATTCCAAACTGCCAATTATATTTTGAGAACAGAAATTCGTCGCCAAGGATGGGATATGTTACTTTGTAAAATGAGGACATTAATGTATGGTGTTTTATATATGCGAACGTTAAAAACTAGACGAGTTTGGCATATCTCTATATTTGGAATATTTCTATTCGCGTACCATTGATCAATACAACTGCTGGCTTAAATGGACAATACATTTTCTCAGTTTATGTCTAACATTATCTGTTCGTAACTTATAAAACTACATGCGGTTGCACGATTTTTACAACTAACAAAACACGATGACCTTAAAAAATGCACAATATGCAGAGTAAGCAGGATAAACTGTCAGAATAAAATAAAAAGCATAACGTTAGTTATGGGGAGGTGAAGAGGGACACAATGGGAAAAGAGTATAAGAGTTAACCAGTGTCAGGTGTAAGAAATGTTTATTAATGTTAATCAGTTATAGAGAGCTAGAAGGGTTGCAAAGGATTGAAATAGATAAAGGTTATATAATTTATGAAGAGTCCAATAATATTCTTCCTTGTTTTTTATATAGGAATAAATCGTATGATATCAACGCGAATTTCAGTCACAAATATATCCCATAATATCTTATATGTTAATTGTAATTTCAGCCTATTAAGAATGTAAACCAGTTTCAAACTTTGCTTTACAACTGTTAGTTCCATTGTATGTATGTATGTATGTATGTATGTATGTATGTATGTATGTGTGTGTGTGGGGGGGGGGTTGTACGCACGCACGCATTGCATGCATGTATGTATTTATGCATGCATTCACAAACGCACGTACGCACACACGCACGAATTACATGCATCCATGTATGTATGTATGTATGTATGTATGTATGTATGTATGTATGTATGTATGTATGTATGTATGTATGTATGTATGTATGTATGTATGTATGTATGTATGTATGAATGTATGTATGCTTGCAACATCCCATATTTTATCGTTGTTTATTGTAATTGTAAGGATAATTCTTTATCTCATTCATGTAATAATGTGAAACTGATATTACTTGATTTATCTTACTCTCGGCGTATTATTATTATATATACATATGTATAATGGTTTTCCGGAAAGATGGCCGCCATCGCTTAACTGCTTTATAATAGGATTTTCCGATTTTGTACTATATTTATGACATTTGTGCTTGTTTTCTATCATGGTCTACATTATTGTGTTTCACCATGCACTGGTTGTTCCGTTCGTATATGTTAATTCTTTGTTTTGGAAACGAGAACAATTATATTTTTTCTCCGACGAATCCTCAATAATTGGATTAAATGACCACACCTATAGATACTACATTGTGCTCAAGACTGAACCAACTGGGAATTCATTCATCATTTCTTAAATGTAAACGCAAGCGAAAAAGAAACGTTCTTTCTAAGCCGGCCGGCGTAGAACAGGAAGAAGGATTCCAATTATCTCTCTTTCGCCCGTAACGGATAAACAATTTAAAAATTTTGCCGTTAGTTTTAAAAACTTGGTTCAAATTCCTCTTAAAGTCAACCGTTGTATCAACTGTCCCAGGGATACTACTACGTATTGCATTATTCAACGCTCAATCAGTAGGATCACCGCAAATGCACACAGAAATTGTTAAATTTATCAACGACCAGGATATTGACGTATTTTTCCTGTTAAAGACTTGGTTACATTCGGAAGGTGATGAATGTAAGTGTGGGGATTTAACACCCAGCGATTACTCCATCAAGTCATTCATTCGCAACTCTCGAAGAGGTGAAATTGCTGTAATTACAAAGATATCCATGATCAAATGCCTCAAGTACAACACAACCTTCAACTTATGCCACACATCGTTTGAACTTGTCCAAACAACGCTCACACTGGAGCAAAGGTCAGTCAATTTTTTATGTCTCTACCGTCCTCCTCCTAGTAGAAAAAAAACAATCTGACTGAATCTCTCTTTTTGGAGCAGTTTTCACATCTTCTAGAGTATGGAAATTCAATAGGTGGCAACCTAATAATTCTTGGTGATTTCAACTTTCACTATGACTGTCCTGGTAAACCAAACACGTCAAAACTCCTTGATTCCATTCATGTTTTCAATCTTAAACAGTCAGTTAACCAACCTACCCTTAAACTTGGTCACATTTTAGACTGGTTGCTTTATAGACTTGATGATAATATTCTGCAATCAACCCTTGTATCCCAAGAACTTGCATCGGATCATCTCTGCATTGATTGCCATCTCGACGTATCAGTCCCTAACCCTCCACCTCTGTTCGCTACTAAGAGAAACCTCCATATGATAAATAGAACCAAATTCATGGTTGAAAAACATGCCCCAGCCAACAAATGCAGAGTATCAATAAAAAAGTGTTATCCTTGGTATAGCAGTGTTAGGGACCAGCTTCGCACTGCTTAAAGACATCGCCGAAAATCAGAGAGGATTTAGGATTTCCACCAGACTTACTATTCACAAAGAAATCTACGAAGCCGTTAACAAGAACGTCACAAACATAGTTCATTTTGACAAATCATCCCACTATAGTACTAAGATCACGGAGAGTTCCAGCTGCAAAGAGCTCTTCGAGATAACTAACAAACTAATGTCAAGGAACAAATGTACACCACTTCAATCAACCTTCTCTCCACTAGACCTACCAGACCAATTTGCACATTTCTTCAATGACAAAGTTCAAACCATTCGAGAATTGCTTGACAGCAAAATTTCAACCTACTCGTCATCATACAGTTATGATGCAGGATTTCAGCGACAACCGCTAGCAGCATTTGAACCTGTTTCTATATATTTATTACGGACAATCGTGATGAAAAGTGCACCAAGGTCTTGCGAACTTGATACAATTCCGACACCACTGCTGCTTGAGTGCTTAGACCCAATATTTCCTTCACTAACTGATGTTAATAATCTCTCTCTCTCTCTCTCTCTCTCTCTCTCTCTCTCTCTCTCTCTCTGTCTCTCTCTCTATCTCTCTTTCTCATCAGGGGAATTCCCATCATTTTTCAAAACTGCCATCGTAAAGCCACTGCTGAAAAATCCAACACTGGACCAGAACGATTTAAAGAACTAACGCCCAGTTTCTAATCTCCCTTTCATGTCAAAAGTCATAGCAAAGGTTGTTGTAACTCAACTTGTATCTCATTTGAATTCAAACAGTCTTTTTATCAATGTACAGTCTGCATATCGCCCTTGCCAAAGTACGGAAACTACTCTTCTGAAAGTATTTAGTGACATTCTCTCTGCTTTGGATAGTGGAAAGATTACAGTCCTCACTCTCCTGGACTTTTCTGCAGCGTTTGACACAATAGACCATGATATATTATTTCACCGTCTCCAGCATGCATTTGGCATTCAGAATATAGCCTTAGAGTGGTTCATGTCCTACTTAGTCAACAGGACACAAATTATATCTGCAAATGGAATACACTCTAGCCCAGTTGACGTATGTTGTAGTGTTCCACGGGGATCTGTTCTTGGAAATGTTCTCTTCATTCTGTACACTCAGCCACTCTCAAGTGTCATAGATCATCACCCAGTGTCGCACCAATTGTACGCCGATGACACCCAAATATACAAGTCTAGCCACCCAACTGAAGTTGATGCTACCATCCCTGGAGTAGAGAAGTAATTTCGGATGTGAAATCATGGATGACATGTAACAGGCTGCAGATGAATGATGATACTACTTTGGCTATTCTGGTCACAACACAAAGACTTTATCATTCACATCCTTTACATCAGACAATAAATATCAGCAACACCAACATTAAATTCTCACAGTCAGTACGGAATCTAGGCGTTACTCTAGGCAGTACTCTCACATTGCACCAACATGTCATGAACATCTGCAGGGCTGCATATCTTGAATTGAGATGCATCAGTTCCATTCGTAAATGTCTTTCAGTTGATGCCACAAAAACACTTGTGTATTCATTAGTACTTTCAAGACTGGACTATTGTATCACAATTCTGTCTTTTACATCACAATATTTACTCCTGAAACTGCAAAAAGTTCAAAACACAGCTGCACGGATCATCTTTAAAGTACCTCGATCAGAGCACACCTCACCACTGCTCTGAACACTACACTGGCTATCAATTCGATACAGAATCAAACCCAACATTTATATTCCCTGTGCTATATTTCAATGACAGATTTCAGTCCAACAAACCTATCCAGTTTCACCCATGTGTATACACCAACTACATCCTTACGCTCTTCTTCTGATAATCGTACACTCATTGTTCCCAAGGAGAAAACAATGTCATATGGACACCATTCGTTTGCACACCAGGGTCCGACGACGTGGAACAAATTGCGCATTGAAATTAGACACAAAGACACAGTGGTCCCTTTTAAGAGTGCTCTCAAGACGCACCTCTTTCGACTGCAGGGAGAAACTTAACGACATGATCATGTCTTGTATCTAATTTGTTTTCAGCATGTTTTTATGTTTTCCAATTTCATTGTTTTTGTCATTTGCTGTTCTATAGAGTAGTGATATCATTATTGATGGTGTAAAGCGCTTAGAGCTTCGAAAGATTAGGCGCTATACAAAGTCCTCATTATTATTATTATTATTATTATGTTAGGAAGCTTTATATATTATCAGGTGCTGAGACTAGCCGCAAGGCATACTCGTCTTTAAAAAAATATGCTTCATTCGCATAACATATAACTCAGAGACATGTTTGTGTACATTATCAAATGAACTATTACCTATATTGATACATAATAGCATTAACAAATATATTGATTGATTTTAACAATGTATTACTGAAAACGTCGAGGTAAAGATAGCAAAATTAAAAAACCCTTAGCGATAACATTGCAACCTATATCTGTATACTTGTTATCAGGTAGTTTTAAAATTAAAAGTGTGTTCAAATTACATCGCCTGAGGAACTTAGGCCTAATGGTACTTATATATGCGAATATCATGAAACACGAAGAGCACTTTTTTCCGTTTAGAAATAATGCCTGATGCAGTGTGTATTAATTTCAGTGTGCTTTTGCAATCAAGATTGAGACCTCTCAACAACAATGTTGAACATGTTAATGAAGCTATGGGAAATGTATATTAAAATTATCATCAACGCAACTGAAAAAATTAGAGTGCAAAAATGCTTCCAAGTCTGTTATGTATGACAGTTAGTATTTAATTGTGATGGAAATAAAGGTACGATCCTCGTCCTGGTTCAGAAACTGTGTCTTAATTTGTGTGAAATGTTTTAATTTCTTATAAATGATGTAGTGAGTATCAAAGTTATATGTGTTCCTGTCTTAAACATCTGAACAAGAGGCCATGATCACGTCGTATTGAATTATTTCTTGAGAGGATTTATTTATTTCAATTAATAGTTAGAATTAAAAAGTGCTGTTACACTATGCGACTAAGAATTATTTTAAAGTCAGTATAGATTATATAATTGTGTAACATCAACAATATGGACACATAATCACATTCAAGGCTACTGCTAGGTCATTACCTTCAAAGGTTGGCCTCATACTGAACACCAATATAACGCATTTAAGATATCATAGTTCTTGATTTGTGATAAACTAGTTGGATAATATTAGTTTTAATGTGTACAAATATTAGTTTGTAGTGTTCGCATTGAAGTTTAGATAAATAGATTGTATACTGAATTATTCAAAACGTTTCTTTTCCAGTTATTTAGTTTATGACGACAGGGTCGTATTACCTTCAAAGCATTATTATGATGAGCGTCTATATGTATTAACAGTTTTTGATCATTCAAAGTTCAGATGAAGTTTGTCTTATGATATTATTTCGATTCTAGCATAATAAAACTTCTACTACCACGTACGAATTAGAAACACGTTTGCCATATGGCTCATCGCGTTCAAGTACAGCGCTCAAGCAGTTTTACATGTATCACCATAACATGAAGCAAAGGCTCTGTTTGACGATATGCATTGCTTAGAAAGTTGACACATTTAGATCTACCTCAATGACTTTTTCATTACACATGCTTGTAATCCATATGCCAATTATTGCCACTGACACGACGCCATCATCCATCTGTTTGCATCTTTAGTATGATATGATATAAATGATGAATCAATAATGAACAAAAAAATACATGAAACAGACCAAGAAATGACACTGAACGTTTAATCCTACCCTATCTCTCGCAGAAGAAAGTAATAAGTATATCTAAACTTAGTTCTGACAATACTGATACTAAGTTCATTACTATCCTCACCTTTGATTTTTACCGTATGCAGTATAATGTTTTTTATCGTACTATCTCTGAATCTTTAATAATATATAAATGGGAGAATGCTGTCTACGTTGTATGGTATTGCTTTGTTAGGTTTGGTTTTCAAACGTTTCGAACAATCATGCCGCGTTCGCTACAACATTTGATTGAAAAGGAATAAGAATGATAGTGCAGGTGATAATATTATTTAAATTCAATAATATAAAGGTCAAATATTATACATTGATATTTGTTCATATAATAGCATTTAACTTGACTTAAAAGGTCCATAATTCCATTAGTCTTAATGTTATAGATTGCAACTAATGTTTGTTACTTTTGTCCAGATAACAAACGTTTCCATCTAGAGCCAATACAACTATGTTTTCTAATAGAGCATCGTTTTACTACTCCGGAAGAATCAAGTTGCAATCGCCAACGAGTTGCAAAACCAATATATAGCATTATAGAATATGCTTTAATATTTAATTGTTAGGAGAAATTCATGGAATGTCAATTTGGATATTAAATTAAACGTTTTGTATCTTCATTGTACACACTTGTAAAAACCTTTTTTTCTCAAGATACTGCTTTTATATATATATATATATATATATATATATATATATATATATATGTATATATATATATATATATATATATATATATATATATATATATATATATATATATATATATATATATATGAATATTTAGTGTATATATATTCATACACTAAATGATTACTGCATCGTTTACAGATTAAATTATCATATTTGCGAGTTTTATTTCAATTAAGTTTTAAATATTTTGCAGTTCGCAGGCAACTGGATATAGTAACCATCCCGAATCGCCTTATCTTCGTCTTAATCGCGGTATTTGCATATCATTACATTCTTTAGACGGTGACCCGAGTGGCCGAGTGGTCTAAAGCGCTCACCAATACAGATCACTTCCATCTCACCTCTATCTTCACGGGTTCGAGTCTCGTGTTCGCCCAATGTGGGTATCTTCTAATGCAAAATGGAGCTAAGCCTTACGACAACAAAATAAACAACATAATATAGACTAATATGTTCATCATCCTAGCCAGGGTACTTTAGGATGCATCAACCATTGCAGTCTTTAGACTAATACCTTAGTCACCATATCCGGGCTGAAGTAGTCTTGAGACAACGACATCCTTTACTTTTGAGCAATTGCAATGAGAGACGTATAGAGTGATGCAAATTAATTTTGAGTATAATAGTGAAGTCAATGACAACGATTTTAATATTGTCCCTTGAGTACTGCTTCAACACTGACATTTTTTTACAATTAAATTTTCAAGTTAAGTTTATAGTATTAAGTTGTAAAGTTTTAAATACGTTAGAGACTAAACTTATATCTGGCAATACAAAACACTGGACTATGTCTTATATGTATGTAGCATTGAATTTATAACATTGAATTCTAGTGTATGTTATACTAAACTAAATATTTTCCCTCAACTATGACCATTTACAAATTTACAAATGTTACTATACGCTTCTCATTTTTGTACACAAAATACTTTAATCTTACTTGTTGCATGTTGTATCAAATTTTTTGTATATAATAACTTAATTGGAATATGC
Source organism: Unio pictorum (assembly GCA_030141615.1). NCBI lineage: Eukaryota > Metazoa > Mollusca > Bivalvia > Unionida > Unionidae > Unio > Unio pictorum. Next base: position 2,690,153 of record JARLTB010000068.1, read on the forward strand.
TGAAACTCTGTAATCGAATATTTATTTAGGTTGTATTTTGCACTCTTTTGTCTCTGTAGGATTGAATTCAACAATTATCATTCAATACTGTCATACCCCGTAGTAGGAAAATGCTGGAGTAACTACATTTTGGAGTGTATGTAATGTAATGATTAACTTAATTAGGATGATAGTTTTCCAGTTGAGTGTGTGTGTATATATACATATATATATCATCAGTGTCATCATGTATGGCCGTATTTGTGTCCCTTTCCTTTCTTAAGTTTGATTTCTACCATATAAATGTGTTTCGGAAGGTGCCTTTTTCTTTTTGAATCAGTTTGTAACGTAACTTTTGTTTTAAGCTATTCGCACAAAATGAATCTCTTGTTCAATAAATGTATAAAATCTGAAAATTAGTATGTGTTTGCATCTGGGTTTTTTGGCACTTGTAACAATTAGGGATATATTTATCTTACACTTTAATGCACAATTCTGAACATGTTAATTTAGCATTAACATTTTCTCTTCATAGTTTTATATATTTTGAAATTATTGACTCCACACGTCATATGTTTTAGGGTATCGAAACCTTGAATAGCTCCGGTAGACTTTTATATAGAGCGAAAAACATTTTAATTTGTTCAAGGTGAGCCAACTACTCATGGGGTATTATAGCGAGATATGAAATTGCAGTACCATTTTAAATATATGTTTTCATTTATATGTGTTAATATGGATATTTCAAATATTCACCGTATCTAGTTTCTTACATTAATATCATAAGAGATGAATAATATCACGGTAAATATCTATCTGTTTGATAGGAATATAAACTAATACAATAACACATGGAAATAATCATGGATTCGTATTGCACTATTCACGTACACTACAAATAACACAACACTATATATCATAATATCTTTATTTATTTGAAACAATGTGATGATCCAGTTGATGCGGACAATGCAACCGTTTAAAGAATGTCGCCTCACAACATTTCTCAATCCTTATGTGGCCTGATTATAACACACATATCTTTATAGTTTTATAACACATGAAAACATATTTTAAACGGATCCTTCAAGCGCAGAAATACGATTTTGTCAACAAGAATTCGTTTCGAGTACAATGTTGTCAATATAATGCAATATACCTACGAGTCATCCATTTTTAATATTCTTCCAATGACTGAAACGTTGGAGTCCACTCAAATATGTTTGTATGCGACAAGGCAGCTATATCAGAGTTTATTTTGTAATAGTTCACTTTTATGGTACAGCCGGAGTTAAATCAATGTCTTGCGTATTTTTCATAATTCAACATCTGGCTACCGTTTCAACTATCAACCTTTATCTGCAAGCTCATTGACAAAATGAAGTTGAAATTTGCACTATGTTCTTGTCACTGTCGATTCGTATTAGCTATATTTAATATTAATATATGTCATTAGGTATATTTAATATCAATATATGTCATTCAAATCTCGATAAAGTAATACAGGATTGCCTTTTATAACTTCACTGTTAATATATAATAAAGAAACATTTTATTATAAAAACCTATTAATTGTTATTAATTGTATGATTTATATAACTTTCAAAATATATTCAGATTTATATGCAATTTGTTGGGAACATACTATGATGAAAAGTTGTTAATGCACTTTATAGTAAACCTAAAATTTTATCCAGTTAACCTACGTAAATGAAGCAATATAATCGAACCCAAACAGTAAATAATATAATATCAAATATCCTGTGAAAGGTGTTGCAGATACCGAGTCAAAAGCTTATGGATTCTGATAACACATTATTCGCCAGTGTGAACTCAAAATTTGTTTCTATTTTAAGGTTCGGATAAGCCATATCAGTTCTGCCTACTATAATTGTGCCGCTTTATGATTTATTTAAGCGTGAGCAAAAACGCTAATTATCTTTTGAGTAAGGAAATTCATCGATTAGCTTAAACATATGTGCCCTTCAATCCCCAAAAAATTAAAGAGAATACATTTTTCTTTACAACTTTTGCCAATTAATCAATTTCCTTGAGAGATGAGAAAGTTAGCAACCGCCGTAAATACTCGCTTATAAACGGAATTGTTTATAAAACATATTAAGCCTGGAAGCGGATGGTGGGGGTGGGATCGGTTAATCTGCGGGACAGTGTTTAAGTCTGACAATTTAAAACTTTGTTCTCGATTACCAGTATTTATTATTGTTAGTGTCGATCGCCGAAGATAAGACCACATGCGTAAGGATGCTATATGGCTCATATGACACGTGCTGTCGTGAAAAGAAACAAATATTGTTTCTAACTCAACTTCTAGGATAACGAATGAAAAACATGAATTACCGTACTTGACTTATATTTGGCTGATGTTATTCCACTAGTAATTATAGCCATACATGTTATTCAAGCTACTGGTGGTACGTGTATTTTCCAAACGAACCTACTTAGTTAAATATTTAACCCTCAACTAATCAGTAATCATTAAAATATACCGTACTGTACAAAAACAAGCTAGCATATTTTAGTGTACATATGAAAATAATCAACATTACAAAAATAGAATTAAGATAATAAATATATTTACAACACAAACATTTTTTTACCTAGAGTAGAAATATATGTATGATATTCTCTATAGAACAAGAGGCTCCGTAGGGGCTTGTTGCGCACACGCAATGCATCTTCACCTGTTGTTTAGTTGTCTGTAAAGCAAAGGATATTGTTTGCGGTATAGTTCTGTACAATAACATCCGGTATGCATAATGTGTGGTAAATGGCTCAGGGACAATAGGTTTGTTTTGATGCACAAAGCCAATGCTTTTTCTAACACATACCGACTCGCAGATGTATTATTTATTGAGATAAGGTAGTAAAAATGGTTTCTGATCAACGTTATAACTGTCACAATACTTGAACAATGTCACAGCTGCATTCGATCATATTTTGCTGCCCTGAGTCACGCTACCGATAGCTGAAAAAACCCCACAAAAACAAAACAAAATCAAAACAAAACTATGATAATTATTTATCTAATAGAAGTTAATAACCATCCACCCAGTATGTGTGTGTGTATGTATGTATGTATGTATGTATGTATGTAGGTATGTATGTATGTATGTATGTATGTATGTATGTATGTATGTATGTATGTATGTATGTATGTATGTATGTATGCATGTATGTATGTATGTATGTATGTATGTATGTATGTATGTATGTATGTATGTATGTATGTATGTATGTATGTATGTATGTATGTATGTATGTATGCATGTATGGATGGGTTCATATATTAGGTATTTTCAACGCTTTTACAAAACGCACATACAAGATTATTTTATACATGTATTTTTTCAAAGCAATACATTAAAGTTCTGTATGTATTCGAAATTCAGGCATGCGAATAAGAAGACAGCACATGTGTGTTTTAATCGTCAGTTGTACTTGTTTGGTGCATATATTACGTCATCTTGTTCTGCATTATTTTGTATTTCACTTAATGTTTTAGTAGTCTTATGATACTTTTTTTCAAAATTCATAAAATACATATTAACAAGAGATAACTATGTTTACCCGGTGTCCATTCGCGTATTGTGATGTCCAGTCAATTGAATGCCGTTTGTGAGCATTTGTTACAGCAAATAAAACATGATCTTAAGGTAGTACGTCTAAATAACGATATTATATTAATTGCAATTTTTTTTTCTTTTTCAGGATACGGTAAGTATTTACATTAACCATGAACATGCGTCTTGACGTTACGTAAGTAGAAACATCTAAGTTTTTTGAGGTTCATAAGGCTTAATTATGTTTTGCAAATATGATTCCTGTGGCAGATGACGTATAAAATCTGTAGTTATCTGTGACATAAATCATTACAAATTGAGACAACATTTGCTACCTTTTAATTAGGTAATGAGAACATCAGTGGGACTAATATGATGACAATTACTGTCTCTTCTTATTCAGGTGAGTACTCAAATGCTAGATGGTTATCCTTGAAATACCCTAATGTATTTATCTTCGAAAGCTCATTTAACGACTTAGTTTGGTACCGATTATGAAATTAAGCAATGATTGTTCCATGCTAAAACAGTATTAATACGTATCCTAATGAATGACCAACATTAAACGTTTGCTTCTTAAAATACCCGTTATAAACCCATTTAAGTTCAATTATAATTGGCCTAATATAGTACAAGTGTGCGTGGCCACAAAACACACCTAATAAACTAGTTGACGACAAAACTGATTGGAATAATGTTGTGCTTTTCAGCTTGTACTATTACATTTAGGTACCTTATATTTGAACCTCTCTCTCTCTCTACATATCATATGCATAACAAATTAGCCTAGTCAGATACATAACAAATTCACCTAGTCAGATGCATAACATGTATTTGGCAATGAAGAAATCTTTGAAGAGATTCGTACCCAACGCCCTTGAAATCAAAACAAGCATTATGGGACAAGGTAGTGACTTATGACTCTTAACTGCTCTTTTGATCTACTCATATATCATAGCTCTGTTGTTAATTCGAAACTTTGAGGTTACAATATTACGTTTCAGATTAAATATATTTCTCTATGTATTAATTAGGAACATCCTCAAGTGTTTTGATCCACTTTCCTTTTAAAAACAAATGGGATATATTAGTCAAGGCTAAAGACAAGGAACGGAATAAAAATATAAAAAAGGGAAAAGAGGAAATTTACATTATCAAAACTAACTTTGTTAAATATGATAATATTTGGATCATTACGAATTCGGTACAGTGGAAATTAGTATAAAAAACGACAAGAATTGTGTATAATAGTCGCATCTACGCCATAAATACATATTCTGAGAATTAAATTGATCTTTAAATTCGGAAACAAAATGCAGTATAATTAATTATAACGAGATTTTAGTCCAGTAGAATGTTAGATATTTGTAACAGCACAAGATCACAAGAATGGTACAAAATGGTAAAACAAAATCGTAAAAAATTGCAACATCATTAATATATACTTTTTCATTCGCTTCTACACCAGAAATAAATCATCTGAAGAATAGGTATTGACTTCTTCTTTGTTTGGACCACGATTAACTTGCCCATGGTATGTGACATTGTGCCATTGATTTTATTACATGTCTCTAGATCTTAATTTACTAGTCTAAATAATGGTGTGGGTTCAGTATAATTGATGGATACTTTATCGTGATGGATGTGTATGTGCATTCCACTTCATTACTGGTCGATATGTGCATGTTGTTCCGAGTTGATCTGCAATATCATCAACATGTGGCTGTTCAGAATCCATCACGTATATATAATGGTAAATCTTAAATATTAAACACGACGACAGTTCAATGCCAGACGTTAAGTACTTCAAACAAGATTGTCTCTGGCCTTTAATAGCACTGATGCTGTGGGTTGAAAGGTTGGTGGAGTATCGATGTACTTTCCAAAACTCAATTATGTTGCACGAATTCACAGGCTATCTTTGTCTCGCCAGAGATATTGAAACCTGCCATACATCCGGTTAAGATGAAATTTACGATCTGGACGTAAAATATGAAGTTTACGTTCATTGAGCCAATAACAGAGAATAAAAAATGACGTTCATTGTTATGGCGTCATTTTATTATCATCCTTGGTTGGTCAATGTTTTTATAGCCATTCCTATTAAAGTTAATACTCGTATTGTTGATGATAAGGCCACTTAAGCATAGGATGCGCCGTACTTTCCGACTTTAGGTTTGTATTTACTTCGACATTTTAATTTATCAATGCAACCGATACACACGAGTCTCTGCTTTCATCGTACTCGTCTTATGTATCTGTGGTTTCTAGCTAAGGCAACAAGTCAAAATGAAGCTATTTGTCCGAATGACGTTTCTTGAAGAAATTTAATACATTTTAGTTTTCTTTTGTAACATAATGAAACAGTCGAAAGTCAATGTTGTATGCGTTTTCTCCATTTACCATCGTACATTGACTTTAACATGCTTTTAATCATCTTTGTTTGTGCCTGGTCATTCATAGCGCATACCTGTATTCATCATCATCATCATCAGTCTCTTGACCTATTGTGGTCGTTGAGGCACTGTGATCCTGAATATATGAGCAGTGCCTCAACTTTTCTCGATCATGTGCCAATGCCTGTGTCTCCGCAAAACGTGCCCTGGTCCATTCTGTGATGTTGTAAGTCCACTGTTTTCTCTGTCTACCTCTCCTTCTCTCATCTTGGACGCTACCCTGCATTACTGTTGTGGATAGACTGTTGGCTCTAGTAACATGGCCATACCATTTCAGCTTTCTCTTTTTGACAGTGGTGAGGATGTCTTCATAATGGCCTACTTTGTGCCTAATGATGTTGCGCACTTCTTCATTTGTGATGTAGTCTATGTAAAAGATGCTAAGGATGATTATGAAGCATCATATTTCAAGTGCTTGGATTCTTCTTTGTAATTCTGCAGTCAGGGTCCAGGCCTTACATGAATACATAAAAATTGAGATGACTAGTGCTCTCAATAGTATGATGTTAATTTTCAGACATATATTCTTGCCACTCCAGATGGGTCTTATCTTTGACATAGCTGCCGTTGTTTGTGCTCCTCGTGACAACATTTCTGCTCTTGATCCCCCTTCGGTGATTATGTAACCAATAAATTTGAATTGGTCCACTGTTTCATGTTCCTGTCCTCTGACATTAAGTTTGGTTGAGATTTGTTTGTTATTATTTGTCATCAGCTTTGTCTTCTAGGCGCTTATCTACATGTCAAATCAGGAAGATGTTTCATCCAGGTTCTTCACTAAGGTGGCCAACTCATCTTCACTGCCTGCCAGCCCATCGATGTCGTCGGCAAAGAGTAGGTTGGTGATCTTGCGCCCTCCAATGCTGAGTCACACAGAATTCTTCCCGTGCTTCACTCATAATGCGCTCTAAGTAGATGTTTAACATAGTGGGTGTCAGGAGTCAGCCTTGCCGTATTCCAACTGTTGTCGTGAATCAGTCCCCCACATAACCTTGAACAATAACTGCACTTGTAGCATTGACGAATAGCTGCTTGATGGTATTAGGCAACGTTCGACCCACCTTATACTTTTTAATTGTGTCCCACAATGCCTCAGGCCACATTCTGTCAAAATCTTTGAAATCTATGAACACATGATTGATGTCTTGTTGATAGTGTGAGTGCATTTCACAGAGAACCCTAAGTTTGAATATTTGTTATGCTGTGCTTCTCCTTCTTCAAACCTCTGCTGTTCTTCAGCGATTATTTCTTCGGTTTGTGGGTTCACTCTGTTCAAGGTGATCTTCAGCATCACGTTACTATCATGGCTGATCAAACTAATAGTTCTGTTAGTTTTGGCACAGCTGGAGATTGCCCTCTTTTGGGAGTGTTATAATCAGTGATTATGTCCACTGTGCTGGCCATTCACCTGTCTGCCAGATCCTGTTATAGATTTGTATTAGTAGCTCTATCACCGGTTCCCCACCATTTCTGATACGTTCAGCTGGGACATTGTTTACTCCAGCTTCTTTCCCATTCTAAAGTGCTATTATTGCTGAATCCCCCTCTTCTTTTTGTATGCGGTAATCATCAACATATGTGTAGTTTGAAAATTTAATTGTCTCTGGGTCTCCTGTGGACGGATTGTTGAAGAGTTCGTTACAATAACCAGTCCATCTTTATTCAATGTCACTTGCTTCTCTGAGGCCTTTTACATTTTCGTCTTCAATGGTACTGACTCTTGGATGCTTCTGTCTGGTGAGGTCTTTCACAATTTGGAATGAATTTTCGCTGTTATTCTTTATCAGACTGCTTTATATTTATATGCACTTATGTCTAATTCAATATTCTATTGCTTTCTTCAAGTGTTTTTGTGATATTCTTGTTTATTTCTCGGTACTCAATTGCACCGGTTGTGTGTGGTGTTTTTGAGATCTCTTCGAGCATCATACGGATTCAAAATCTCTTCTGTAACATAGGATCTTGTCTTTGGGCGATGGAGGCCAATGATATCCTTGGCAGCTTTTGTCATGACTGTGTTTACAGGGTCTGTAATCACCTTAACATCAACACCCATCACAAGAAAAGTGGAGCAAATTTACCCCCAATTGTGGCTAGGAAAGACTTGCAGATGTTAGGGTCTTTCAGCAATTAAAAGTTGAAATTGAGCCAGATTTTCTTTGGCTATTCATGTTCTTAAGCCTCAGTTAATAATGACGAGGTCGTGATGACTCCAAAGACCAGCACCTGGGAACATTCTTGTTTCCACTCTTTTTTATGCCAGATCGTAACGGTTTTGAACCAGTGTGAGGTCGATCTGGTTATGATGGGTTCCATTTGATGCGTGTGCCATGTTCAGCAACGTGAATCTTTATGTTGGCACAAGGTGTTGGCTAGTACCAAATTGGCGTAGCTTGCGAACTTGAGCACCCTTCTCCATCTTTCATTGGTATACTCATTACAAGAAGGTTCACAATGATCATCCCAGTCTTTTAAAGCATCTTCGCCAACATTGACATTCCAATCTCTTTGGATGATGAGGATGTCGTTTTTGCTTATGATGTTTATTCTACCCTGGAGTTTGTTGTAAAACTAATATATTTCTGCATCCACACGACCTGTAGTTGGTGCATAGACTTTAAGATAATTGAGATGTTAAAGAGAGATGCTGTCAGACGAACGGTGATCATTCTCCATTTGTCTGAAAGAATCTCCCTTGTACCTGAATTAACCTTTTACAATACCAACAATGCGAAACGTACAAAACAAGTTCGCACGTGAAATTATACTTCCACCGCAGCTTGCCGATTTAGGTCAGCAAGAACGGTCTGTTCAGCCTTATTCTGATATTATGCCTTGATAATGAAAATGTTTGTAATAATTGAATGTTGGCGGTTTGCTGTTACGGAGGATGGACTCCTCAGTCACGTTCCAAAATTTCTGCAACGTATATTTGATTTAAGTCATTTATTTTTGTTCTAAATGTTTGTTTGTCAGATTAAAATTTGACATTTTAAGTTTAAGATTCATTCATTGGGAGATGACCTGTACTCTGCAAATAAACACCAGTTGTTTACCTCATTTCTGATTTGGCATCAGAGTTTTAAACAAGCTTTTAAAATCATTGGTAGATTCCAAAGGACATTATAGAGCTTTGTTATAAAAAGCTTTCTATTTTTAGTTCTTGAGAGTAAAAATAACTGATTCTCATCTGGGTCATACGGTGTGCACGAGATTTTATGAACTTAAATTTGTTCGAAAGATTCTAGAAGACAATGTGACCCCTTCCTTGTTTACGTAAAAACAGGTATATAAATTATGTTTTGGAGCAAACTATTTAGTACAAGTTGGGCTGTTAGAATATTAAGTTCAGTTGTTTTGAGTTATTTTATATTATCTTGTACTGGAAATTATTTCAATTCGTTTGGATCAAGATGATTTTTTTTGTTATTTATCTGGAAAACATTTTTGCTCATTTAATTTCATAAGACCAGAACTGACTTCATCACGAAACATCGTTTTCCATCTTGGATGCTTTACTTCTAGATTCCATTCATGTTTGCAATCTTAAACAGTCAGTTAACCAACCTACCCATAAACTTGGTCACAGTTTAGACTGGTTTCTTTATAGACCTGATGATATTATTCTGAAATCAACTCTTGCATCCCACAAACTTGCATCGGATCACCTCTGCATTGTATGCCATCTCGACGAATCAGTCCCTAACCTTCCAACTCTATTCGCTACTTAGAGAAACCTCCGTATGATAAATATAACCAAATTCATACATGACATCCAAGAAAACCTAACAACGTTCTTGCATCCAACAGCGGAACAACTTGATAACTGCCTGCGTTCATTGCTTGAAAAACATGCCCCAGCATCCAAATGCAGAGTATCAATAAAAAAAGTGTTCTCCTTGGTATAGCAGTGTTAGGGACCAGCTTCGCACTTCTTAAAGACATTTCCGAATAGAAAGGAGGCTTTGGATTTCCACCATACTCACTATTCATAAACAAATCTACGAAGCCGCTATGAAGAACCTCACAAACATAGTCCATTTAGCCAAATCATCCCACTACAGTACTAACATCACGGAGAGTTACAGCTGCTAAGAGCTCTTCGAGATAACTAACAAACCAAGCACAAGGAACAAATGTACACCTCTTCCAACAACCTTCTCTCCACTAGACCTACCAGACCAATTTGCAAATTTCTTCGATGACAAAGTTCAAACCATTAGAGATTCGTTTGACAGCACAATTTCAACTGATTCTTCACCATACAGTTATGATGCATAATTTCAGCGACAACAGTTAGGAGCATTTGAACCTGTTTCAATACATTTAGTACGGACAATCGTGATGAAAAGTGCACCACAGTCTTGTGAACTTGATACAATTCCGACATCACTGCTGCCTGAGTGCTTAGACCCAATATTGCCTTCACTAACTGATGTTATTAATATCTCTCTCTCATCAGGGGAAATCCCATCATTTTTCAAAACTGCCATCGTAAAGCTACTGCTGAAGAAACCAACACTTGGCCATAACGATTTAAAGAACTAACGCCCAGTTTCTAATCTCCCTTTCATATAAAAAATCTTAGAAAAGGTTGTTCTAACTCAACTTGTATCTCATTAGAATTAAAACAGTCTTTTTAGCAATGTAAACTCTGCGTATCGCCCTTGCCAAAGTACAGAAAACTCTTCTGAAAGTATTTAGTGAAATTCGCTCTGCTTTGGAGAGTGGAAAGATTACAGTCCTCACTCTCCTGGATTTATCTGCAGCGTTTGACACAATAGAGCATGATATATTACTTCATCGTCTCCAGCATGTATTTGGCATTCAGAATATAGCCTTACAGTGGTTCACGTCCTACGTAGTCAACAGGACACAAATTATATCTGCAAATGGAATACACTCCAGCCCAGTTGACGTATGTTGTGGTGTTCCACAGGGATCTGTTCTTGGACCTGTATTCTTCATTCTGTACACTCAGCCGCTCTTAAGTGTCATAGATGATCACCCAGTATCGCACCAATTGTACATTGATGACACAAAAATATACAAGTCTAGCCACACAACTGAAGTTGATCCTACCATCCATGGATGTTTGTTTGCTACCTTAAATTTTTGTTAGCACATTTTATGTTTTATAATTTCATTGTGTTTATTGTTTTTGTATGTTTATTGATCTTGTAAAACCCTTAGTGCTTCTAAATAGTATGAGCTATACACAGTCCTCATAAGTATTATTAATGGCAAGATCTTATGAAGATAATTAATGCAAGGATTCTGTAATTTGTCATTGCTTATTGCTTACATTCGCATGGAAGTTAATTTCGATCAAAGACAGCTAGAACATGGCTGAAATCTGAAAGGATATACATCGGGTGCAACGTGGCGAAGTATTGCTGAGAAATATGCTGGTGCGACACTATTTGTTTAAAGACAAGCAAACCTTATTCTGAGGTTTTCTGGGAACCGATTAACTGCAGTGTAATTTCAGACATTTTAATTTTATTTGTCTTACATCACAACACTAGTTGAATGTCTGCTACCCACTATGGTTGTCAATACAAAATACACGTGGTTTTGATCTTTGACACCGTGCGATTTAATTAATTCCCATGATAACTCGAGTACTTTGCTGTACATTGCACGTTTGATGACTTCAATAAACGATAACGTCGGTGTGCATACAGCTGATAAACGACAACACATGTAGTTAGTTTGAAAGAGTTCTAAAATAGAACCATTACACTCAAAGTCTGTCAACACCATTATTATGTCCTTTCTGTTTAATATTACGTTGTTATTAACTCCAACACTACTTTTGCTGATAAAGCTCCAAAACCCGAATAATTGTCTGTTGCCTCAAAGCTGAAAGAATCCTTTGTTAAAATTGTATGTGATGACATTTAATCGTATACTACATATTGTCTGCATGGTCGGCACTGCAATAGTGTTGGAAGAGCCAATCACACAGAATTAGATTGTCCGCTCTAATTGTATTGTGTTCGGTCAAACCAAGAACTGTTCTTAGCTATTGCCACCCCTACACCAGCCCAGTGTAAGCAGACAGTTGTATTGATAACAGCAAGCTGGCTTAGGTAACAGTCCTTGAGACATATAACACATTGTACAAATTTAAAAGCTGGAAAGGCGGATAAAACAACAAACAAAACAAGATAGGAAAGTAATATATGCACCTCAAAATTAGTTATGCTGTCACATCAACTGACGCTGACTATCCTTGTTCAATAGGATTTAACTATTCACTTGAGCAATTTTGTTTTATCCCAACAATAAATGTTTACATATACATCAAGACAATAATTATTAACGATGATTTTAAAGTTGGCATAGGGTCAACTAATACATCTATGAATGTCACTTGTTATAAACGACATCACCTACACAAAATAACCACACTTGATCAAAACGACGTAAAATACGATTTACCCCTTAGTTTAGTTTCTATCATTAAATTACTTTAAAACCTCAAAGTTGTAAAACCCTTTCTAATATTTCCTTATGGTTTGCAGAATGAAAAGTGTACTATCTCACATGCATTAAAAAGAACATTTTTTCGTAATTTGGTATGTGTTTTGTACCATTGGCAAACGTACATCATTAAGCTAGAGTAATTTCAGCCAATTTTATCAAACTTTATTGGTGTTGTGTGACATATCAACACATGGAAACTATATTGTGCATAGGTAATGGGAGTAACATGCATTGACCATGGATACAGTGAGGAAGACACAAAGCAAACATCTTGGTGACCAAGACTAGGGAAGTATCAGATGTCATTCATTAGCACCAACTTTTGATAAAGCAGTAATTTGTTAGAAATATATGAAATTTGTAAAGTGTTAGGTTACTTTATTAAAATAGTTATTGGCTGTTATACTTAATGAGTGAAACAGAGAATTAAATTACATTATTAACCAAGATGGCCTCTGAACATATGTCAGGTGTGCCAAAGAAATTATGTGACATTGGCATGGGTGCACTGTCAATAGAAAGTTCTGTACAGGATAAAATATTCAAACATAAAATACAACAGCATTTGCAATCTGGCAACCCTAACAGTTATAAAAAACAGGTATCACAGGATCTTTAAACGTTATTTACACAAGGACAATAAGTTAAAAGAGAAAAACAGTTTTTCGTGATCTAATGAATTGGCAAAATCTATTTTATTGTTTGAGTTTGTTATTACCAATACTACAAATAATAATTCTTCAGCTGCCATACATGAAGGGCCTAAATCATCCAAATCGATTTTTTGGCAATGGTGCTTAAAGGCACATCATCAGACTTTAATTATTCTGTGCTAAGGTTAGGGGAGGCAAGTAATTGCTCAGAGTCAAACATCAACAAACCCATTAAATTGAGGCAGGATTCAAACGGGTGACCCACTGATCATAAAATCCAGCCTACTAACTACTGAATCACTACCCAATTAACAGGGAAGGAATGGTGTTATGTTAAAATCCCGTCTCAGACGCACAAGAGCCAACCCAATTAATCGATGCAGGATTTAAACTGGCGATCTAACGATCATTCATCCGGCATACTAACAACTGAGTTACTACCCAAGTAACTGGAGGGAATTGTGCCACTTTAAAATGTGTCTCAAGTAAATGGAAAATCAATCAGCTTATACAAGCATTTTTTAATGTTTTGTTACTATCAAAAACTATAATTCAGTTTAAAAACAAATTATACAAACCTAACACTTAGTATTCGAAACCAATGATCATATTGTATAAGTCCATTCGGCACCATTACTAAGGTATATGACGATTTTCAACGGAATCAGGCACAAAAATGCTGGACATATCATTTTCCAGTTTCATTGGTTGTCCCAGTAGGTAGCAAAATTATGACATATGTGATGCAACTGTAACAACCCTTGCTATCCATCTTTATGCAATACATATATTGCTTTTCCTCTACTAAAATAAATGTGGTGTAGTCATATCAACTTGATGGTACAGCTGATGTTATTCAGGGTCAAGTTCATTACCTAAAAGCGATGTTCATATACTTAAATAAGGAAAGAAAACGTGGGTATTGTTTTTTTGTTTTTTTTACCACCAACATTAATTGGTTTCTTAATGGTCTTTTCAATGCGTTTGCATAAGGACTCGTTACAATTGCAAATTAGGACTATCCGTTCTTGAATCAAGGTCTAACCTGTAAACATATAACACAACCGTTGCTATCCATCTTTGATGCAATACATATATTGTTCTTCCTTTACTAAAATAAATGTGGCTTAGGTGTTATATTGTTCCAGGTTAGACCTTGATTCACAAACGGATACTACTAATTTACTCTGTAACGAGCCCCTGTGGTCGTGGCTAGATGACAGTTATTACGATATTTTTAAAATAAATCACTTAAAATGCATTTTCCTAAGAGTTATAACAGTTGAATACTTCTTATGTAATAATAAATATTGTATATTTACATGTATGGTGGCTATTGGCAAATCATAGGCGGAATTTTCATCCTGCAACTTACGTTCTAGATCCCTCACATGATAAAAAACAGACAACCTGAAAGGAATTACTTCCGGGTAAATCTAGCGCGTTTTCTGTTAAGAGTTATTTTACAATGGGAAGCAGCACAGTAATATATTTCAGTTCAATTCAATATACTTTAAATCGTAATTAAACTTGAATAAGGCAACATCTGTGTAGTAAATAAGTTTGTATAGGTGATATATAATCTAGAAATGAGTATATATGTTTTTTATTGAAATTTGTAATAACAGTGAAGATACGTATGACGTGGATTGCGGGCAGTTTCATATCTGCCCACAACACTTTCAGCTGCCCACAACATGAGTATGAGGACAATGATTCTGCCCACAACCCACCCGAACAGAATTTGGTGGCATTGCATGATGCTTAACAGGTTTTCGTTGTTTTGTCGAAGAAAAGTCAGCGATTTTCATATTATCTCAAAGACTAAGTAAATACGGATTTATATTTTGTGAAATGTAAGATGCGTATCCCAACAGATACATTAACACCTATTATGACAAATAAATAACAGACCTACGAGCACTGGCAAGTGTACACAATGGGGTATAAAAAAATTAAATTTGGTATGACAAAAAACGGGGGAGGTGATATCGTCTCCAGGTTAAAAATAAATTCCATGAGCTACATGGTTTTAAAAAACATAATCCAGGATATAATTACTGCTGTCCTGGAACTCGACTCGATTGACCTAAGCCGGGTGTATATCCAGTAAACCACATCGATAAAGCTTGTCACGCTCACGATATTGCATATAACAGTAGGGATCTTCAGCAACGACATATCGCTGATGTGAAATTGATTCTCGCGTTAAATTATATCTGCGATAAAACATTCAAATAAAATTTAGCTAGTTTTCTAATAAAATCCGCTATGAGTGGTTAATTCGTATTTGGTAGCGGAGCTTCACGAGTTGGTACTTAATATTGTATGGAATCAATTTATTATTTTTTAACCGGATATTGGATTAGTAACGCCGCGATTAGTAAACTCGCAAGCGTGGCAATAGTCAGAAAGGTTACCGCGGCAGATTAGTTATCCCGGTAAGCGATATGACAAATTTATTTACCGCCTCCTAAGAAATTTCAGTTTGCGTCTCTTGATGTTAGAGTCCCTAATGAAGTTCACCAGGCTGATACATATTTCTCCCGCACGATACTGTCATTACACGTACCTACAAATACGCGGTAACCGGCGCTGATATTCCGATTAGATATAAAGAAGCAGAGCCGCTATTGACTAAGACTTCAGTTGATGTAACCTCTGTGTTAAAACGAACTTATCGACAAGGACCTCTACGGTGGCCAAATCTATTACAGGTTTATTACGGTGAAGAATTTCAAGGTGAGGTTTCATCAGCGATGAAACAACATAACACCGCTATCAGACGAGGACATACTGCAAGTCATCGCAATCAGGCAATCGGCAAGCGATTTAATCGAACACTTGCATACCGGTTATTTGGATATCAATACGCCAGAGAATTTATCAAAGACAAACGATCACGAGAATGGGTTGAAAGATTACCGAGTGTGCTAACCGCGCTGATTAATGAAATTACGCGAATGATCAATATGAAACCTGTTTACGCGATTACGAAAAAAAATGTACAACGGAGTCTTTTTTAACATGACCGGTATTAGGTAATGTTATTGTGAGGTATTTATATGAACCTGGTGAACTTGAATGTGGTAGAAAAAGGTCAACCGATCCTATTTGGAGTGTAACCGTACATAATACATCTAACGTTATTACATCTAAAGGTAGACCAGCAATCTATAGATTAAATTCAACCGATCCTCAACGTGGATTTACACTTAAACAACTACATTTGATTCCCGATGATACTCAATTACCACCGCGGGATCTTAACTAGCAGCATGACGTCGATTACACTCAAGACAGGTCAACTTTACATTTTCTCGTGTGTGACCACGACAACTATATTTTCTATATACAGTAAATTATTGTGGATCTTTATACGACCTTAGCATTATGTAATTACAGCTCTCGAAGTGGTTATCATGTGTTTGTTTTAAATGCAATATAAATTCAACGTCGAGATCAAATTATCTCTTTTTGTAACATTTGTTTATACCCAATGAGTTTTTTTCTTATCATGGTATAGTTGACAATATCAATAATAATATTATTATTATTGTGGTAATTTACAAAAACTCTTTCAAGTTTATTTATTCTTCTCACTCGAGATACCGCTAAATAAAGTAATTTCGACCATTCTATGTAATCATCGATGATCCAAACAATTATATCAGAAATGGTTAATCCTTGAGATGAGTGAATCGTCATTACGTATCCTATCTTCCATGGAGATTTTGCAGCGTTTATTGCATCTCTAACAACAGCGTTGTCATCTAGTACAATATCATTTATAATGGAGTTTTTGTTTTTCTGTTCTCGCGAGAATATCAACATCGATATTTTCTCGTGGAATATCATCCAGTCTGTAACACAGTGGATCTTGACACGTCGGAAATTTTTCTTCATGTAAATAAAATAATTTAATCTAATGCATATCCCTGATTTTCTTTCTACTCGCGATTATCAAGTCAAGAAGCAGAGGGGTCGAATCGGACAACTTTATAGAAGCGTCTATTTGGCAAACAAAGTCGTCCTTCAAAATTGTAATTAAGCGTCTATTTGGCAAACCAAGGCTTCCTCCAAAATCGTAAAAAAAGTTTTCATTTCGAGACGCAATGTCGTTGTCGCCTCCTCTCTGCTGCTATGGGGTAAAAATCTTTTTATGATTCACAAACAGGTTAATTATACCGGCTCCGGTGATTACACCTGATACCGAGTACACGGTAACATCAACTAGTGTGATTCTGCGTCGATATTGTTTATTTTTACTTGATACTCCTCAGTGAGTGATTTGAGTTTAGTTTGAAATTCTCTGACCTGATCATAGCGACACTGTTGTGACGCTGCCAATGATGACATTTTATTTATTATAGTATATTTCAAATTGCTTGAGTTAAATTCGCCAGCGAATTCAATTCAGTTGTTTACTTAAATCCGCTAAAAATTCCACATACCATGTTACTGAAACCCTAGCCGAATTATTATCAGCGGATGCTATTATGCATCGTTCAGTTGTTTCCTTGTCGATGAACGTTGATATCATATTGTTGACCCCAGATAAACTCGTTGATGAAATATTAAATTGAGTCGGCTACACTACTGTTAATCGATAAATACTTTTGACGGTCGCGGTGATATTTAATATGTTAGTATATGGTATCCATGTAAATGATCCGTGTTGAATCGCGTACACGTTATTTATGATATATTTTTGTTCGTGAGATATTTTCTATTTTTTCAAGTTTTGCTATCATCCTCTGTAGATCATCCCTGATGACATTGTTGGTCGTTTTAATATCTTCGCGAACAACTTCTATTCGCCGATTAATCGCTGTTATTTCATTGAGTTTTGTGTTAACATCAGCGAGATCTATTTTAACATCATCGAGTTTCGGATTTTTTTTACCAAAAAAATGATCACATCGGTCCTGTTAAAGCTTTTACGTAACGTAGTAAATTTAAATACATGAGTGTCATACTCGGATCGCAACTTTGACAAATTATCCATGGAGGTTTTTATCTCCGTGAGTTTCGGTGTGGTCACCGGTGGATTTGCAAAGAAATCTAATAGAGGTTTGTCAATACTGTCAGTTATATTTCTTTGTAATTCAGAAATCCGATCGAATTTAGTTATATGGTCGTCGTATTCATCACGTAGTTTTGTAATGGTTCTAAATTGTTAATTCTATCCACAACAGTTGAAATATGTATACCCGGTTTGAGCTTACCTTGATCGGAAAACAACGCGATAGTATCTTCTATTGCGTCGCGTTGTGTAGCTGAATTATCATCAAGGGAAACATTGCACTGATGATCTTGAAATACAACTATTTCATTGGGATCAACAGTAGCGAGGTTTAACATCTCAGCTATTTCATCTTCGATTATTTTTTTTATATCACCGGTTGCAGATATTTCCCCGGTGGGTTGTTTCAGGCTTGATAAAGATCTCCCCCAAAGATCAATCATGTTTTTTTAAAAATAATTTTTCTCCAAAAAGTGATTACTCGTATATTCGTGGTTTTAAGGGGTGGTTCTCCCGATGATGAAATAGCGTTGAGGACTTTTAATACTTCTATACCAAAATATTGGTGGGCCATTGAATGACACCGGTTTCAACGCGATTTGGCTGTTGTAGTAATTGATCTTGCATAAAGACACCTCTAAAGTTTTTTATCGCGAGTTTTTTAGCAGCATCGATTAAATCAAAATTTGACATGGGAACTATTGTTGTTAGTAAACTGTTCCTAGTCTCAGGCCTTTTCCGCTGTACCATGAATACGGAGTTCCTGGTAATCTTAGTCCCTTTCCTGATCCATTATTTAATTTTATATCCCTGTCCGGTAGCTTTCTTTAGTGCCATCCCTGCCGCTGTACCAACGGATCCTAACGCTTCAGCTTTGGCTACCGCTGGGGCCACTGCTGCAATTACTGCTGCAACCGCAGCTAACAAGGGGAATATACCACCTACTTTTATCATGTTTTTGATCGCGGCTGCTGAGAGAGTGATCTGAACACCTTTTTTATCTTTGATTGCATCATTGTAATGTTTTATCTGACGAGTTGTCAGTGACAATTTATTCTGACCACCAGACATCTGATTGTGCTTCAACGATATTGTGGTTGCACATTTTTTAGCTGATTTCGATTGCAATTTTTTAATTTGACCAGGAGTTAGCGTAACACTAACATGACTATATGACATTTTATTTAATAACAGATTGATCTAATTGCTACATTACATATTTTCCACTGGTGCATCAACTACTTTCATTTGTCCACCAACACCTTCGAGTAGCATTGATTTGTCGCTGAGAATTACAAAATCCGCTCTGTAACCATCAGCAGGAGGATTGGTTATACGAGCCCGAAAGAGTATATTAACGACGGATTGTCTGGTTAAGTCAAGATGTTCCAATGAGAAGTAATAGATGGGATATAGTTTTCTAAATTCCAATTGTGATATTTGCAGACCGGTATCTACATTATTATCGCGTCACACGAATGACAACAAACGATGATACACGCGTGCTATTTGGTTGGTTCCGTTATCAAGTAAAATATTCTCAGTTGGTTCCTCCTGGCCGTTTATCTTTAACGAGACTTGATTAACACCAATCGGTCAAATATCATATGACTGTGTGTTTGTGAACCCAATCCTGCTTTATCATGTAACGCGACAAATATATGCCGCGGAGCAAAAACACCATGTTTTGATGCCAGTTGTCAAGTAAATATACCATCAACAGTTCTATCTATCGTATCCGTGGTAGTTTCTAGCCAACTTAGTAATGATTTGCCTCCTGTACTCATAAATGATAGAAACGTTTGCTCTATGGTGATTGATGGAGTCATTACTGGCATCCACAGTAATAGTTTTGTTATATTCACCTCATCATTATCCGGATTTGCAGGATCTGCTGGAATCCTCCAGATTGCGTCATTATCAATACCTTTTCTCACGAGTGCTACTGTATGTTTCGCTCCATAGATAACTTTTCTAACATTTCTGCAGAATCCAAATATACAATGTAGTGGAATCGCGAATGAAAATTGTCGACGATCTCCTTGCAACATTGCTATACGTGTTGCAAACCCTAAGTTGTAATCAGGATAAGTAGCAGGATTAGCACCAACAGCAGGGGTTCCACGATTCATTGGCTGTCTTTTTCATATTGAATGTTTTTAGCATGATCAGTGAGATCCTTGGAGAACAACATAGATGGACGTGCCGATCTTGTATAATCATCGGAGTGTCTTGCCAACCCCACTATTGTTGTGGAAACATCAACATCAAGTTCTATAGACTCGATTTCTCTCCATCAATCATGTGTCTTGCACTCTCAAATAGCGCCATGATACCATTATTGACAAAGCTGACTTTGGCACCAAGTGGATATGGCGGATCATTAGCAACATGAGTATATGTTACAATTTCTCCTTCTAGTTTGATAAACGCGATAGAGGGTAGAAAATATTGCTGGTGTCCTGGACTTTTACTTCGATTCTTGATCGACTATTTGGTTGTACTGCATTATAGGAAAAATACTGATAATTAAGTATAGAATCATTCTTGGGTACTGGGGCGTCCTAATCAAAGGCTGGGTCAGGAGCCGATTTGAACAAATTATTATATATTTCTCGATCTAAATCGTGATCTCGCTCGCGATTTCAAATCACTTCCCGCTATCATATTTGCAGTAATATTACCCTGAGTGTCATACCGTTATGCTATATTCTGCTCCACCTCGTTGTTTATTAGTTTGCTAATACTTGCAGGCATAATTTCAATAGATGGTAGTTTCTCTAATAACTTTGTCATTGGTTGTTTCCTTCGCCGCCGAACTTAAGCTACTTTTCGTACTGAGAGTTCGCAAATATCGAAATATTTTCCAGCTTATTCATTTATTTAAATACTCTTTCTTCGTTATTTTCTGTATTAAATGATTTTATAGGTCTCGCATTTTTCGAGTGTTTTCCAGTCGCTCCTCGTTTGGTGTTTTCACTTTATGAAATAGCATGTAGATTATCTTAAGATTGATCAGTGTTTATACAATTTATGTGATCAATAACAAGACCATTCTTGATCAATCCTTTAAATACCTCAAAGTCGATTATCTAATTAAGATGACTTTTCCTCCAGAATGAAATATAAGTTATCCCTGATTATTCACAACAGCCCTTGATTATTCACAACACCAACTGGTTTCTTCAGTCTGCGGTTTCTGACAATACCGTCACGAGATGCTTCATAGTTGGTAATCACGGGATGTGGTTGAAATTGTTGGTTCATTTATATACCATAATATTATTTGTCTAATTCATTATTTGGTTTAATTATTACTTGAAAATATATCAATGTTTTCTTGAGGTGTTTTTATGATTTTATCCTTGCAGCGTCAAGGACAGAGTTCAGAGTCATTGATGGAGTTTTTGATTATCTTAATATAATAGCGATTTAGCTCTCTGTATCGCTTACGACCACAATTCAGACATAACTGCGACTTACCACGCACACCTACCCCACATCGTATGGAAGGAAATTGCCCTATGCTTCCACGACGTACGCTTTGCAAATGATATCCAAATAATTCATTTCTGCATGATTTGCTACAAGCGGTTACTGATCCTATCATAAGCCATTTGCAATGGTTCATTATATAATAATTCTTTATTTAAATAATTGTTTTAAATATAATTTGGAGAAGTTCGAGAGATTATCGAAAATTAAGCCTTGGAAAAATGTTGAATTCAATCTCTATAGAGTCTCCAATGATGTACCAAATAGTCTAATACGTGACTTAAACATGTTGGGTAAAATCCGTGATTGTTTTACTGAATTCAAGCGCGATGGAGCATCTCACTGTTGGTCAACATTTCGAAATAATAGTAGTGTTGATGCTACCATGAACGACGAAAAATGAGTGAAATTCATTATCCGCTCAGAAACGGGAAATTGGATTATACGCGACAAATTTGAACCCGTTCTGAAAAATAAGAGAATTGTGACTGTGAGTCAGGATTCCAAACCAGGAATTCTGACCAGGATTGACAAACCGCATTACGAGAGATCCTATCCTGTAATAGCAGTTGTTTATGGAATCTATCCGATAAATGATAAAGAATTGTATTGAAAAATAAAATCAATGAAACTGTCAGGGAGAATAAATTGTGTAGCAGAACGAATAATAGAACATTTTACAAATATGTTGCGTGGAAACAAATTAACGGATCTAAGACACAAAAATATAAACGAATTGGGATTAACAGTAAAGGAGCGCGGATCAACAATTCAAGATATAACCAAATTAGAAACATCATTTAGATTCCTAATAACCGTAATGACGATAACATTAGAGGTATTACACGAATCGAAATATAAATGAAAAGGAGCTCCAATTGAAATTATAGACCATAATGAACATGCTTGGACACCTGCGGTAACAATATTTCCGCGAGATAGAACCATACAATATTACACGGGAAATTTATTTGACTTTATTTACAAGATAGTGTCAGTGTGGTTACTTCACAGTTTTGAAGACGAAAAGGGTAAATTTGATCAATTTGTAAGACCAAATTGCGATTTATACCGTACTGAAGCCCTCCAGAACGACTTGAAAAAGCTAGCTAGTGGTTTTTCAACGGATTACGACGAACAATTATTAACAAACTGTTTTACATTACCGTCAGTTGCTGCTCATTTCACGAGAAAGAGAAATCTATGGAAACCATCACGCGCAGAGTTTCTCTCAGATATCGAAACAAGCTGCGTAGTATCTGGACATGGTGGATTATGGAATTCAAAATACGACCCCAAAAGTATTATTTCGGTTGATATGATTGCATGTTATCCAGGGAGTTTTCTTGGGCATGGAGAGTGTTCTGAGTAGTTCAAAAGATTTGGAGATCCCATACATGAGATGACCCGTGTTGAGATTAATGGATCTTGATTTAACCGGATTTTCTCGTGTGGTATCATTTGAGTTGGCTAAAGGACTTCATCCGTGTTGTTATGTTTGGTTTGGTAGACACATTTTTGAAAAACACTGGATGCCAATAGTGTTATTACGGTATATGATTGATTCTAAAATGCTGATATCGCCGATTGTCAGTGAAGCAATTATATCATTTCGAAAAAAAACTGAAGAATGGTTACCACAACCCGATAGTCTAGATAGTATAATCACCGAAAACAAAAAACAATTTCCCGATCTCGACGAAGAATATATCTTGAAATGATACAAAGTAATCTTTTAAGTTAGAAGAAACACGCAACAGATTTCGATAGAAGAATAATTGGTAAGTTCACACAAGGTGGAAAATAAGACCACAAACGGTATTCTTCGCGGTTGATTATAGATGATGCTGAATACGATTTTATAATCGCAGATGTAACATCTAGGGGTATGTACGGCGATTGTAAAGACGCGTTTGTAACCGATGGAACCAAATTGGGTACAATTGTTACTTACAAATATGGAAAAGTCCGCAATATGCGTACTTAAGGTCGTCTATGCTGGCTTATGCTTCTATTAATTTACTTTCGATGAAAAATAGATTTCCTGACACCGCAGTTAGAGTCGATACTGATTCATTTTATATAGACGTAAAACATAAAGAGGCAGTGGCTGAATACTCCAATTCAGACGAGGGATGTGGATCATCGAGAATTAAAAAATAAATACAGTGTGATTTTTCCAAATCAGCAGATGTTACGATTGAAAACAATTACTTGAAAAATAATCAGATATATGAACTATCTAATGCACCGTCGTGCTCAGATCCAATATGCAGATATAAGACCAGTTACTTAAACAGCTGTGGTGGGTCAGGGAAGACGACTCGTGCGATTGAATTATTTCGAGGGAAATCAAACACGACTGTGCTAACATCAGCACACAAATTTGCAAGAGAGATGAAACAACGAGGAATTAATGCTTGCACGTATCACAATTTCTTTCGATGGTAAGGTGACGAATGGACTCCTGATCCAATGGGCGAGAAATATATTCCTGAAATCATTATTTGGGATGAGATATGCAAAGTGTCGTTAGATGTATTACAAAGGTTTCTCGATTAGCTATTGCTGGCGAATACAAAAGTGATAATTTATGGCGATCTTGGTCATCCACCACCATTTGTCGGTTTATCCGCACATTATTGGCTGAAGAATTTTGTAGACTGTTAAGAAGCAATTAATACCGATCATAGTGCACTTGATAATGAATTACGCGAGTTCAAGCAACTAATCAGATTACAACAGGATAGAATCCAGTGTGAAATAGCACGTGAAATAATTTCGGAAACCCCATTAAATGATTTCTGGGAAGCGTGGAAACCAAACGATTTGATAGTGGCAAGTATAATGATTGTCAGAGATACACATCAGATGAATTTAATTAACACACACAAAGAAACATTTGCAACACTTCCAGTGCCGCTGTGTTATAGACCCAAGGATACACTAGACAAACTATCGAATTTGATATTCCAGGCCTGACAGAGAAGCAGATTCTCGTGTTAAATGTGTTGGTTGATTTCGGTGTTGTCGTGGATGCATTGCGCGCAGAAAAATCCCCATGGAAGATAGGATACGCAACGAGGATACATTCTTCGAAGGTATTGACTATATCCAATACAATTGTTCGGATCATAGATAATCGCATCGAGTGGTCAAATTTAGTTTATCTTGCGGTATCTAGAGTACGAATAATAAATCAACTTCGAAGAGTTGTTTTTATTCTATAATGACACTACAATAAGTGATATTGTCAGCGATGATATGATCAGAGAAAACTCTCTGGTTATAAACAGCAGAGCAAAAAATAAATAACAGAAAATTTGACATTGATGCTGAATTTATAATCACGCTAAAACAACAACAGAATAATCACTGCGCGAGTTGCAATTGTATAATGAGTTGGTGTTGGTCGGATAAAGACCATTACCAATTTACAGCAGACACAAAAATAGCAGTGTAGATCATACCAGAGATAGTGTGATGCTCTTTTCTTTTGAGTGCAACAGACGCAGAGGTGCTAGTTAAGACCACGCGGCGGTAATTGAGTATCATCGGGTATCACTTGTAGTTGTTCAGGAGTAAATCCTCGCTGTGGAGAAGTTGAATCCAATCTATACACTGGCGGTCTACCCGTAGGTCTCGTTATGCTATATATTGTATGCGTAGTGACAGTCCAAATTGGATCAGTACACTCTTATTTTGCCACCATCGAGCTCTCCTGGTTCATATAAATATCGAACAGTGACATTACCGAGTATTGTTTATTTTGAAAAATTATTTTGCGGTTTTACAGGCATGTACTTTTTTTAATTGCATTGTTAGGTTTCATATTAATTGTTCGAGTAATCTCATTATTCAGCGCGGTAATAACGCCTGGTAATCTTTTAAAACATTCACGGGATCGTTTATCCTGAATAAATTCCTTCGCGTATTGATATCCAAAATAACCGCTCAGCAAGTGGGCGATAAAATCATTCAAAAATTGACTGATTGCGATGTAGTGCTGTGTAATAGATTTGGCCAATGCAGAGGACCCCTACGATAAATCCTTTCAAACGCAGAAGCCACTTCAGTTGATGATTTTGTTTTTAGAGGTTCAACTTGTTTGTATTGACTCGCAAAATCAACTACGGTTAGCGCGTATTGGTAAACAACATCATTCGGCAGAAATAATATATCGGCCTGATGAACCTCATTACGTGATCTTACATCAAAATGCGAGTTGTTAATTTGTTTAGGCGGCTTTAGATAAATTAGCCATATCGCCTGTTTGGATAACCAATCCGCTGCAGTGGTATTTTTCACCTTTGCGGCGCTAGCGAGTTTACCAATTGCTGCTTTACCCCTACAGTATCCTCTTGGAG
The DNA here is from genome assembly GCA_030141615.1 of Unio pictorum. Taxonomy (NCBI): domain Eukaryota; kingdom Metazoa; phylum Mollusca; class Bivalvia; order Unionida; family Unionidae; genus Unio; species Unio pictorum. Next base: position 2,716,202 of record JARLTB010000068.1, read on the forward strand.
AATAATAAATAGATTCCATGATTTTATTAATTACCGGCACCCAACATCAATTTAATTTTCATCGCCTATTTAATCAACCATGAAGCCAACTATTTTGAAGGATTTATCAGTGACAGAATTCAACGCGAGAATTAAGTTCACATCTGCGTATGTCTGTGTTACAGATTGCTACTTTTATAAGCATCATCATGAGCATTACACCCCTTATCAATGGCGTTTTTTGGGTTTTCACCGGGTTGGGGTTGGTTTTGATCATCGAGCCTGATATCGAGTCTGGTCACGGGTCCACAATAATTATACCCTGGAAGGTGTTTTTCTCCTAGATATTTTGCCCATGGTGTTCCTGGGAGTTTTACTAACTTGTCTGCAATATCACCTCCTCGTTTTTTTTTAAATCCTTGATTTTATCAAGGGAAACAAATCTAAATTTTTTGGTACCACATTCTGCACACTTACCAGCAAGAGCTGCTCTGTTATTTTTAGTTGTAATCGTCGTCAAGTCGTTTGTGCTAGTACGCTTCTTACATTTCACACAATATAGATCCATAATTTATTTATAATAACATGAATGTAATTGATTTTTCGGCTACAAAAACACGAGAACCAGTTAAGCATCATGCAGCGCTACTAAATTCTTATGTTTGCATGATTATAAACGGACCATCTGGAAGCGGAAGATGCAGTTGTTACTTAAGTTGATAATGTGTTGGATGAAATGGGATAATCGGAAAGCATAATCGGAAATCAATGAGGATATTACTGAGTTTATAACCGATATCGAGGAAGCACAGAGCATTGATGATATTGATGGAAGCATTAACAATTTATTCGTATATGATGATGTCGTGTTAGAGAATCAAAAGAATCCCGCCAGGATATTTATTGAGGTAGACATAAAAATACCGATGTGATATATGTCACTCAACGATACAGATAAGTAACAAAAGTGATCAGACATAACTGCAATAGTCTTGCTGTATTCAATTGAGTTGACACACATACGCTACGAAATATTCATCAGACCTGGTGCAGTGGAAACATGGATCATGGTCTCTTTAGAAATTTCTTTATTCACGCTCAGTCAATCCCACATGGATTTGTAACGATCAATTTGCATGACCCTAAATCAAGATATCGTATTGAATTTGAACAGATACTCAGGTTGACATCGTATATAGATTTTACCCCCATAGCAACAGAGAGGGCGCGACAAAGACTTTGCGTTTCAAAAAAACTTTTTTTTACGATTTTGGAGGAAGCCTTGGTTTGCCAAAAAGAAGCTTCTATAAATTTATTCGCTTCGCCATCTCTGCTGCTAATCGGTTGGTTTCCATTTATCGCAAAAATCCCCGATAGAGGTTTCTTGATTTCTACACGTTGTTTCGCATTGGATTTTATTCGATTGTAATCTTATTGAAGCTTTTAATGTTCTTAATGGTTCATCAATTGATCTTTGATCGGTATTAATTTCTTCGTAATAATCTGCAGTCCTTTTTAGCCATTCATTAGGAGATAATCCGGTGAATGGTTGTGGTTGAACGTGATCACCATACGTTATCACAGCGGCATTGTTTCTTAGCAGCCATTCCAAGAAAGATTTAACATTGTTAATGATACTGTACATATTTCGTCCCAAATGGTGATTCGAGGAATATATTTTTTCCATTCTGTTAGGGGTCCAAGCGTCACCTTTCTTTCGAAAAAAGCTATGATACGTACAAGAATTCACTCCGAGATTTTTCATCTCCCTGACAAGTCTGTGCATGGGTGTTGACACAATCACGTCAGAATCCTTTCCAAAATATTCGATAACACGAGTTGTTTTACCGCATGCGCCTGGCCCGTTCAAGTAAACACTTTTATTTCTAGTTATTGGATCATACCCAGATGGTGACAATGAGAATTATGTTATAGTTTCTCCGCTATAATTATCCTCGATGGGAACATCTGCTGATTCACAATATTCGTGCAATGTTTCTTGTTTTATTCTCCATGATCCCCATTCAAAATCATTTTTAGTGAATGCTTCGACAATGTCATTATGTTCAACGTTAAAGTTAAACGAATCTGTCGCAACTCTGACCTCGATATTAGACAATCTATATATCATCGATATTAAAATAATAGAAACATAAGCGATCATCAATGTTCCCAAATGAGTGTACTGTGGTGATTCACCATCAAAGCATTAAATGATACTACCGATTTGTTTTCCCCGCTGGAGAAATAAGCGGCTTGTCGAGATGCAAATTTATAATTTTGCAGCATCCGTGATTATAAAATCACGTTCAGGATCATCTAAATTCAATAGTATACAACGTCGTTTGTGATCGCATGATCCACCTTGAGTAAATTTACCTATTATTTTTCGTTTGAAATCTTTTGTGGAGTTTTCTTCGTCGAGATTTGCTAACGGGTATAATCATCGTCTCCAACGACTATTTAAAGTGTTGGTAACCAAATTGAAGTTTGTTTCCGATATGGTATAATTACTTCGTTGACAGTCAACGATGTTAACACGATACTATCAAGCATAAATCGTAATAATACTATCTGTGCCCATTCCTTCGTTGAAAATATCTACCAAACCAAGCATAACAAATCGGATGAAGGCTTTCAGCGAGTTTAAATTATATCACACGAGGGAATCCCGTTAAGTCGAAAACGGGTATAGGTTCATTTACCGCGACTCTGGTCATTTCATGGGTAGGATGACCAAATCGTGTAAAATATTCCTTACACTCGCCATACCCGAGAAAACGTCCTTGGTAACATGCAATCATGTCAACTCAAATACTATCATCGCGGTTGTATTTAGTATTCCACATCCCACCGTGGCCGTATTAGACAAAACTTAATTGTTCATCACACAGAATCTCAAATTAAGTTGGTGATCATAAATTCTTCTTTTGAGCAAATTGAGCGGCGACAGATGGAAGAGTGAAAAAATGTCGTAATAATTGTTCTCTATTTGATGATGTAGCTGGTTCGATCATTTTCCAATGAAGTGATTCTGTCAAGTATAATTCACCGTTGGATCTTACACATTGATCGTATTTGCAATCTTCTGAACTTTTAAATAACCATACCGATACTGGATATGTTGTTCTTAACTGATGAATACAATCAAATATATCACCGGATTAATATTTTACCACGCGATATCGTGGAAATGTCCTTGCGGAGATTGTCCCCGCGTGCGAATTGTGATCGATGATTACAAATGGAGCTCCACCTTTCCTATAATGCTTAATTAGTATAATACTTCTCGTTGCTATGGTTATTGAATTTTTTTTCTTCTAATTCAGCAACATCCTTATTGAAGCTCCGGTATTTTTTACCGATTCTCCCCATTTATTTATCTTGGAAAATCTCAGATCGGTTAATTCGTTTTCTCGTTTCACATTCTTTAAATGTTCGATAGCACGTTCGGATACACAATTCAGCAATGCTTAAACTCTCATCGGGGCAAGTTTATTGATGTCTGGTCATTCTGTCAAAATGATTCCGTAGAACGCTACGGTTAGCGGGTATACAGAATCGTAGTGTGCTCCATCAAAATCCGGTTAACATTTCCTTTTTAGTTTTTATCATCGATGATTGCGTTTTGATCTTTTGGCGCCATTACGCGTTCTTGTTTATTATAAAACTTCTAGTGGTGTTTTGAAATTTTACTGAATTTTACTCAAATACAATATCTTCGTGATTGGCGGTTGACCCTGGATACTATTTCAGCGGCTCGGTCATCAATCATTGTGCTTTTATCGCGTGTTGCCCTATACTTCGACCATACGTGTTCAGCTCCATCTCTTAAAAATTCATATTTTGCTTCATTGATGCAATTTTTGATTTTTTATTTCCACGTTCGCAGCCGTATTCTATAATCCAGATTAAAAACTCTCCAAGTCAGATACGGTGTTATATCGGTAATCTTGGAAATATATTCCATATATCTATTAGGCAAATTTTATATTTAATTAATTTATCGATATTATTAATATAGCAATGGCAAACAATTATTGCCAACGGATATTAAGAGGAACAGCAGGTATATGTTCAAAAAATGCGTAGAATACTGCGCGGGTCATAATCAACATTTTAAACGAGGATATCATGGTCATATTAAATGCATTCAATGCTGGAATAGTATACGAGGTAAAACGTGATAATGTTGTAATTGTAGCCGCAAAAAGTTTGTTTGTTTCTTTCTTTCTTTGAATTCTAACGGCGCACCAGCACTTTTAGGCTATTTAGCGCCATACAATAATTAAGATGTTTAAAAATAAAAAGGTGTAACATCGACCAGCGATATAAAAAAAAACAATAGTTAAATATAAAATGGTAAGATGTTGGTAACAGGAAAATATGAAGCTTCCGAATCAACGGGATATGTAAATGGTGTATGTTGATGATAAGATGTTGTAAATAAGAGGTGGTATTTGCATTAGATAAAAATATTCTAGGTTATGGCATACAAGTTATTGTTTAAAATAGAGATTTACTTCCTTTAGGTAATCTAAAATACAAGTGATTTCTGCAGTATCAAAAAGTTCCTTCATGCAATGTACATTATAGTATTTATCACGCGTAGGTTGCAGGTCGGAACACTCGGTCATAAAGTGCTTAACAGTGAATGGTTCATTGCAAGAAACGCACACTGGTGGATCTTCACCTTTTAGTATGTGGGAGTGTGTAATGTATGTATGACCGATTCTGATTCTTGTAGTGACAACCTCCTCCCTACGGATAGTTCTGTAGTAAGGTGTCCATTGTCCCAGGGTTGGTTTGATGGCATGAAGTTTGTTATTGACTGCATCATCCCATGACGCCTGCCACTTCTGACGTAGGTACTTTTTGATACAAGGTTTACAATCAGTAAACGGTAGCAGCCCGCTCTGCTTCTTCATTATCTTTATTACCAATATGGCTAGGTAGCCAACAGTTTATTATATTGTAGGAGGTACTAAGCTCGGAGTTTTTGACGAGAATATCGACTATTAATGGATTATCCAGTTTTCTATGGTGTAGCGACTGAAGTACCAATAATGATTCACAGAAGATAATGCTATTTAAGATGCGTTTTTGTTCAATAAAATTCAGAGCAAGGTCTATTGCTCTGACTTCCGCTGAAAATATGGACGCATAGTTTGGCAAGCGCACTTTGGTTATGTGATGTCTTCGCAACTGACAGAAATGCATGCATATTGTTTTCTATTTAGAAAATTTGAAACAGTTATTACTGGCCCAATTTTGGATCCTATTGATATTTTGTTGAAAGTGCCTTTCAATTGTATGCATGTGCTTTGATCGATAACACATTAAAAAATCGTCTACATATAAAGAGAAATCCTCACCGGGAGTTAAGCACTTGGTGATGCTATTGATTTTGATATTAAATAGCGTCACAGATAAAATACTTCACTGGGGCACACCATCTCTTGCTGGTGCATATCGGAGAGGGTAGAGCCCACTCGTACTTTGAATTCTCTGTCGGAATGAAAATTGGAGATGAAAGAGTGCATACGGCCTTTTAGACCTAGGTCGTGCAGGTCATTTAGTATCCCGTACTTCCATGTTGTGTCATAGGCCTTTTCTAAATCAAAGAAGACTGCTACTAAATGTTCCTTCTTGATAAATGCATCGCGAATACATGTTTCCAGTCTAACCAGATGATCGTTAGTACTACGACCAGAACGGAAGCCACTTTGGAAAGGAGAAATTAAATTGTTACTTTCCAAGTACCATACAAGCCGATAATTAATCATTCGTTCCATTGTTTTGCATACGCAGCTTGTCAATGCAATGGGCCGATAGCTCTTAGGATCTTCGTTATCTTTGCCTGGTTTGGGAATCGGTATCACTGTTGCTTATTTCCAGCGCTTAGGTAAATTACCAGCAATTCAGTAATCATTAAAGATTTTAAGAAGTAATGTCAGAGAAGATTCTGGGAGGTGTTTCAAGAACTGGTAATGTACTTCGTCAGGACAAGCGGATGTATCATGGGCCTTGTCTAATGCCTCCCTAAGTTCCAATAAAGAAAACAGCTGGCTATAATTTTCAGTGTTCTTCGATGAAAATTTTAATCGTGACTTTTCCTTTTGAGATTTGAATCTTCTAAAGGCATCTGAATAATTAGATGATGTTTTTTTCGAAACACTATCGGCAAGAATATTTGCTATGTCACGTTTCGAACTGAAATTGCTATTGTTTGCTTTAAGGTGTCGAATATAATTGTGTTTCCCCTTTCCATTTATTTTTCGAATAGTATCCCAAACTTGTTTCATTGAATAACGAGAGTTTAAAGAAGAAATATATTTCTTCCAGGATCCACGTTTACATTCTTTGATTGTGCGTCGAGTTTAAGCCCGGGCAATACGATATGTATTTAAATTTTCGGGCCTTGTCCGATTGTTGAATGTTTTCAATGCTTCTCGGCGTTGTCTAATGGCTTCTTTGCATTCCTTGGTTACCCAAGGTTTTTGCGATCTCTTACTGTTACTTGAGGACTTGGGAATAGATTCATCTTCAATTGAAATTAAAATGGAGGTAAAATGCTGTATAGGATTAACAGCGTTGAATACTGTATGTTTATTTAGTCTAGTTTTACATAGTGTTTTAAACATAGCCCAGTCGCCCTTCTTTATATTCCACTGTGGAATTGCGTCATCAATTTTAGAGTTATTTTCAAGAGTGATTGGAAAGTGATCACTGCTGTGATGGTCTTCAGCGACCTTCCATTTATAGTCCAAAAGCAGTGAGAGAGAGCAAATTGTCAAATCTATGCATGTGTACGTACCCGTTCCTGGGTGTAAATATGTTTGTGAGTTAGTGTTATATAGACACATATCTTGTCTAGAAATGAAATCTTCTACTTTATGGCCTCTATCGTTTATGTGATTAGATCCCCATAAAATGTTATGGGCATTAAAATCCCCGAGAAAATCGAAGGGCGCGCGAAGTTGTTCAACAAGATTGTTTAATTCCTTTTGTACTAGGTTGGTGTTTGGTGGTAAGTAAATGGAACAAAAAGTAATCACTCGATGTAGAGTGACACTTACAGCAATGCCTTGTAAATTTGTGTTTAAAGGAATGACTCTGTGCGGGGCTCTATTGCTCACAGCAATAGAGACTCCTCCTGAGGCCCTGTCAGCGTTTTGAATGTACGTGTTAAACAGGGAAAAGTTTCTAAATGTAGTTGTATCTGTCTCTTTCAGGAATGTTTACAGACATAGCACTGCAGGATCGTGTTCATTTAAAAGCAGAAAAATATCATTGTAGATAGCTTTAAGTCCTCTAAATTTCCATTGTATGATGGTGTTCTTCATTATAATGTTATGCTGGATATTCTGGAGCTAGGTTAGACTATTCGCGGAGGAAGTATGTGTTGTTATTTGTCTGGAGAAAGTACCGGAGTATATTTAGTTTTACTAGGTCTGGAGCTACTTTGAGTACATGGAGCAGTTTCTTCTGCATCCATGCTCTCAACGTCTCCAAACCGGTTGTACAGTTTAATGGGATCATCTGACCCCTTTTGCGACTTATTTGTTTGTGCTTTGTGTTTCTCTTTTGGTGATGTTGGTGGTGGATTGTTATTAAATGTTGTCTGAGTTGATGTTGTGCTTTTATGTTGCCTATAATTAGGGACATTGGCACTTGTGGTTGAATCGGGCTGATCCGTCTGTGTTTGGGCGTCCTGCGTGCTTTTTGGATTGTGTTTTACGACTGTGGAAAAGGGTGGGCCAGGAAGGGATGTTTTTGCCTGGATAAGTTTTCTGGCCTCTAGGTAGAGAATGTTCGAGGTAAACTTTACCCTCTGAATTTCCTTCTCCTGTTTCCATGTATCACAATCCTTGGAACTGGCGTGATGTTCCTTGCCACAGTTGACACAATGCGGAGTTGCTCTACAGTCAGCTTCGTGAGGAGAGTGGTCTCCGCATCGGCCACATACCTTGGCTCTAGAACATCGATCCTCGTGATGGCCGTATTTTTTACATTTATAGCATCGAAGGGGTGTGGAATGTAGATCTCGACCTTTACTTGTAAAAACCCAACCTTGACCATTTTGGGCACTGTCGGTTTATTAAAGGCAAGTACAAATGTAATTGGTGTCCGACAGAATTTTATTACGTTTAATACGTATTCTTCGCACTGCAGTGACACCTTCATGTTTCATCCCTTCGATGATATCTGTGTCAGTGACTCCAGCCAAGTCATGACATCGCATTACGCCTTTGGACGAATTCAGTGAAGTGTGGGCGAATGAGGTCACTGGAATATCAAAGAATGTTTTTATTTTCATGATATTATCTGTTTGCCTCTTTCGCTCACACTCTACAGGAAGGCAGCCCGATTTAAGTTTTTTGACACTTTTGGTGTGCCAATCGATCCCGAAATGGTTTTCTGTATAACAAACGGAGATAAACCTGAAAGCGGTTTAGCATCAACCTTAGACGGTATAACCATGAAGGGTGGAAATGATTCCACGCCACATGTTTCCTCATCCGAGTCAGATAGTGGTTTTGTAAGTTTATTGATGATTGTTTTTGTTATATTTGCCATGATTAAGAGGCAAAAGTTCAGCACCCATGCTCCCCACCCACCACGGAGCCCAACAAGGGTAAACTTTTCAAGTGCCAAGGATACACAGATGCCATACTCGTTAGATAAAATTACCTGGGATTGACCCATGAAGCTTCCTTCTAGGGTCGGTAAAATTACTTCCCGATTGACCCGTTGAGAGACCGCTAACTAGGAAGTCTTCTAAAACTTTGTAAAGTGAAAGCTAAAGGAAAATAATGTAGGGGAAACGGTGGTATCAAGAGAGATACAACACAGAAAGAGAAGATGATTAAGTAAAAAAAAGACTTTCTAGGGCTCGGCGTGACCAGCCGATTTGTTGAGACCGGGCCCATCTCGACCACCCGTCTAAGAGAAGTAGATGCCAAAGTAGTGTGTTGCAACTACCAGGATCTTTTCCTCCTCCGACACGGGTCGCAACCCACGGCAAACAGGTTGCCTCTACTTAGTCGCCTATTGCGACACGTGGCCAGGCACGTCGGGCCAATTCTACAACCACGAACCCGCAGTGGGAGGCGGCAAAAGTTTCCGACAATTAGTTCGATATTACGCGAAGATAAATAACGTCGTATTTGATGAACTGGATTATATTATGGGAGTTTATCGCCATAAACAATTAAATACTTTTTTTTTAACAAATATAAATATGAATCAAAATGAATGCGTTTCTCATCCTGTTATCAACAATTAAGAAAGCATCTCGTGCTGGAATCGTTACACATTGTAAACCAAAGGAAAAAAAACGGTTCGATTAATAATAATGGTAATATAAAAATTAATGTCGACGGATTCCCATATTACTCTCATTGATTTAGTTATGAATATTTTTATTGGTTTATAGATAAAGGTCTCGTTGTTGATCACATTAATGGAAATCTTCTACACGATCGCGTACACAAATTGAGAGCCGTCACTCAAGGTGAAAATTATCTGATGTCGAAGCAAAAAATCAAAACTCAAGGTCGAAGACCCGTATTCATCGACAGTGAGAGTATCGAATTTTCATCAGCGTAATTCGCAGGTAAATATTTTGATATTTATCGAGCAATTGTAAAATTTGTCGCAAAAGGTATAAGTTTAACAACCCTATCAAAAAATACAGGCTGGTATCATTTATTTACGGGTGATCGTTTGTCTGATAGATACAATCATTTAGATAGTCGATTATAGTATATGGACTAAAAATCGCACACAGAGTTAATTAGCGCAGCAAGATAAAATATTATAAATCACTTCGATGTATTCACTCAAAAAATTAGTAATGTGCCACCGTTTCAATTCCGAAATGAACGAGGGCTCGTAAACCATTATCATCGATGCGCGTTAGAATTCGAGTGGGATGTCAAACACCAGCTTGATATCCTCGCTGAATATTCCATCAATGATATGTCGTCTAACGATTTTTATGATGAATAGAGAAACGCGGTTTATCAAATTTATGATGAAGAAAATAATTTTCAACATCATTATCCGATGTATTTGGTGATGGGGTTCACGCTTGTAAAAGTCTATAGTAAACTGACTGAGAGATACAATCATTTAGACAAAAGAATTTATATAGTACATGAAGGAAAAGAATATGGCCGAATTGAACATGAAATTTGATCGAGTAAAATATTTAGTCGGTGACAGCGCAATATTTACCAGTAAATTCATCACCGATGGATATGAAGGTATTAAATCGATGCAAGATAATAGTATATCATCGCATAAAAATGAATACTAGATAATGAAAATCATTACTGAAGAGCGAAATAAAGTTGTTTATCGAAACTATGACAGATTAAAATAACATTCTATCAGCTTCAAATCTTATCAAAAGAATTCCTGAGGACATCAACAAAGTTTTTGAAGATCGATAACGAGAAAAAGTTATAATGGCAAAATTCGAAAAGATGTTGCTTGATTAAAGAAATTTAATTATATCTTCGGAATTTTTTATAGCGCTGTTGAATTCCTTATCATATTTACAATCTTGCTTAATTTTCTCGATTCCATTTTAGGTTTTAGTTCTTGATTAAAATATCATGCTATCGAGTTGATGATTTCAAATTCTCGGCCGTTAATTTCTCAATCGCAGCGTTGTATTTGCTATTTAATATTTGTTGTTTTTGTAATTCGGTTTGATTTTCTTCTATCGTGGTTTGAAAAGGACCTCGCTGGTATTTTTCGCGTTGATCTCTTGGTCGTACTAAGCTTGTTTTTTTTTCTTACACTGATTGTACGTGATCTCGCTGGTTTTTCAAATTGGCGATTTTATTTTTTATTGCGGTGATATCCTCTCGTAGTGTTCGTTTAGTAGCTCGATATTCTTGTCGAGCTACACGTAAGTGCTCAGCGTTGCCTTGTGTGACCGCTAATCCATATTTTAAATAATCGCGATTATCCGATTTTTTTTTCGGTGGCGACTTCAAGAGGTCTTTTAACGTCATGCAAAGCAATGATTTATTTCGTCGTCCGCGGACAAATAAGTTGGAATTATACTACAAGCAAAAATTTTTTAAAAATTAATAGTTTCAAAAACAACGCGGTAATCATAGCAATACAAAATCATATTAATAATTTTGGAGGGAATCATTTCAATTTATTTTTAAAGATTTAATTTAAGATCTATTGACATTATTATTATCGGATTTTCCTTTGAAGTCTGATGACTTTAATAACTAGTTAAGGCTGTGGCGTTTTGCCCGAACCAAAATTGAATTAGAAACATGTATAATCAAAGTAATTCGGACAAGCCATTGTTTAATGTTAAACATGACCGCAGGCTAACACTATCCCTTACGCAAGTTTGCCGTGGCAAGGGTGGGAAAACCGACCAAGGCCGTCAGAAGCGCAATTATCACCTTGGTGTGGAAGCACTTGTGCAGATCAAAGAAGTTGCCCGAAGGAGTGGACGTGCCTTATCTTCTTGTTCCGCAGACTGACAGCCATGTTTAATTGGTCGCTTAGTCGATTGTACAACTCTACAGCGCTACCCAATCAGAATCGAGATAGGCATTAGACCCTGATTTGGGCTAAGTATGATATCCTTTATAAGATAGCAAGTCCTATCAGCCATGCGTTATTAACGGGGAAAAAACCTTAGGACAGGATTCTAAGTGTAGCTTCTAAAGGAAGCTTCGATGGACAGACCAGTGACAGTGGTCCCAGTGTCTCCGATAGAGAGACGGAAGAAAAGAGAAGGAAGGAGAGAAGTCGGGAATGGTGAAGTCCAGGAAGAGTGGGAGGAACAATGTAAAGAGGTGAGTAGAACCAAAGGCCAGGGGAAAATTAAACTCACACTGAAAATCACGAGATAAAGTAGGCTATCACTTGGAGGACGAGTGATTGAGTTTATCATTTAAAATTATCGCCTTTCTTAAAATGTATTATTTGAATTTCATCTTCGTGTTTTATATAATTTAACCCTCGGCAGTGCTGACTGGGGGCTCAGAGCTATACATCTATTTCAGCAGTAATTTAACTTTATAACTTTTCGAGCCAGGGTGGAGCTTCCATAATATTTTAATTAATATATTAGAAGTATCCCATCCCAACCTTTGCAAACGCTACAAAGGCGATAGCACGAAATACATGAGTGAGCATAATTTACAATGTGATCACGTCCGCATGACATAGTAATATGTTTTAGTTGAAGTCTATCTAGTCTATGTTGTGTCAGCAATAAATTCTCATCGCCGAATTCATCAATGATTATATTAAAATTGCCAGTGAGGGAATTTGTAAATGAATCTCTGATAGCGCGCTGGATTTATTGTTTATCAACTACGGATATCTTTACATGGTTAGTCATTATATATAAAGTCTTGTACAATTTCAATTGTGGTCGATTTTTTAAGATCTTACATCGAGACTAATCTGTTATTGCTCCCCGGATAAATCGATCTTGTTAGAAGTTTCGTCGACAAGTTTAAAATGAACTTTTTAATATCCAAGGATTATGACATTGTAAATACACTGCATTAACCGCTACTTGCACTATTAAACTTCCAGGAGACTTTTCAGGAGTAAAGATATATAGAATGTATCCCTGTTGTGCTTGACTTGACAATTCTGTGTTCGTGCTATAACTTCCATTAACTGCATAACATGAAAGATTTACAGCGATCACAGGAGATATATCGACGTTTCCAGGTGATATATGTCTACCGGTTCAATCTGGATCATTCTTGTATCTGAAAATAGTTGTTGGGGGTGATATTTTTCTTCACGTGGTGAGTATCAAGGAAAATATTCATCGATAAGATCATTAACGGATGTTCTTAATTGTTCTGCGTTTTATCCAGAAAACTTGACATTCGGCAGTGTAGTTTCTATTAACGATTATTCATCTAGACAATTTTATTTGTTGTCTAAGTTATATCGATGTTTAACAATTGCTTGAATAAGTCTCTCGTTGATATACTCCGTGTCGGATACAATTTGGTTTAAATCTTCAATCTGTGAAATGATTTTGTTACGTGAATTTTTTTATATCAGAGAGATGTTCTTAAAGATTGTGTTGTAGTTTTATTTCATATATTTTATGTAATTGATTGATTTCTTGAAAAAAAAATTAACAAGATGACATAAACTAACTGATATACGAACAGGATGTTCACGTTCAGGATTTCCGAGTTTTATAAAACTAATTATCTAATGAATATCATCCTTGCTTATATAATCAAAGGTGTCATCTACTGAATTTTATAAAATGTGAAATGAATTTCGCTTATGTTCTGAGTCAATATCAATGTATGATTGTTCATCCGTTACATAATCCGATTTTTTTGGTTCAGGTGATCGAGGTTTTTCCAATGGTGTTCTTTCAGGCCATCCTAGTACAGTTCTGATCGAAGATATATTTATATATATATATATATATATATATATATATATATATATCCACGGTGTAATCCGGTGATGTAATCTCGATCACGGTAGACAATGATGGTTCGTGAACCGTTGTAGCAATTTTAGATTCTTCCCCGGTGAGAGATTTTATTTTACGCTCAATTTCATTGTCGATATCCTCGATTTCATAACTCCTTTTGGAAAGATATATAGTTTGCCAATCAGTGTTAGTTTTATTCGCTACTAAAAATGTATTAATAGGCGGCTTATTCGCAGATGATTCCGAGTGCATATTCGGCCATCTGTGATATAACCGCAACTGAGTAAGCGCGGTTTCCTTTACTTGAATCGGTGTTCGAAAAACAACAATGAATTCAGGTTTGTTTGATGTTATTGTTATCGTCATTGTTCTCAGCGGGTTTGTGTTTGTGACAATATGTTGAAATAGTTATTGTGGCGATGTCATGGGCGTTGCCATTATTCTCAGTATTATGTTTTTCTAATTTTGACATCGCGTTAATTAATATTAGTCATCGTCGTGAATTCGCTATTGGATATTACTGTGACATCGAGGGTGGATGATATCAACGAAGATATTTGTGAATACGCGTTGGTGCTGTGTGTAATTTAACTATATAATCATGTACTTTATTTTGACTAAACGATGAGTTGTTTTTGTGATGATGCTGAGATTTCATATTATTGTTGTCGCCGTTGAAATACAAATAGTGACAACTACTGGGGAGATCATCGTTATCGTCGAAGAAAATACACCGGTTTCAGCTATATAACACCTGAAACCGAATATACTATTATATCAATGCGCGTAATACGCCTGCTATATTTTATACTTTCGTGTGATACATATCAACGAGATTTTTGTTTATTTTGTAGCTCGCGGTTTTGATCGTATCGATACTGCTGGGGTGAGGTAATCTAACTATATTGTTTACTTAAATCAATTCAAATTCTATATACCATGTAATCGACGCTCAAGCTAATGTATCATCAGTGGAAGCTACTGTAAGTCTTTCAGTGGATCCTTTTTATATCACCGAGCATGTAGTATTAACCACGGTAGATGAACTCGATTATACGGTAAAGTGTATAGATGAAACCACAGTTAATCTATAAATTCCATTGACACCCGCTGTAAAATGAATAATATTATTTTGAGGTGTCCAGGCAAAATATCCGTGATGTTTCGAATACACATTATTGATAGTTTTATCATGCGGTATTTTAACCTTATCGAGTAGAGCAACGATATCAGGAAACATCAGTGACAATATCGTCATGATTTTTTTAATCGTGTCGACAGCTGTTTTAATATCAGAAAATTTCATATGAAGCACTGGTTTTCCAAAGAAATTATCAACAATTTCATCAGACTTTCTAGTATTTCTTTAAAGACGTCCAAATTGATTATTTACGTAAACACGTCCCGCAGAGTTGTCGGTTTATCATCAGTGGTTTTACATTTATCATCTGCGTAACATTTTGTTGTATGGTCGTTGTCTGATGTTGGATTACGGGGCACGGTTATTTTATTTGAGTTTATTTCAAGCTCACCTCGTATTGTATCGCAGAATTTCTTTACTCGGCCGTTAATATTATCTAACACGGTTTAAAAAAGAACACCTTCTTTATTTATACCATTGGAATCAAAAACCAATATATAATTTTCTGCTGTCTCGTTAAGTTTAACTGCAATATCTTTCAGAAAAAAATATTACTTATTTTTAACTAACCCTGTCGGTCTTGAAATATAACAATTTAATCAGGCTGCACGCTTTTTAGGTTTAATATTTCAGATAGTTTATCATTGATAACTTTCTCAACAACCTCGAGTGAAACCCCATCAGTCTTTGTTTTCCTCGTGATCTTCCCCATATATCTATCATCATACATTTAAGATCTCTTTAAAAAGTTATTGCAGGCATTTTCGTGTACGGTTTTATGCGGTGGTACGGTTGATGTTTATATAGCTAAAAAAAAATATATTACGTCTTGACCGCATATCGGAAAATCAGTCATCGTCTGTCTTGGCAAAGTCGATTACCAACGAAGAATATTTAATCGATTTATATATTTTAGAAATTCCCTAGGCGGTGCTAGCCAATAAGAATCAATTTATATAATTCCGCATGAGTAAATCGAGTATGCGAGCCAATGAATTCCAGGTCCAGTGTTATTATCGAGATTAATAATACCGGTTACAATGCTGTTTGAGAGTTGTGGTAATTGATCTCGCATAAAATTTCCTCTAAAATTGTTTCTATTTAAATTTTTGGCTGCTTTAATTAAATCAAACTTTCACAACCGGGTTATGAATAAACGTTCCCTGAGAGTCTCAAGTCGGCTCCATATCTCATGAAACGACAGCCAGGTAGTATTAGACCCCTTATCATTTTTATACCCTTTTCCAGTAGTTTTCTTTAGTGCAATTCCAGCAGCGGTTCTAACAACACCTAACGCGGCAGCTTTGGCGACTGCGCGAGCCGCGGCGGCAATCAACGGTGGTTACGCGGCGAGGAGAGAAAATATTTCACCTGATTTAATCATATTTTTGACCGCGAAGGGGGCAAAATTAAATTGAACACTGGTTTTTGCTTTTAACGCTTTATTATTGAAATGATTCAGTTGAGTTTTAGTGAGTGATAGTTTATTTCGTCCACCACTAGCAATCTGATTCTGTTTAAATGTTATTTTCGCAAGAAATGTACTCGCGTTTTGAGATTGTAATTTCTTCGCCTGATCAAGAGTCAAAATGACATTGACATGATTATTCTACATTTTATTTAACACGATATTTATCTAATTGTCTACATGTTTTATACGGGCGCGTCAACTACTTTCGTTCGTTCACCGAAACCTTCTAGTAACATCGATTTATCACTGAGAATGACAGCAATTGCTCTATATGTACCATCACCACCTCCGACAGCAATAGCACGTTATGTTATACGAGCTCGGAAATGTATCTCAACAAAACTCTGCCTGTTTAAATCAAGGTGTTGCAATGAAAAGTAATAAATCGGATATAAACTTTTAAAATCAGCTTTTGATATTTGTAGACCGGTTTCAACATTTTGATCGCGTCCCATCAACGTCAATAAACGATAATATACGCTTGCTATTTGATTATCGATTTATTAAGTAAAATATCTTCAGATGGTTCTTGCTGACGATTTATCCTCAACGAAATTTCATTAACTCCTAGTTTGTCAAATATCACACGGCAAATTTCTTGTTTATTAGTTGGGTCTGGTCGCGCATTATTCTGTAACGAAATCAATATATGCCTGGGAGCAGAAACACTTTGTGTTGATGCTATATGCCATGTAAATACACCACTATTGTACCATCAGGAACACCAGCACCACTGAAGATTGCATCATTGTCAATACGTTTTCGTGTGAGAACCACTGTATGTTTAGCTCTTAAGATAACCTTTCTTATATCTGTACAAAAGCCGAAAATATGAGATAGTGGAATCGCGCAGGAAAATCTTCCATTGTTATCTAACATCGCTTTATGCGCTTAAAACCCTTGGTTTAAATTAGGATTATCACCCAAAACAACACCTTCGACATCGGCGTCATTAGCAGGAGCTGAGGCCACATTTGGCCGCCTAATAAAATATTTATTATGATCAGAGTTATTAGTAGTATCCTTAGCGAACATCATTCATGGACCAGCCGATCTTGTATAATCATCAAAATATTTTGCTAAACCTATTATTGTTGTGGGAATATCAACATCATTCTCTATAGATTCGATTTCTCTTCCATCAATCATATATCTAGCACTACTAAACAACGCCATGATCCCATTATTGACAAAACCAACCGGGATATTTGCAGAGTTACCATATCGTGTAGGAGCTGCAACATTTTGTAAAAGTAGACATTCTACTTCGATGAAAGCTGCAGCGGGTAAAACATATTAGCTTGTATCTTAAACCTGAAGTTCTATTCTTGATCGGGAATTGGGTTGTATCGCGGGATAGGAATAAAAATGATAATCGCGTATAGAATCAGCTTTGAGAACCGGTTCGTCTACATCAAATGCAGAGTCGGGTGAAGATTTGAACATTTTATTATATACTTTTCGATCGACATCGCGATCTCGCGCGGGACTTCAGACCACTCAACCGCTACAACATTTGCTGCAATAATCCCCAACGCGTTATCATCCCGATTTATCATCGCTGCTTATTTTCGATCCATCGCTTGGTTTATTATTTTACCGATACTCGTGAGCATAAGTTCAGTAGACGATAATGTGACTGGTGATGTTTTTTCGTCGTCAAATCAAGGTTACTAATCTTTCTTTACCTGCATTAAACGCTTTACCGACAACATCACCAACAGCGCTAATATCTTTATAACGAATAATATCTATTGCTTTCATCGATAATTGGTTTGCGATTCGTGCTATTTTTGGAGTCATTCTTGTGAATAATCCTTGAACAACATCACCTGGCCCGTCTGCATAATATACTTTATAAACAGTCAATCGTGAATTTACTACATAATTCACAGCTGGTTTATGATGGTGGTTAGTGTATGGTCATCTTATCTAATTATTATGTATCTAATCGATGTGATAATCATCAACGAGTTCGTCGATAAACTCTCGATATACACCGATATCCATGATAGCACTTTGAAATATTCGTCTACAGACATCAGCGGCTTCATTATTTCCGGTTAGTTATTTCTGGCTCGTTTATCCGATATGAGAATTTATAATCGTGCTATATCTGAGAGAATATTATTAGGACAGGCAACAAGACTACTACCATGAGATAATCCACTGCCACTAATATAACCAAATGCGCATGGCGTATCATAAGATTATTCTTCAGATCCCAATTCCAAAGGTTTTAATATATCACCCTCATTTGTTATTCTTTCTTGCCTGGAGGTTTTTTTTTGTCTTTTCTTTTGCTGTGTCCGCTGCTTTTGTCTTACTATTTCTTGCGGTTTTAATTCTTTATATTAATCATTTACTTTATTTACGGCATCGAGATATCCTATATACAATACACTTTCTGTATCAACTCGACTATTTTTAGTTTTGATTTTATTAAATACATCAGCCTATTGTTATATTTCTAATATATTCTTTATTTTTCGGTTTCAACATTTTCCTTTTGTTTTCATAAGTCGTAACAACAAGAGCTGGAAGTCCCTTTGGATCACTTGTATCGATTACTATTAAAGCCACATCAGCAAATTTAATACCCAATTATTCAACTATTTCTTCACCGCTATTTTTCGGACCAGATCGAGATCTTGCCGGTTGTGGTGTTACAGGAGAAAGATTTTGTAACAGTCTAGATGTTTCTTCAGTTTTCTCCATGATTCATTCAAGCTCAGGAGAATAGACTTTTTTCTCTTATCTTCGTCTTTAGTATCTCCCAATATAGTTTTTTCAGTAACAGCTTTCTCAGTAGCTGTTGCAATAGGTTTAAATAATTGTTCAGCGTCTGTGACAAAACAGCATGAGATTCCTTTCGTTGTTGTAATTTTTGTCCGACAGAATCTCTCACCGGGATAAATCTTTTAATTGCGGAGAGTCGCTCGGGATTGGATATAGTTCTTAACGATTATTCTAGCATTACTGTTAATATGGTAACGACGATTTATTTGATAGCAGCCATTTAGTGCGCGACGACGCCAATACATAAATTTGACTTTAGGCTGTGTAACCAAATGATCTATCTATCTATCTATTTATCTATCTATCTATCTATCTATCTATCTATCTATCTATCTATCTATCTATCTATCTATCTATCTATCTATCTATCTATCTATCTATCTATCTATTTTTCTATTTATCTATTTATCTATCTATCTATCTATCTATCTATCTATCTATCTATCTATCTATCTATCTATCTATCTATCTATCTATCTATCTATCTATCTATCTATCTATCAATCTATCTATCTATCTATCTATCGATCTATCTATCTATCTATCTATCTCTCTATATATTTATCTATCTATCTATCTATCTATCTATCTATCTATCTATCTATCTATCTATCTATCTATCTATCTATCTATTTATCTATCTATCTATCTATCTATCTATCTATCTATCTATCTATCTATCTATCTATCTATCTATCTATCTATCTATCTATCTATCTATCTATCTATCTATGTATCTATCTATCTATTTATCTATTATCTATCTATCTATCTCTCTATCTATATATGAGATGAAATTTGGTTATAAAAATAGAAGGAAGATCTGACAGCGGTAAAACATCCACTTACATTGCAATGATACAATTATTCCATATTTTCTTGGTTGTCACTCGGTCACTGATATTTTCGCATCCAATTCCTATATTTTTGAAAAGGCTGAGAATAGTTTCGGCATGCGTTTACTTGCGTCAAGTTTTTGGGCAACATAAAATACATGTTCGGTTCAGTTGAGTATTATTATAATGTAATCAATGACATGAAAGAGCAAAATCAACTTTCAAATTAAAATATTACATTTACTGCTTAGCTTTGAAGGATTGTTACCCGTTCCCTAAGTTTATGTTTCCACAAGGATTGCATTTCGTAAGCATTATAGTAGACTACTTTTTTTCTTTTCACGACATTGTAAATTGTAAATAAGGGAACACACAGCAAATATATTTGTTAAGTGGTTAAATGTTTATAAATAAATAAAGTAGTTTAAAATTATCACCTAAAAAAGGCAGGTTGATGGATAAGCATATTACTCATATTGGACATACGAAAAACAGGTGGATTTATAGTATGTATAAAAAAACATAAGAGTTGAAGGCATATTCAGTTTAGGGACATACACATCATATAAAACATACGTGAAAAAGACCTAGCACCTGACTTGAAATAAGTCAGCAAAATAATGTATATGCTCTCTTGTTCTAATTATGTGTTTCAGCAACTGCTAAATTCTCCGCTGTAGCAGAAAACCTTTATTTATGTGATAATGTTTAGCGATAGTAATACAATATTTATCAATAATAATTCGTAACATTATAATATGGGAATATGCTTAAAGAAGAGACGGTGGGTACCATCATCGCGTATATCATAAATACAATTGTCGTAATGTATCCTTTACAAAGGTATATATCAGAATCATGTGCGATCCAATCATAACAAGTCCATTCTGTTTCAGTATATATTTGCAAACCTCTGTTAGTGTTGATACATGCCCGGATGTCTGTATAAGGACTCCGTGATGACTGTGTATATATCGTAATTATTACTAGATTGAAACATGGGTGTGTCTGCTATGAAACAATGTCTATACCAAATACCATGCAGTGTTCGGTTATGTGTGCTTGATGCAGATGATAAATAATACATTGATGATGATGTGTCTAAGATTAATTATTCTGAAACGAAACAAAGCAAAGTTATGTTAAAGATACTAATATTAATTTCCTTATGTTCGTTTCAGGATGAATACATCAATAAATGCGTAAGTAATATTTCTAAAAGTAATGTTCTGTTCTGAGTAAATAATTATACGATATGCACTTATAAGACTTCTTGTATGATGGATGTGACTAGGGCATGTATTACAGTATAATTAGACTTTTTATTTCATTTGACTTTGTGTTTTTATTATTTTGATGGAAACGTGATGCTAAAGGTATTGTATGTAGATATTATAACCCCAATTAATTAATTACGAGGGACATGCAATTTGAGATTGGATAATGTATTACCTCCCTTTACAATTCCTAATATGCTATGACTTGTTTGACGTTATAACTCATCTTAATGTAATGATATAAGACAAAATGATCAATTTTTAAAAAAGGATAAACAAGTAACCGAAAACCATTACAAAGTGCATATTGTATAATGGATAAAGCCATATCTTACATAAGGTCACTTTTCTCATCACGATATATGCACATGTCATCTGTGGAACCTCACATTTTACCATACTGTTAAAAAGACATATACAGTTTGGTCAGTCATAGTAACAATGTTTACGGTGGCAACTTCGTTTCATTTAAATGCTAGTAACTTGTTTTGTCTTAATCTAAATTTTCTTTGTACTTGCTAAACTTCTTTTCACCGTTATTTAGCATAGATACATGCACTGATTTCTGTAGAAGGAATACGTAATGACTGTGTATAGATCGTAATTATTACTAGATTGACACATGGGTGTGTCTGCTAAGAAACGATACATATGCCAAATACCCAGACGTTTTTGATTATGTGTGTATGATGCAGATGATAAGACATTGATGATGATGTGTCTAAGATTAATTATTCTAAAACGAAATAAAGCATAGTTATGTTAACTATACCAATGTCAATTCCCTATTCTTTTTCTACAGGATGAAGACATCAAGAAAGACGTAAGTAATATTTCTGAAAGGATTGTTTTGTTCTGAGTAAATAACTATACAATATGTACCTTATAAGACTTTTTGTATGATGCATGTGACTAGGGCATTACAGTATGATTAGACTTTATATCTCGTTTGACTTTGTTTTTATTATTTTGTTGGAAACGTGATGCTAAAGTTATTGCATGTGGTTATTATAACCCCAATTAATTAATTACATGCAATTTGAGATTGGAGAAAGTATTACATCTCTTAACAATTCCTCCCAATATGCTACGGCTTGTTTGACGATATAACTCAGCTTACATGTAAACATAAAAAACAAAACAATCAAATTGTTATAAAGGGAGAAATAGGTAAACGAAAACCATTATAAAGTGCATATTGTATAATGTATAAAGCCATTACGCAATACTGAATGCATAATTATATATCTTACATAACGGCACTTTTTTCTTCACAAGATTTACACTTGTCATCTGTGTTACTTCACATTTTACCATACTGTTAAAAAGACACATACAGTTAGGTCTATCATAGTAATAATAGTAGCGGTGGCTACTCCGTTTTTTAAAATGCTAGTAACTTGTTTGTCTTAATCCAACTGATGTTTTTACATTCTAAACATCTATTCTCCGTTCCTTTAAATATGTTGTCATAACGTTTCATTCAAATGAATGTATCTTATATTGCTGTACATTATACTTTATGTTTATATTTACCATGATGGCGTCTTCTTTGTATTCTTGATAAAATTAAAGTCCTTATTGGACAACTCATAGTCGAATGCTGGATATGTACTGTTTATAATCTATTTATGTCGTTTGTTTCTCATACTGTTTGTGTACGTATTGCAAAATTTGTAGAAATTCATGTCATTGTTTCTCTAGATTGTTCATTTAATGTGATGCTTTTTCTAGATTGTGGGAACAGGTATTGTCTATTACTAGTGAGGTTTATTAAGAATGTGGATTTTAAGTGTTGAAATGTCTTAATTGATTACGTTCATGGTTTATGTACATTGTTCATGTAAGTGGCTAAAAGGCGTTATCCATCACACTCGTGGTTTCTCTAGATTGCTCATATATGTTTTACAACGGCATTATCTGTCATGGTCATGGTTTCGCTAGGTTGTTCGGGAAACTGTTAAGAAGGTTTTACCTGTTAAAACCTGTCAATTGGGTCGAGTATCAAAGAGACATTTTGCTAATACCAAAACAAATACATTACATACAATGAAATATTGTATTGATCTTCATACATACACATTATTTTATATCTATATAGACATATCGTGTGTGTGAGGATATAGAAGACAAACATTGTAGTTGTCTATGCAGAACGATTAAGATTATATGCACCTTCCAAAACCAAGGTGATGCGGTGTTTATGTTATTCATTTAATTTTGGTATTCACTGTATAACACGGTTGATACCATTGTAAATGTGATTTTTTTCTGCAAATTGTTAAGTCTTTACATTCACATCAATGACGACTATATTATTGTATATATATTCTAATGTATTTGATAGCATCCATCAAGTACGAACATATATATATGCGAACAATGAATAATATCACTTTGAAAAGAGAAAAGTCGTTGCCAGCGAAGTTGAGCACAGTGGAGCAGTAGCATAATCCTACTCCAGTGGTTTCTGTTTCGATACCTAGCCATACCAACCAGAGATGGCTACAGATTAATGATGCATTATGTATGTGCCACCACTTTTAGGTATACAAGTCCTTATACTTCGGGCATTTATATTGCAAGTCATGTATTACATTGCAAATTTAAACCTTTGTCGATACATCATTTTCTATGTGTGGCTTACATAAATTACTGAAATAAGTAATTTTAAATGTTAAGAACAAATATTAAATTGGGCAAGTGCTTGTGTTACATGTTAGAGATAGACAGATGCATGGATGAATCGATGAATGGATGGATATATATATATATATATATATATATATATATATATATATATATATATATATATATATATATATATATATATATGTATGTATGTGTGTGAGTGTGTGTGTTTACCATGCGTACCAAACTTGTGCACAGGTCATATAAATGAAAGACGTCGTATGGACCATAAAACATTGTCTTTATATCATAGTTATTGGCGAATCTGTGTGCGAGATGTACTGAGGGGTATGAATCTATTCTAGTTTAGGCTCAAAAGGATAATTGTTATAGTTACTTTAACTGACAAAAATGTTCTCTGCTTGAGACGAAGTTACCTGCATAACTATGAATTCAACACGGAGCGAGCGCATAAAGGGATTTTAAAGGTATTATGTGGATATTAAGCGTTAGCTTTGAATGTCAATCAAAATTTAGGGACATGGAACTATGTTGTGCCAAGTACATCATATATATTGCACGCTTATTACAATCTTAACTGTGTCCCAAGATGCAGGCCTAGTAAAACAATCGTGGCTTTCATTTTATGACAATATTAACGGACGGTGATTGTAAATTTAATGTGAGATTATTGCTTTATTGCCATATACCTAGACTGTGCAATGAGTGTGAAATAAGGTGAAGGCTTCCAATCTCATTGTGCTAGTAATCTTATGGCAAGAGTAGTGAGTGCCATCTTTCCAAAATAAAGAACGATTGTTGACATTAATATCGTACAGCGTTTCAATGCAGCGTATCCCGCGCGTAAGCCGCGAAGCAAGTTCAACATAATCCTCGAAACTTATTCTTAATTATTGTACAGAATAATGATGTAAGCCAAGGTGAATTAAGCCGTAATGCAATTAAGATCGAGATGCTCTTCATACACCACTTAACCAACAACATGCCTTGTAACTGATCATACGGTGTCTAAACAATTCTTGACAGATAATGTCAACATAACAGAAAGCCAGATCGTATAGTTCAGAAACTAAACAAGACCTATTCTATATAAGAGCTGCTTGATTCCGAAATCCGTTTATTTATTAAATATATAATGGTCGTATGAGAATTTAACAAATGTCCAAGAGACAATTCAGTGCGTTGGATAGAACACATATTTGCAAGACTAGTACACATAGTTTAAACCCATTATATCAATCAGCGACGCAGTACCATTCACACTTGTGACGCCAACCGGTCTAGGTCTATCTGCACGGAACTGTCATCTTTGCATCCAACATTGCCAAACCCTCATTATTGAATGTGTGTTAAGATTTGACATAAAAGGTATAGGAACACTCTAATTGATGTAAGACATCTAATATAATGATTTTGAATGTGGGATAAGCAACATTTGCAACGAGCACTTTTAAATATCTGAAAGTAAACAAACAGTCTTTTCACATTAAGTTTATTGTAGATCTTCAGGGGTCCTTTTAACAATGACGCTTTCCCTGAGTCTCTAAGTCGTCACGTTTTAAATGAGTCTATACATGTTATATGTTTTATACCTGGTGAATATTCTCAATGAAACCCATAACATCTATAACAATCACTTGTGTTATAATGAGTATGTGTAATTCATAGTGATTAATTTATTTATCATTGGTATCTATTGGACATAGAACATACGTTTGTTAATGTAGCTAAAATACTCGGTAGATAATTCTAATCCTGATAATTTTAGTTTAGTAAATAGTTGACATGGCGTATGGAAACTTGAAGGTAGCCATCCAGTCATGATCCGCCAATCAACTGTTTGCGAGTATCCTTTTGAACATGATTACTTACTGTGATTTATGTCTTCGTTTTGGGAATTTAATCAATTCCGTCACTACGTTTGTTGTGTTCTTGCAAGCACTTTTCGAGCGATGCATTTGCGAATAAATAATCATTGATTTGTTGCTTTTGACCATCAAATAACGAGCCATCCATAACATGATTTGAGGTACAGCCTGGTCCATTGATTTTTGAATTTTGTGTTTGGCACTATCATATATAGATAAGAAGTTATATCGAATGATAACGAGTCGGAATGTCTTGCCGTCAACGTAAACCAGTCCTAATTGTATTGGCGTTGCGGGTTTGGTAATGAAAAGTGTGTCCGTTAAATACATCAGATGAACGAAAGCTAGTGACTGTTAATGAAACCAATGTGACTTCTAGTTTCATCTATCTCTAGAAACTCACTTCATCTAACATTTTCCTCGTTTGAGATGTCTGTTTAATCAATTGGACATAGTAAATCTTGATGTGTAGCTTAATAAATGCACCAGCATTATATCACTCGTCAGACTCGCTCATGTTTTTGTGAAGGTAAACAATTCTTTCTGAACAAGTGACTCAGAGTTGCTGTAACCTCCGCGAGCTCAATAAAACAGTTTACACTGTTATCATAGAATTAATGTCTGAGGTAAAATTGCTTGGCAGGTTGTAGAGGCAAGCAAAATCGATTACAGAGGCAATAATAGATTATCACAAACAATGTTATGTCTTAGCTATATGTAAATGTTTTAGCGTTTCCGTAAACATAAATTATTCTGAAAAAGAACGGTTGTTAGATACACATTGAAACCTTCAGTAGGACATATTTTAATATTTGATATTTGGATTTAATTTAATTTGTTTTTTAGTTCTTGTGTATGGCATGATGTGTTATTATAATGTAACGTTATAATTGGAGTTGAGCTACTACAAACCAAGTTTATTTTCTACTTTTTCTACTATATCCTGGTTCTTACATAACATATTTAAACATTCAGTATTAGATGGAAGTTCAATTTTATTTATTTGATTTTATGTCGTTATGCTAAATTATAATGTAACGTTATGAATTGGAATTAAGCTAATACAAACCAAGTGTATTTTCTATTTTACCCGAATTCTTTATTGTCTTTCGTCTGTAAACATTCCAAACAGAGCTAAAATGTTCTTTATCTATGTGAGTTTAATATCATGGTCATCAATAGTAAAAGTAAACATGGTACTTGGGTCTGTGTCTATGCTATTGGAATTCATTTACAATATACGTTACATTTTCCATGTTATATATTATAATTTATAGTAAATGATTTTCTGATTCTGAAAACAAACAGCTTTTTTTGTAAATAATAATAATTTAGGTTTTTAAGCGACATAATACATGCCGTCACAGGTACATGAACATCTTTAGCATTGTACATACTTTGAACTTCTACTAAACTGTTCTTGGAGATTTAAATTGATATGACTTGTGCGGGTTATTCATCGATTGGCGAATAATTCCTAATATCGTAATTTATATTTTTGTAGTTTTCACATCGTAATCTAGGGACATAAATTACTTTTTATAGTTTGAAAGGCTTGCTTTTTCACTCGCCACATATTTACATGCGTATTATACTGCTGACGTTAATACATTTAATAGGTGTAACGACGTGATGATTGAATAACACATGTTGTAAAACAGGATCACGTGCATATAGTCCTTATGTGTAAACGGAGCATTGCTAATTAAACTCCCTCTTATGTCAGCACTGCAATTAAACCCACAAACATCCAGTGCATTTCTTATAAAGTAGGTTGTTCTAAAGAAACTTCTGATTGAGGTTTAGTGCAATAAAATTGTCACATTTTATTTCGCCCCTTCAAAATGTTGTCGCTTTCAATTTATATTTGAGATCTTTCAGAATTTATAAAGAGAAAGTCTAGATATTCTTACCACGGACCGAAAAAGTCTTTTTTTCAAATGTTCGGTATTTAAATGCACGTGTAGGACATTATTTTTATATCACTTCTATAAACATCCAACATTATACTTACATTAAGGTCATTATTAGTTTTCCAATGTTCTTGTCCACCATTAATACTGGCCACTATGTATAGCCTATCCTGTGCTGAAAATTGTCGTTTAACCCTACAACAATAACATCAATAATACAAAATAAATGCTGATGTTTAAATAATGTTAACCGAATGCAATGTGTCATCCGTATAATTAAATATGACTATAATTGTCTTAATATTATGTTACTAGTTTTTTTATATTTACATATTATATACGTGTAGCCTGTATTTTTCCATTTAAACATTGTGACGATTTTTGGCATGATAATATTGTTTTTTCTCCAAATTATGAATCTGTGGAAACAATATGTCTGATTTTTCAAGAGATAGAACATTTTATTAATAGTATTTAGTGATCATTCAAAGCTTCTAGTGATTCTTACCTGAAATGGTTATTTTAAGTTTATAGATATTGAACAGTTGCTTATTCGCAAAAAATTCCAGCTCAATACATTATAAAACATTTTCAATTGATGCGATAATGAAATGAGCTGAAATATTTCGACCAGACGGACAAATAATGGAAAGATGGTCAACACAAAATGTTAACAAATGCAATCTGGTTTGTAGAGAACTATGTTATAAAATTATACCGACAGGAATACACCTACAGCAGAAATACTAACAATAAAGGTTAAATGTATCCCACCTACACCGAAACGGTACATGATGCAAGATATATTAATATTTAACCAAAAGAGCACGTTTTTAAGTATATTCATGGTTTAATAATAAACAGAGTAGTTTACTTTTTTCTTAGAATAACTAGTTACGTCATTTGTCTTTTACAATAAGTACATATTTTGTAACTGTTGCAGAAGAGACGATAATTAAAACAGTAATTAGCAAAATGGTATATATATAAATATGGTTCAAATCAGATATTTAACTTGTTTGACCTTCCTAAATGTTGCATTAATCAGGTTCACCATTTTACATCCTTGCTGATAGACCTCTTAGACTTTCTGTAAGTTTCCTTCTGCTAAAGTTTGACTATTTTCTTCACTCAGTTCAAATATAAAGTTACCTTCCTCGCATCAGTAACAAAGATAACATATGAGGATACAACTTCTTACATGATAAACATTTTAAAAAATGGATTCCTAACAAATCCAAATATCATCTGAGTTTAGTAAATGCTACTTCAGTTACGTACGATATTATAGGCATTGCTCGATGCAATAAAGCAAAAATGCAATCCAAAATAAATTCGTAACTTACATTGCTTGCGATAAGACTTGAAAAGCAATAACTATCAAGAAATGAACTTAAATAGAGTATTACGATTTTTGCTATAGTTTCTTAGTTGTGAATTTCAGCACAATGCGATTTTAAACGCATTATCTAAGGAAGCATATTTTATCTGACGATCGCAAACAACCTCAACAACTCTTAATCAAATCAGTGAAAAAGTTCGTAGTAGATTTTAAATTTAATTTTCAAACACCATAACCCATGGATGTCAAACCAAGAACCATTCTCCTAAGGATAATCAATGAGAGAAACAAGTGTTGATAAATCACCCAATAATGAGCTATAACTTTGACGGTTCCTTTCTTTGAAATCGTTGCCAATCTCTTTTATCGAAATTTGCTGGAAATTTGCTATGTAATTCATTGTACGTATTACGTTTGCGTACACGTTGAATAAGTCTTGCGAATATATAAATAGTGAAACTTTGCCTTCCGTCAGCTCCTTTGATAAACACTAACTTTGGTTTTTAATTTTTTTTTTTAAGAAAACTTCATTTGAAAGTTAGATTTTATTACATTGTCCATGTGTATTATTTAACAGATACGTTTCTGATGGATCTAATATTGCAATATTAATTCTAATAAGCATTTGTACAGTGTTTGCCGTCAATATAATTTAATAACTTTGCTGTTCATTTGTGTTCTTTCCATAATTGTAGAATACATTGTATTTTCACTAACCAATTTTTCTGATTTAAGTTATAAGTATGTATGTTCACCTTTCTATTATAAGTGCATCCATATGTGATAATGTCATTGTTTCCGAATATGTTTTATAAACATGAAAATGCAGCTGTAATGAATTTCAATTGAGTTTTATTGTCAAATTTTGTAATAAATTTATTCGTCATGGCTAATATGGGTATCCTCTTTATTCGTGTGTGTCACCACTATATGCATGCCCATGTGTTTAAGTGCTCTCGTATGTTCATAAACGGGTATCATTCACTTAATTTGATGGTGTATTCAAATCGAATTTCATTGAGTCGCTCTTGTTTGCCACTGCTCAACACTCACATCATTGTAAATTATAATTTAATATAAGGAGCAAACAGTAATTTAGTGTACTGAATAACAATGTAAATCAGAATATAACATACTACTCTATGCAAAAAGTGCATGAATAATCATGCGGCGCTATTTGTGTGGCTTCATTCATTAGATATGGTAAGTACCAACATTAATGTTACATCAATAATCGTTTGATTTCCTTCATTTCATATAGTGAGTGCGTACATTGATGATACAGCACTAATTATAAGCTTTGGTTCATTTCAGATGGTAAGTGTCTACGTTCATTATGAACATTCATCCTGACATTATGTAAGTCAATATCCCTGATATTCTCGTATATTCTGCAAGCGTTGGAAAATAGCAGGTAAGAAAAAGAACAAATCATCCCAGGAATTCTGCAATCTTCAGAGCTAAATGTTGAACATATTGTATGTAAATAAGCATGTCAGTTTGGTATAAAAATTAGAGAAGGAAATCGAAGTTATGTGAAACAATCTGGAATGTTCATTTATGATATGGATTTCAAAACATAAAATTTGGAATCATTTGGCTGCTAGGTAACACATAGCACGTATTAAAACGTTACGCAGTGATGTGCGGCACCAATGCACTTAAAATTATAGCTTCAGCTTAACTATATCAGTTGTATTGTCATGGTAACTTACAAAAAATCGAAGGACTGGTGTGCTCTGCAATCCATTGTGGTAAGCCTTAACCTATTTAAAATATTGAAATCTATAATATTGCATGTACAACAACAAATTAATGTTCAGGACCTGATTGACGTCGTATTGAACTGATGAGCTTTTTGTCATATATTTAATGACTATTGCTGGCAAACAGAGAGGTGGTGTATTTAGCTGAATATATTAAACTATACTTGAAAAATAGAGAGAAGCTTAAGTATTGTACTATGGATAAATACGATCAGGAATCAAGTACATTTGGAAATTATATGTTTTGATACAATTGCAACATAACAGATTTAATAAATGCACAAGTCGATGCTCATGAGAATCTGCAATGAATAATTCGTTTTCGAGAAAGGCGCAATAGTTTAGGTGTCTAGGTGTATGTGTGTGTGAAAGAATGAGAAAGATGTTAATTATCAGACCTAATAGACTCCAATTTTCAACTGTGCTGGGTTTAAATGGCAAGTTACAGATAATAATTGCTTGGAACAAATCTTCCTCGTCAATCACAAAAGTATAGATAATTAAACAAATGAATGATTTTTCAATGTCGTTCCTCATTCTCTCTCCTTGTAATTCCACCATAACTGCAAATATCATGTTGAAATTAGAACAAAGAACTGTCTCATAAAGGAAACCAAATTTGCTTGTCATGATGGATTGAATGAATATTCAAATTATTGCTCTGATTTTCGTAGTTAATTCTTTACTTAATCAAGTGTTTGTTATTCAAATCCTTTTATATTCTTTATTTAATATGTTGCGAGTTGGAATCGCGCCATTCGACATAATTATCAAGAGTGTAGCTCAAGTTGTATATTAAATTACAAAGCTAACGACACATTTTGCAGATTGGATAATATTGGAGAAACTATTTTGAATGCAGATCAGATGCTTAGCTTGCTGGGAAAATATGCACCATATATAACTACATTCACAATTTTGAAGTATCAATTGTTCACATTGGTGCTCTCAGGAGTGAAAGGGATACATAGTTTTCACTTTTGCCAATTGGGTCTTTTAACCTCTGGAAATAATTATTGTTTGTGGGGGACGCCTATTCCAAATATACACCATTTTTAGACAAAGTGTCGCATTTAAAGCACAGTCAATAAATAAAATATCAAGTCCTTACGATTTAAATTGTGTTCACTGGGAGTAATTATTGGATATTCATTTCTGAGTTATGATAATTATGTGTTTAAATTAATTTAATGTTTGCTTCTATATAATATTATTATGTACCCAAACAATGGGACAAAACTAATCATTATGGCTCAGAATTCCTATTCACTGAAACCTAAAATGTGAATTATGTCTTGAAAACCATAATCTTCCTTCTTCCATACATACATACATACGTATTACATAAATACATACATACATACATACATACATACATACATACATACATACATACATACATACATACATACATACATACATACATACATACATACATACATACATACATGCATACATACATACATTCATACATTGACACCTATATACATGCATACATCAGTATATCACCTAAAATTTGATATTCCTGAAAATATGTTAGTGGTCTCAATGGATATGGCCAATATTAAAAGATAAACGGACAATGTATATTTGTAGAAATGAGATGGTAATTATATTCAATAATATGAACAATATCTGGCCAGCCAATATTCGCGGTAGACGGGCTATGCAGTTAATCATTATTTATTTGAATGACATCGGTTGTTTATTTTAATCAGCACATTGCGTTTATGTCTTCCACTCTAACTTGCAATCAAATACATTTAAACAAACTGGTGGGTCTTAGTAAAAGCATGCAATCCCTTTTGATGTCATGTGTACGTTTTTATTTAATACATATCAATAGTACGCCATGGCCGCATTACATCCGCCCCATTCATAGGTTATTTATATTCACTGTCGATTGTGTTCCTTGACCGAAATAATTTGTAATAAGAGTTTAATAGTTACGACTTGCTTATAATTTACAGACGAAATGTCAGACATATTTGTCAATCCTACTTAAGAAGTTCATTTATGAGAAGATATATTTTACAAGGGACAACATACACACTTAGAGAATAATTACATGTTCACATGTTGACAGAAAACCGAATAAAGATATCATTATACAACATCCACATGGAACGTTACAATTAGATGAACCACAACCTTATATCCAGCTACGTTATCGCCCAGCAAGAAATGAACACCCTCAATAGGCAACAATTACCCAGCATCAAAAATCACTGCTCCGGAAATTACTAGTATGAGGAGGCATTTAATATTATACACAGTCTGCGTCCTGACGAAACACCTTTAGAAAAGGGATTCTTCAGAGAAAAATAACAAGTAACACCTGATAATAAATGACTCTTATACGCTCCTGTGTCCCTAAATACGGTAATAGGGATTTGACTGGTAAAACAACCAACAAGTGATATGTAAAACGTTCATACTTTCCCATGATATAGCCAGGTTGCGGATTGTTTGATCCGACAAATGTATTGTGTCCTATACTCGACCATTGCCATTGTATGAGAAACAATATCAGGTGGAACTGCTGTCTTTTTATCTTATAACCAAAAACAATCATATATATATATATATATATATATATATATATATATATATATATATATATATATATATATATATATATATATATATATATATATATATATATATATATATATATATACATATATATATACATATATATATTTATATATTATCGTGTCCCATAAGATTTATTATTTTCTTTGGTGAACACCACCTGTCAAACCGTTTTTATTGCTGCCAGTGTTGTTGTTTTTTTCTTTTAGCAATTCTAAATGAAATTAAAAAAACTCGTAACCCCGCAAGATAAATTGCTTGATTGACCGATAATCAGCAATCACTTCTACTGACAATACACCTCACGTTTTTTGCCAGGAGATATTTCTGTAATACATGAATACACGGTATATGGGCCAATTATCATATCAACAATAATATGGATCTAATATCTTGTTCTTTGAAAGGGGGTACTAATCGAATATTTCTTCCTACCGTTAATCTAAACTTTCATGACTCAGATGCTTTCAATTTCTCATTTCTAATATTTTAATTTTAACTATATTTATATCTCTATTAGTGTTTAGATTCAATTTCATTTCTAAATGTGTTTATCTTGTTTTTCTTTATGAACCTGCAATTGTATTTGCATGTTTCTTCATGTTTGAATTTTCTCTCTCTTGTTCCTACAGCTGCATTTCTTTCTTTTTCTGCATTTACATTTCAATTAGTATATCATGAAACAGGGGTTGGTTGCCGTAGATGAGAATAATCTACCAAAAAGTAAACGATATTCAATGATCCAGTCGTAAGAGCAGAATAGATATGTTGTCTGCCCAGTTTTTATTTCATATTGATTACATTATCAACCAAGCGTTATCGTCGCATTCTTTATATGGAAGAAGGTTTGAATCTAACTGTGAATTTGAAACGTTTTGCTCGTGGCGACCATCGACGAAATAATTTAATATTGCCGTACTATTCAACGCAATATGAGACTGGCAGCTCTATATGTGGACGTATCGACTATACTAAATCTTCGCGTTTTTGAGCATTCACTCACTTCACAATTGTTGTCGACATTGCGTTGCAGTTAGAAACTACGCTACCAGGTATATCACCCCTGTGATCATTAACGTTCGTTCGAAACAACATGGTGCAAATGTGGATATGTCCAGCCCTGCCACAACAGTTTGACTTGTATGCGTTTTTCGATCGAGTTGTTGGATATATCTACCCAAACAAACGGGATAACTGCAACGGTGATTTGAAGTTGTGGGAAACACTTCCCGTAAGTCACTGAGAACCAGGCAATGAGAAACTTTGAAGTCTTGGTGGAATACATGCAAAGCCACGTGTACCCAGTCACAGATTCGAAAATAAATAATGAGGGCGATACATGGAGTGAGAATAACATTCAGACATGTACGACCAAGTCAAGCTCTTCTTCGTTTAAAAGTATGGCTTCGCTTGGGAAAGTCAGCTAGCGGGTACGTACCATCACTGTCGTCGCAGGCAAATTTATATTGACACAAACATTGTATAACTGTGAAGTAGGTGTAGGCTTAAATAGAAGAGGTACAATATTTCGTGCACATATACTAGCTAGCAGCGCTAAGGAGGAGACATAATCGAAATTGGATTTAGTTTGATTGTGGTCCAAGTCGAGGAAACGACCGCAGTAATTCCACCCAAGCGTTCTATGTGTACATCAAAAGCAAAGGATTTTGTCCGGGTTTGATATCGAAGCATTGAGGATCTACATTTGTAAAAGGTGGTGAAAGTATTTGAACGATTTGTGAACCTAGTAGCGCTAACACGTGTTCACCGTAAGATGGAAGAACCGATAGATGTCTAAATTCTGAGTGGAAAGGAACATAAAATCCCAATAATCCAAAATACTAGAGTTCCTCTGTTCCTCTGTATACTTTTAAATATTGTTAACAATTCACTAACCAAGGAAAATACAATCATACAAACTCAACGTTACTATATGATAATATGATACAAAAGATACACTATGTACTTCATATTATATATGTATTTCATGTATTTGGTAATTAAATACTTAGTGTATAGGTATTCACTCTGGCATGCATAGAGCTTTAATGTTCTGAAACCATGGGTATGAAATGGTTTACGTAAGTTTCTATCACTGGGGTATAAGATGGTGTCATGGTGTTTCTATGACAGAAAATTTCCCTGCAACTATTTGCTTTGGATATGTAAATTTGGCTGCCAAACTATTTACTGCTATAGAAGACTTGAACATTACAACAACATTCCATATCTTCTGCCTTTAACCTTACAGCAAAACCATAGGACCATTGTAAGAATTCACAGTCGTGGAAATATTTAGATATGTATTTGTTTTCATTAATATCATGGGTATTTTTGGAATCTCGGTACTTTAAATTTCGGTTAAGAGTTTAGGTATCTTAAACGTAGATTAAATAATTTGGTTACTACCCAACTTTTATGTTCTTCTCAATAAACACGAGGCTCTACCTTTCTCGACAGTATGCAGTGTATGATTACAGACAGAAGGAATAATATCTACGTATCCCTGTTTTAGTATATTTAAAGAGAAACCAAGGCAGTGACATAATCATTTTCATGTTAAAGTGGCAACTCCTTTAACCCGTGACTCATGCAAAACATAAACACAACTTTGGTATTTGTTGGACATACATGCATTTTCATTGAGGATACTTGATTCAATCTATTTATGATGATCAAGTTAGATGGTGGTGTGCAGATTTATGATTGAATTTATATATGATGTGCATTACACGACGAAAGGATGAAAAGACAAGGACAGGATTATATTTAAAAAAAAATTGTCAGGTCATTTTCTAAGCAACTTGAATTAACGTGCCAGGTGAAAGTTAGACGACACACTTGACAAATTCTGACCCACTGTTTCGAGCTGGTTACCGGATAAAACCTCATATAACGACATCTGAAATTACAGCTATGCCAAAATATATTACAATCTGCATATATAAAGAAGAAACACGTTTGTATTGTATAATTATACTATGTAGTTAAACAAAGATTTTTCAATCAATTAACTAAGCAGGTGTGTCGTTAGATATGCTTGAGCTTTGTCTTACAAATAACATGTTTGTGTCTGACTAATGCAAAGCGAATTACGAAAATCTGGAACGTGGTATGTATCGCAAATTTATCGTATTGATAAATGATTCTAGTTTGATTGGAAATGTGTTAACGTATTTATGCTGATAGTGGTTTATCATTATCTTTCTTTATATGTGATTACAGAGGATTGTCGATGATTTACATGATCTTGTTTAGTTAATGGTCACTAGCTAGCAAACCTGATGTATCACTCGAAAAGGTTTTCCCATAAACCCTCCTTTTAACAAGTGATAACAATATAGATTTTCTCCATTAGAATATGCTGTTTCATCAATTAATTCCGAAGTATTTTCTCTCGCGGTAGCACGTATTCATTCACATGACCCCCACCACTGGCATCATTTGGTGTGTATATATAGTTCATCGGAAATAATAAATATACAATGATAAATTCTTCGTTTGCATTATTGCATTATTGACATCCAACAGAAGGTTGGCCCATCACCTCGGCAACGAGAAAGACAGCCACATCACCGCTTCCAGCTTACAACTTATTTTTAATACTAGTAATGTTTATTCAAAACATTATTTATAATTAAGACCTGTGTTATTAATTCAGGAAGTATTTGCAACTTAATCCATACTACCGTAAAATTTTTAAAATGGTTCGCATTACGAAACCTGTTGTTTTCGCTCTTTTATCTTTTATACTTGTGTATGTGTGTGCGTACATAAGTGTACATGATGCGTTTATTTGACCATTGGCTGGATATATATCTTTCACAATGCTACTTGAGTAGGCTTAGGTATATGGGTTCATGAAAAGATATAATATAAAATGTCAAAACAGCAAAATTGCACTTACTGAAGCTTTGCTTGTTTAACTTTGTATGAGCATTATTTATGAACTGTTCCCTTTCTGTTTCAGTGCACTAAGTGTCAAGGCTGGACTAAAAAATGGACATGTGGTTACCGCTGCCAGTGTGGTTCGAAACAGTGAAAGTAAGCATTTATAAAAACAATATAATTTGCTTTAAGATTGAAGAACCGTAGATTTATTATTAAATATCAAATTGTCAACGATACACGATATCTTTTTTGTTGAGGTAATAGCTGTACTTGTTTAGATGTAATAGTTATGTATATGGTGTGGTAACAAAAGCAAGCAAGACAAAGGCAAGCTGCCATACGTGTGCCGACAAGTGAACGCAATGATAAACAAACTGGCAAGTAAGTGTGCATGTAAATAAAGATATTATATAGAAAACTATAAAAATTTACTTAGAAGACAGAACATAAATGTTAACTGAGAAGAGGTTACGCAGAAGTAAATTGTTCGGTCTTCTTTACATTTGAACTGCGTTGAACAACTAACTTTTTTCCTCATAGTACGTTTATTGTAAGCTATGCCTGGCATTTCTCCCAAAATATGGAACAGTTCCGATATAAAATTTATTGTGAGAAATAGCTCATAAAATTTCATTCTAACATTTCAACTTACGATTTATACGTAATTTAGATTACCTTTGCACAATATTATACTTATTAAATATTTTCCCAAGTCAAAAAACAGGTTTGTTAAGATTGTAAAACATGTTTGTATAGCGCCTCTTCCGGGTATAGAATAAAGGTAATTTTACATAAATAAACCAACATTTGTTAAAAAAGAAGTCAACAATTGTTAACATTTCATCACAAGTGATCGACAGTCTATACATTTATTTATTGAATGCATCAATTTATATTATTATATTATATAACATATATTAACACGTCAATAAGCGCTAATATATATATATATATATATATATATATATATATATATATATATATATATATATATATATATATATATATATATATATATATATATATTACATCATTAATTAAATATTATGATAATAATAATGACCTCTGTGTATAGCGCATAATCTTTAGAAGCTATAAACACTTTACAACATCTATAATGATGAGACTACAAAAAACAAACAACAATACATCATGAAGTTATGAAACATAAAAACGGCTGAAATATGTAAGGTAGGAAATATTGTTAGGTCTTTAAGTTGCGTTTTAAGAGCTATGTTTAAAGTGATCACTTTGCCTCTGTGACTAATATAAATGGGCTATTCTTTCTACATTCCTGATCCCTGGTATGCAAAAGAACATTGTCCATATGACTTTGTTTGCGTAATGGGAATACTGAGTATACGATTATCAGAAGAGGAGCGTAAGTATCTTGATGGTGTGTATACCTGGATGGGACCAGATATGTATATTGGACTGGAGTCCGTGAGTTAAATGTAGTACAGTGAACAAATTATGTTTTACTAGGATCGAAAGGATAGCCAGTGTATGGACAAAGGAGCGGGGACGTGTTCTCAGATTGGCGTACTCTAAATATGATCCGAGCAACTGTGCATTGAACTGTTTGAGATTTATGGAGTTGATATTGAGGCGAACAAGCAAAAATTATGTACAGTAGTCCAGTCAAGAACGTACGAATGAACACGCAAGTGATTTAGTGGCTAGTGGCATCAACTGAAAGATTTTTGCGTATGTTAATGATGCGTCTCAGTCCTAGATAAAGAGCATTGCTTATGTTAATGACATGTTGGCGCAATCATAGAGAACTGTCCATGATTACAGCTCATTTTCGTACTGATTGTGTGAATTTATTGTTTGTGATGCTGATATGTATTGCTTGAGGTAAAGTATGCGAATGAGAAGATCTTTGTGTTGTGATCATAATGACCTCAGTTCAATCATCATTCATCCGCATCATATTACGTGACATTCATGATTTTACATCAGAACTGCACCTCTCTGCTCCTTTGATGGAAGCATCAATTTCAGTTGGGTGGCCAGTTATTTATATTTGGGTGTCATCAGTGTACAAATGTTGAAACCGTAGATGAGTATATTTAACACGTGACAGCAGCTTAGTGTATATAATGAAGGGAACAGGTCAAAGAACAGACCCCTGTGAACCTCCACAACATAGATTAACTGGGTTGGAGTGCATTACATTAGCAAATACAATGCATGTAATCTTTAATAAGCAGAACCTGAATAACAATGAGGGTGTATTTTCCAAAATATACAGGAAATCTTTTGGTTTCAAAACGTGCACACAGTAATGTATTTAATATGCTTTGTTATTGTTCTTGTTGTTTCGTTGACCTATTATACTTTTCTAAATAGTTAAGTAAAACATGACATGTATAATGCCAGAGAGAGAGAGAGAGAGAGAGAGAGAGAGAGAGAGAGAGAGGGAGAGAGAGAGCGTATATACATATATGTATATATATATATATGTATATATGTATATATGTATATATATGTATATATATATATATATATATATATATATATATATATATATATATATATATATATATATATATTTATATATTTATTTATCTGTGTGTGTGTGTTTGCGGTTTCAATAATCAATCAATTTAGTTTCATTATTTTGATTTGTTCTGATTTGTTCTGAAAATTAACGTTTGATAAACATCTTATGCTAATCTTAATAACAAAAACAATGCATACCCTTCATACATAAGTAACTGAAGGCGGTATTAATATAGTTTGACACTTTTGGGTAAATATTTATTC
This sequence comes from Unio pictorum, assembly GCA_030141615.1. Lineage (NCBI taxonomy): Eukaryota > Metazoa > Mollusca > Bivalvia > Unionida > Unionidae > Unio > Unio pictorum. The sequence continues at coordinate 2,755,978 of JARLTB010000068.1, forward strand.
AGGTCTGCAGTCTATAACCTGTTTTGAGGTTAGAGAAAAGCTCTTAATCTGCATTTGCTCACCACAAGTGACGAGATAAAAGACCTTTCACGTCGTGTCAACAGTTCTTGTGACAAAAATACTTCAATGATAGTTGCAAAGTGGACTTCAAAACAATAGAAAATAAGAAAAGAGATGCTGCAGTATATGGCGTGGTGCGACGTTACTTTGTACAGCTGATTTGTCATGTAGATGAAATACGTTGTGTTCCAAGTAATTTAGGTCCATACCCGCTTCTCACTACTAGAGCAGCCGATAATGTGGTATGCAAGTTTAATAAAATTCTGAATACCCCGATAGCTGAATGAAGTAAAGTTTATTGTACGTGCTTCGCTGCCAAAATGTCACGTTTGCATGATTATCTTTGGTAGACGATATGCATAATGTACCGATATGAGAATTGACTTCATTTCGACCAACGCAATGCCGCTGCGCTTATTCCAATATATTTGCAACCCGCAGGCAATTTTGGACATATAAGCTTTTACCGCCAAAACGACACGTCTTTAGATATTTTCAGCAGCTATTACAAAGCATCGAAGAGGTAAACAATATCCGTTAAGTCCACACCATTGCGTCATTAATCAATTTTGAGACGATATCTTACTGGCCAAAAAAAATTTTTTCTTCAAAGACAAAATTATAAAAATGTCTAGGCTGAATAAATCAAGATGATATCGTATATAAATAGTTCCCTATCTTGATGAAAATACAACTTTATCATAAATTACTTCTGCCTTAAAATCGGAATAATATGCATTTTGTTTCATCATAATCTGGAATATGTGTTTTTTTATTTTCATGTTGGCTGGATGTTTCGTGCAGAGTGAAGATGTTGCCACATAAGACGACAAGGAAATTCCCCCAAACAAATATGTTTTGTGTTTATACAAAGGACCCTAAACTAAATTCTGTATCAGAGATTCAGATATTGTACAAAAATATATTTTGTCCTCATATACACTGTTTGTTTCATATGTTTTTAAATATGATTTTGTTGTGCATTAATACTTAGTGGTTTGGTTGAATTATTAAGTTAACTAGGGATTATTTGTGTTAATTAATAAGTATTCGTTTTATTGTATTACATTAATGGTTAAGGGTTTGATATTGCTTCTGTATTAATTAGTTCTTTGATAGTGTTAATTTTCAAGAAATGCTAATCAGATGATAACCATCTTCTAATTTTGAATTTTGAGAATAGTCAGCATGGCTTCATATTAGTGGATTAATTATTATTAAGTTTTATTCCGCAATTTGAAGCATTTGACCAGTAAAACTCCGTATTCCAAAGCTGGTTGTCCAGTATAAATTGCATTGATTGTTTGTTGGCATTTAAATGTCACTATAACGGTACAGTTTTCTTCTGCTTCTTATATTAAATCATTTACCAAACGTAAATCTGACTTACATAAGCAAACGCAATTATGGTCAACATTTATCATTCAAAAGCCATTTCTGAACGCATTTTTGTATATTAGAGA